>CALNVZ010000218.1:22468626-22488928 GCA_940671915.1 Paracentrotus lividus
ACAATAAGAACATTGATTGGTTGTCTCCGAGTGGTTCCAGATGCGCAGTAAGATTACTTTGACAGAAAAATCTCTTATGCAATAAAGACAACCATATGTGTTTCTCCGTGTGTGTCCTCACATGACTAGAAAGATATATTGACAGAAAATCTTTATCACAATACAAACATTTATGTGTTTTCCATGTGGGTCATAAGATGTCTAGATAGATTACTTTGACAAGAAAACTCTTATCACAATAAGGAACAATGATAGGTTTCTCCATGTGGGTCCTAAGATGTGTGATAGAGTAATTTGACAAGAAAAAACTCTATCAACAATAAGAAACATTTGATACGGTTTTTCTCCACGTGGGTCCTCACAATGTCAGAAAGATCACATCTGAACGAAAAAATCTTTTATCACAATACATATGGACATTCATGTAGTTTTTCTCCATGTGTGTCTCAATGTCTAGAAAGATAACTTGACAAGAAAATCTTTATTCACAACAGGAAACATTTATGTGTTTTTCTCCAGTGTGGGTCCTAAGATGTCTAGATAGTTATCTTTGACAAGAAAACTCTTAATCACAATAGGAACATGATGCAGTTTCTTTCCCAGTGTGTATCCTCACAAGGCGAATAAGTTGTACTTTGACAAGAATACCCTATTACAATACAAACAATTCGGGTGGTTCTTGTCCTTTGTCCAATCCTTTACCTGGGGAAAAAGAAGAATATTTTTAAGCCACCACTGCAGAAGGTAATACAATAGCATCAAGTTTTCAGGAACTTCTCAGAACTGATTGAGAATTTAATAAATTCATTCAAACTCCAATGCATAAAAAAACACTACAAGAGACAAAAGTAAATTTACTAAAAAGTGACAAATAAAAATAAAAGAATAAACTGAGAATTAAACCATCTCCTTTGACATGCCCTTGCAAAGAGTATACATGGGTAATGTCCTAATTAACTACCCAAGTATGACCAAAGGTTTACACCCTTATCCAAAGTTTTATTCCGAAGGTTGATAATCCGCAAGTTTCGTCTTCCGAAACACGTGACTGCCATACCATCGAGTTCGTTTATCCGAAATTAAAAAAGGGTCGTTACCGAACATTTGTCGGCGTTCTTTCCGAAGTTGTTATTCCGAAGGTTCGTCGTTCCGAAAACGAAATAGGTCTCATTCCGAGGTTCGTTATTGCCAAACAAAATAGAGTAATCCGAAGGTCGTCATCCGAAAAATAGTTTCCGAGTTACGAAAATATATGTTAGTCCGAAACTGAAAATAATCTGTGGCGAAGCGGGAAAACTGGGAAGGGCAGGCGTGTGGAGGGGAATTAAGGATATAGACTATAGAAATGGTTCTCAATTGTGACTCTCCCAGGTTAGCCATCCCACCAGATTTAGGGATAGGAAAGTATAAATATATATAAAGCAAATTCTTATAATGTCGTAATCTTAGATTTGCACCAGCATCAAAAATAGAATTTAAGAATAAAACATTACGAAAATCGATCAATCTGGCAATGTCCCCATTTTGTTGCGTGTATTACACATCTCGCCACCTATCAATAAGTGCGTGCAATCCACGAGGCATTCTCACCTCGTTCGGTTTTATTCGTTAGTCGTCTGAAAATATCCATTTCGAAGGCACCGATTGATCAGGATTCCGGTAATGTGCTTATAAAACAATAACGTACACATGAAGGTCAAAAACAATGACAGCAAGAGCTGTATCAACACATTATAATCTCCGATGTCCGATCATGATGATGTTGATAACTCGTTTGTCATTGTCATTAAGCCTTCAAGTTACATGATTATTGCTTTATATTTCTCTCCCCACCGCCCTATCTCTCTCTCTCTCTCTCCTCCACGATGGCTGGGAGGATTGAAAGGGGAAGGTTGTACATGAATGAGCATTTAGTTGCATGTTTCCATACTTGTAGATAATAGAATATTAAATCCTATTTGAATATGTTTTGTGTTGTAGTTAATTGTTTGGAGAAAACTGCAATATTTCTTAATCATCAAATAGCAAAAGGAATCAAGTTTTGTACGTTACTCATCAAAACCATGATACCGTGCCTAACCGTGTCTGTACAAAGCAAGAATGGAGTGCAAAATGAAATTTTAGTCCTACATGAGGGCACATCAAATGATTACTAATTAAAAATGACTTATGCCACTTGTTTCCAGTTGCCATAAAGACAGCAGCGGTGGTTTGCGTTTCAAACGAGTGAAATAAGGAGACCATTTGTTAAATTTGTAGTTCTGGATGATATACAATATTACATTTCTTTCTGTCTTTATAACAGGGAGAAAATAAATTGAGGAAGTAGTAATCGTTGAAAATGCAAGACCCAACCGCACCTGTTTTCTTGCACAGAAATTGATTCAGTTGTGTTGCGATTCATTACTCTTTCATTAAGCAATAGTGATTCGAACTAAGGGTGTTATCTCAACTTCGCGGAGACGTCTCCGCGACAGAATAGAAAATCGTCTCCGCGACTGATAAAAAGCATTAAGACGTTTCTCTGAATTTTGGACACATATTTTAAAATGAATTGTCGCGGAGACGTCTCCGCGATCGATTAATTTTTAAAAATCCGTCTCCAAATTTCGGAGATCTCTGAGCCACGTCTCTAATACTTTTTATCCGTCGCGGAGAACGATTTTTCTATTCTGTCGGACTCTCTCGCGAAGGAGTAGCACCCTAGTTGTGGTTCCTCAAAATCTGATAATGTGTTGGTTACAGTTATGACTGGATATTTCCTGATGTTGGACATATTGAAAAGTTTAGGTAAAGAATCCATGATTATGATTGTTTTCTATACAGTCTGTGTAAAAAAAAAAATGGTACAGTCGAAAAAAATATTTAGGTGTGAAATATTTCAGATAATGTGATGTGGTACCAATAAAGCCAAAGGAATTCCCTGGTGATGCGTTTGTTCTGTATAATTTGCTTTCGTGAAACAAAAGTATGCTAAATTTTGGTGCGACAGGAACAAATCAAATTGAGCACTTCACGGCATTATGCGAAACCTAAACAAAAGCATGGGACGCGTGTGAAAAATGGATTTTTTTGATTGTAGAAAACTAGTAATCTCAACTACAACACAAATTTGATGAACAAAATTGCAGAAGAAAGCCTGAATTTTCCTGCTTACAAAAATATCAACAATACCAGGGAATCTTCATACTATAAAAAAACTTTTCCCACTTGTACCATTTTATATGACACAGATGTATAGTACTAGAAGTAAAACTAATTTGGGGCCCAATTACCTGTCTCAACATTCCTTTCATTTTTTCACTGGGAATCAAAGCGTGAGGTTTGATCTCGTTTGTTTACATACGCAACTATGTAGGGTAAGAAATGTGAATTATTTTGAACGAGGCCGCATAGATCAATATGACAGGTAATGCCGTGCATTTGCTTTAATATACGTAAACACACAGTTAATGCGGCTTTCAGTTGATTTCAGCCGAGTCCAGATTGGAGTGAGCGGTGATATTTTTTTTTTTTCTAGCTGTATTGCAAATTAGAAGATGCGCGACATATCGCATTGATGTTGCCCTTTTTTAAAACAGATTTTCATATGACAGGAGCGTGGTGGATTTTCAAACCAACGCGAAATGGAAAACTAGCGACATTAATCAGGAACCTCCCATAGTCATTATTTGAATGGCATTGGGAAATAGTTCATCAAGAATCGTTGCCACACCTGTAAAATTTCGCTAGGGAGTATTGAGAATTCTAACTAGACTCATTCTTTCGATTAAATGTTGCCGCTGCGGGGTGGGGGGGGGGGGGGGGTGGGGGGTGGGAAAAGAATGTAGGCTAATAAACGCATGCTTTAATCAAATGAAATATATACGAATACGGCCTTGTTAAGCTTTGTTAAATTTTACTTTACTTTACAAACCTTTTTTATTTCAGCCTGGACTCCTCCTTTAAAATGACAATTTCACCATTGACTGTGTATTGTACATAAAGTAACTCAATACAGTTCAAGTTGTATGTGAAGTGATGTTATGCAGATAACTCAGAAATTACTTGAGATAGGGGCCTGAAACTATGTGAGCTTCTTCATCATAAGCCCACCTACATGGAAGTTTTTATAAACTTTGGCCCCACCATGGCCGAGATCTTGAGGAGGTGCCACCCCCTCCTTGGCCCAGGTTGACCAAAATATTTGGGCCCTTTTACAGTTAAGAATTTTTTATTAAATGTAGAAACCCCCCTACAACTATATATTTCCTGAAAGGAAATTTCAAGAGCAATTCAAATATGGTGAGCAATTATGACCTGGATCAAAGCCATTTCATTACAGATAATTCTTAGACTTCAATCTGAGCCTTGGAACCTTAAATGCTCTCCTGTGAATAATCTGAGATACTTTGGAAGACAACCACACATGAAAACCTTTTGTTCCAAGAGAAAAATTGACAAGTTTCTCTTCAGTATGTATTACGATGCATATTTAGCATCATGTAGCTGTTTTACAGCAGCCACATGTAATGGTTAGAATAGAGCAGTCATATATTTATTTTCTTACTGTAATTTGACTCTGCTGAGAACAAAATCTTAAACATCGGCAGTGCTATTTATCTTCACTGTGTGTCCTAAGATGGCAGGTTAAATTATTTTTCACAGAAATCCCTTATTACAATAGAACATTGATATAGTTTTTTTTCTCCAGTGGGTATCCTTAAATGGCTAGTAAAATTACTTTGTTTAGAAAGTGTCTTATATAATACTATGAACATTGATATGGTTTCTCTCCAGTGCGGGTCCTTAGATGATAAGTAAGAATGCTTTTTTGAGAAAATTTCTTATCACAAAACGAACATTGATATGGTTTCCCTCCAGTGTGTGTCCTCACATGTCTAGAAAGATCAAATTGAGAAGAACATCTTTTATCACATTAAGAACATTTGTATGGTTTCTCTCCAGTGTGGGTTCTCATATGTCTAGAAAGATCATATTTACGAGAAAATTTCTTATCACAATAAGAACAATGGTGTGGTTTGTCTCCAGTGTGGGTCCTCAGATGCATACTAAGATGACTATGACAAGAAAATCTCTTATTGCAATAAGAGCAACCATATGGTCTTTCTCCAGTGTGTGTCCTCATATGTCTAGAAAGATAACATTGAGAAGAAAAACTCTTATCACAATAGGAACATTTATGTGGTTTTTCTCCAGTGTGGGTCCTAAGATGTCTAGATAGTTTACTTTGACAAGAAAAACTCTTATCACAATAAGAACATTGATGTGGTTTGTCTCCAGTGTGGGTCCTCAGATGGGCAGTAAGATTACTTTGACGAGAAAATCTCTTACTGCAATAAGAGCAACCATATGGTTTCTCTCCAGTGTGTGTCCTCACATGACTAGAAAGATTATATTGAAAAGAAAATCTTTTATCACAATACAAACATTTATGTGGCTTTTCTCCATTGTGGGTCATAAGATGTCTAGATAGATTACTTTGACAAGAAAAACTCTTATCACAATAGGAACAATGATAAGGTTTTTCTCCAGTGTGGGTCCTAAGATGTGTAGATAGAGTACTTTGACAAGAAAAACTCTTATCACAATAAGAACATTGATACGGTTTTTCTCCACTGTGGGTCCTCAAATGTCTAGAAAGATCACTCTGACGAAAAAATCTTTTATCACAATACATATAGGAGCATTCATGTAGTTTTTCTCCAGTGTGTGTCCTCACATGTCTAGAAAGATCACTTTGACAAGAAAATCTTTTATCACAACAGGAACATTTATGTGGTTTTTCTCCAGTGTGGGTCCTAAGATGTCTAGATAGTTTACTTTGACAAGAAAAACTCTTATCACAATAGGAACAATGATGCAGTTTCTTTCCAGTGTGTATCCTCACATGGCGAATAAGTGTACTTTGACAAGAAAATCTCCTATTACAATACAAACATGGGTGTTCTTGTCCTTTGTCCAATCCTTTACCTGGGGGAAAAAAAGAAGAATATTTTTGAGCCACCACTGCAGAAGGTAATACAATAGACATCAAGTTTTCAGGAACATCTCAAGAACTGATTGAAGAATTCAATTAAATTCATTCAAACTCCAAGCATAAAAACATAACACTACAAGAGACAATAAAGTAAATTTACTAAAAAAGTGACAAATAAAGAAATAAAAGAATAAACTGAGAATATTAAACCATCTCCTTTGACATGCCCTTGCAAAGAGTATACATGGGGTAATGTTCCTAATTAACTACCCAAGTATGACCAAAGGGTTACACCTCGTTATTCCAAAGGTTTGTTTTTCCGAAGGTTAATTATTCCGAAGGTTCGTCATTCCGAAACACGTAGACTGCCTATACCTCGATGTTCGTTTATCCGAAATTAAAAAAGGGTTCGTTAATCCGAACATTTGTCGCGTTCTTCCGAAGGTTTGTTATTCCGAAGGTTCGTCGTTCCGAAAACGAAATAGGGTTCTTCATTCCGAAGGTTCGTTATTCTGAAAACAAAATAGGATTTGTAATTCCGAAGGTTCGTCATTCCGAAAACGAAATAAGGTTCTTTATTCCGAAGGTTCGTTAATCCGAAAATAAAATAAGTTTTGTTAGTCCGAAACTGAAATAATCTGTGGCGAAGCCGGGAAAACTGGGAGGGCAGGCGTGGTGGAAGGGGAATTAAGGATATTAGACTATAGGATGGTTGCTCAAATTGTGACTTCTCCCAGGGTTAGCCATCCCACCAGACTTTAGGGATATGATAATGTATAAAATAATATATAAAGCAAATTCTATAATGTCGCGTATCTTAGATTTTGCACCAGCATTCAAAATAGAATTTAAGAATAATAAACATTACGAAAATCGATCAACTTGGCAATGTCCCCATTTGTTGCGTGTATTACACATTTCGCCATCTATCAATAAGTGAGTGCAATGCCACGAGGCATTCTCAACCTCGTTCGGTTTTATTCGTTAGTCGTCTGAAAATATTCCATTTCGAAGGCACCGATTGATCAGGATTCCGGTTAATGTGCTTATAAAAACAATAATCATGTACACATGAAGGGTCAAAATGACAATGACAGCAGAGCTGTATCAACACATTATTAATCTTCCGATGTCCGATCATGATGTGTTGATAACTCTGTTGTCATTGTCAAATTTAAGCCTTCAAGTGTACATGATTATTGCTTTTATATTTCTCTCCCCACCCCCTATGTCTCTCTCTCTCTCTCCCCACGATGGCTGGGAGGATTTGAAGGGGAAGGGGTGGTACATGATGAGCATTTAGTTGCATGTTTTCCATATCTTGTAGATAATAGAATATTAAATCTATTTGAATATGTTTTGTGTTGTAGTTAAATTGTTTTGGAGAAAACTGCAATATTTCTTAATCATCAAATAGCAAAAGGAATCAAGTTTTGTACGTTACTCATCAAAACATGATACCGGAATGCCTAACTGTTCTGTACAAAGCAAGAATGAGGTGCAAAATGAAATTTTAGCCTAATGAGGGCACATCAAATTTGATACTGTAAAATGACTTATGCCACTTGTTTCCAGTTGCCATTAAGACAGCAGCGTGTGGTTGCGTTTCAAACGAGTGAAAATTAAGGAGACCATTTGTTTAAATTTTAGTTCTGGAATGATATACAATGTATATTCTCTTTCTGTCTTTATAACAGGAGAAATAAATTGAAGGAAGTAGTAATTTCGTTGAAATGCCAGACCCAAGCGCACCTGTTTTTTCTTGCAACAAATTGATTCAGTTGTGTTGCGATTAATTACTCTTCTTCATAGCATAGTGATTCGAACTAAGGGTGTTCTCACTTCACGCGGAGAGTCTCCGCAGAATAGAAAAAATCGTCTCCGCGACTGATAAAAGCATTAAAGACGTTTCTCTGAATTTTGGACACATATTTTTAAAATGAATTGTCGCGGAGATCGCTCCCGAGATTTATTTTTAAAAATCCGTCTCCAAAATTTCGGAGACGTCTCTGAGCCACGTCTCTAATACTTTTTATCCGTCGCGGAGACGATTTTCTATTCTGTCCGGAGACGTCTCCGCGAAGTGAGATAGTACCCTTAGGTTGTGGTTCTCTCAAATCATTGATAATGTGTTTGGTTACTAGTTAGACTGGATATTTCCTGATGTTGGGACACTATTTTGAAAAGTTTAGGTAAAGAATCCATGATATGATTGTTTTCTATACAGTCTGTGTAAAAAAATGGTACAGTCGAAAAAAAATATTTAGGTGTGAAATATTTTCAGATAATGTTGTATGTGGTACAAAATAAGCCAAAGGAATTTCCCTGTGATGCGTTTTGTTCTGTATAATTTGCTTTCGTGAAACAAAAGTATAGCTAAATTTTTGTGCGACGAGAACAAATCGAAATTGAGCACTTCACGGCCATTATGCGAACCTAAACACCAGCCTGGCACGGCGTGTGAAAAATGGATTTCTCTGATTGTAGAAACTAGTAACATCTCAAAAACTACAACACCAAATTTGATGAAAAAAATTGCAGAAGAAAGTCTGATTTTCCTGCTTTACAAAAATATCAAACAATACCAGGAATCTTCATACTATAAAAACATGTTTTCCACTTGTACCATTTTATATGACACAGACTGTATAGTACTAGAAGTATAAAACTAATTTGGGGCCCCAATAATCCTGTCTCAACAATTACTTTCATTTTTTCACTGGGAATCAAAGACGTTGAGGTTTGATCTCGTTTGTTTACATACGCAACTATTGCTAGGGGGTAAAGAAATGTGAATTATTTTGAACGAGGCCGCATAGATCAATATGACAGGTACATGCCGTGCATTTGCTTTTAATATACGTAAACACACAGTTAATGCCGGCCTTTTCCAGTTGATTCAGCCGAGTCAGATTGGAGTGAGCGGTGATATATTTTTTTTTTCTAGCTGTATTGCAAATTAGAAGATGCGCGACATATCGCATTGATGTTGCCCATTTTTAAAACAGATTTTCATATGACAGGAGCGTGGTGGATTTTTCAACCAAACGGAAATGGAAAACTAGCGACATTATCAGGAACCATCCCATAGTCTATATTAGATATAGGCTTATTGGACTTGTTCATTCCAAGAATCGTTGCCAGAGGCCTGTTAAAAATTCGCTAGGGAGTATTGAGAATTTCTACTATAAAAGACTCATTCTGATTAAATGTGCTCTGCGGGGGGGGGGGGGGGGGGGGGGGTGTGGAGAAAAGAAAGAAGTTAGGCTAATAAACGTCATGCTTTTGTTGAGTGATTCATCTTAATTTAATACAGGCGAAATAAAGGACGGTAGACAAATCGAAACGTAGCTCTCTATATCTTTTTATTGCAAGAAGAATGTAGGCTATAAACGTCATGCTTTGAATCCAAATGAATGCTAATATAACGAAATACGGCCCCTTGTTGAACGTGTGTTTGCAAGTTTCATGGACCTAGTGAGGTTAGTAGGTCCATGGCTTTCATCAGGCCTACAAAATAGGACGAAACCAAATACGCAAAGCCATAAGTGAAACGGTTAACAGAAAAAACTGTATTGCTATTTGTAACAAGACAGAAGAGAAAAGAAAAGAAAAGAAAAAGGGAAAAAGTGAACCCCCTTCCACTGTGTTGAAATTTTATGCATGATTCTTGAATAAAAATAATACAAGAAATGTTGGCTTTAAAGCGAGATGGTTTCAGTCCCTACATGTAGTAAAAAATTTCGCTCGTCGCTATTCTACGCTTTTCGCCTATAGCTTTATTTTGCAAGGTTAGATGTAAAAAGAGGGACATGCGTTGATTAATGCCATTTTTTAATGCAATTCTAGTACATGCTTTGCTCCCACAAATGCACATGTCTCATGTGTATCATCCTCCGCTGAGACTATTGTTGCATAATATCCTTTTATTTTTTAATTACAACACCGTTTTTATTACTAAAATAAGTTTATTTCGTTTTCGGAATGAACGAACCCTTTTCGTTTTCGGAGATGACAACTTCGGAGTAACGACCTTATTTTCGTTTTTTTTCGGAATGATGAACCTACGAATTACAAACCCTATTTTGGTTTTCGGAATGACGAACCCATATTTCGTTTTCGGAATGATGAACCTTCGGAATAACGAACCTTCTGAATGCATGAACCTTCGGAATAATCGAACCTTCTGAATTGAGCAATCCTTTCTGAATGAACGAACCTTCGGAATTACGAACCTTCGGAATAACGGTGTGCTACCGACCAAACCAATAATATTTCCTTTGAAAATAACTTGAAGCCAAGCAGGGTTCTTTTTTGTCTGGCCATCTACATGTAAATCCAGAATTTAAGTTGTGATAACAAAATAAAATTGGAATGTAAGCTTCAAATATGTATCTGTTCCATTTTAATAACTTGATGCGATGATGGCTCAAGAACACACCCTGTGAAGGCTGTCGTGATGTAAAGTTCCTATTTACAACAAAGTTTATATGCTCATTTTGCTGCTATCTCCACAAATTACGCAAAGTGTACAAAAATGTTTTTGGTTACGGCCATGTGTGTTTGAACTGGCCACCCAAAAGAGAGTGGTTTTGTTACGCTTTTTCCAAATTATTGTTTCAGTTAATGTATGAACATTCTGGCTAAAATGAGGGGTATTACCATGAAATTGTGGTTATTTGAAAGCTGATGCAAGCTCTATCGACTGTGATTTGAAAGTACTAGCACCATTGAGAATCGCGAAACGGCACTGATAGAATATCCAAAAGGCATGGTGGTTAAGGTTGGGAAGAGGAGGTGGGGGAAAGGTACACAACAAGTCTATGGGATTTCGCATCCTCCAGTGCCATTCGACTATCACTTATACCATGATAACTTATGGGTATCTATTTTTGTGTCTGTGAGCTTTTAGGACTATTATAGCTTAGAGTCTCATGCATCTTTTGACACCATAGTTATAAGTTCCAGCCATTTACTAATGCGCTCAGTTCTGAAATCGCCTGGTGCCGCGCGGTTAAAATGACAATTTCACCTTGACTGTGTATTGTACATTAAGTAACTCAAACAGTTCCTTTGTATGTGAAGTGACATTATATAAATGCAAGATAACTCCAAGATTACTTGAGATAGGGCCTGCAAACTATGTGAGCTTCTTCATCATAAGACTAGCACACCTACATCGAAGTTTTTTATAAACTCGGCCCACCATGCCGAGATCTTGAGAGAGAAGGGCAGCCCCTCCTTGGCCCAGGGTGACAGCAAATATTTGTGGCACTTTTACAGTTAAGGTTTTTAATTAAATTGTAGAAGCCCCCTACAACTAATAGTTTCTGAAAGGAAATTTCAAGAGCGATTCAAATATGGTAGCAATTACGACCTGCGATCAAGCCATTTCATTACAGTATATTCTTGGACTTCAACTTGAGCCTTGGACCTATTATTGCTCTCCTGTGGAATAATCTGAGATACTTTGTAAGACAACCACACATGAAAACCTTTTGTTCCAAGAGAATAAAATTGACAAGTTCTCTTCAGTATGATATTACGATCTATATTTAGCTCATGTAGCTGTTTTACAGCAGCCACATGTAATTGTTTAGAAAGATAAACAGCAATATATTTATATTTCTTACTTGTAATTGACTCGTGAGAAACAAAATTTAACATCGGCATACTATCTATCTCACTGTGTGTCCTAAGATGGCAGGGTTAAATATTTTTCACGAAAATCCCTTTTATTACATAGGTATGAACATTGATATGTGGTTTTTCTTCCCAGTGGGTATCTTTAAATGGCTAGTAAAATTACTTTGTTTAGAAGTGTCTTATACACCTAGAACATTGATATGGTTTCTCTCCAGTTGGTCCTCTCGATGATAAGTAAGGATGCTATTATGAGAAATTTCTTTTCACAAAACGAACATTGATATGGTTTCCTCCGTGCATGTTGTGTCGTCACATGTCTAAGATAAGTCACATCAAGAAAATCTTTATATAACAATAGGAACATATTGTGAAGTGTTGCTCTCAGTGGTGGGTCTCCACATGTCTAGAAAGATCAAATTGAGAAGAAACATCTTTTACTCAATAAGAAATTTGTATGGTTTCTCTCCAGTGTGGGTCCTGAGTCTAGTCAGATTGACCCTGAATACGAGGAAAGTCTGATATCACAATACAGACATTTTGATGGTTGTCTCCAGTGTGGGTCCTCAGGCTAGACCTGCCAGTAAGATTACTTTGACGACAAAATTCTTATGCATATAGAACAACCATATGGTTTCTCTCCATGGATGTGGGTCCTCATATGTCTAGCAAGAATCATCACTGAGAAGAAAAACTTTATCACAATAGGACAATTATGTGTTTCTCGTCGAGGTGGGTCTAAAGATATTTAGATATGTTTACTTGACACAGAAAAAAACTCTTATCACAATTAAGAACATTGATGTGGTTTGTCTCCAGTGTGTGGTCCTCAGATGCGAACTAAGATGACATGACAAGAAAATTCTTATTGCTAAGTGAAACCATATGTTTCTCTTCCAGTGTGTGTCCTCACATGTCTAGAAGATCACATTGAGAAGAAAACTCCTTATCACAATAGGAACACATTTATGTGGTTCCTCCAGTGTGGGTCCTCACATGTCTAGGAAAGCATCATTACGAGAAAATTTCTTATCGCAATAAGAACATTGATGTGGTTTGTCTTCAGTGTGGGTCTCGAAGGTCGCTCAGATGCACTAAGTGACTATGACAAGAAAATCTCTTATTGCAATAAGAGCAACCTATATGGCTTTTCTCCTGATTGTGGTGTCTTCACATGTCAGAAAGATCACATGAGAAGAAAATCTTTTTATCACAATAGGAAATTTATGGTTTTTCTCCAGTGATGGTCCTAAGATGTCTAGAATAGTTTACTTGACAAGGAAACAAATCTTATCAATTAGGACAATATGCAGCATTCTTCCAGTGTGTATCCTCAACATGTTAGGATGAATTGTACTTGACAAGATATCTCCTACTAGCAATCTACGAACATGGGTGTTCTTGTGTCTTTGTGCCAATCTTTGCCTGGGGAAAACAAATTTTGATTTACAGCAGGTTAATACTAATTAGGCATCAAGTTTTCAAGAACTGCCTGAGGTATTCAATTAAATTAAATTCCATTCATTCGTAGTCCATGCATAAAAACATATCACTAACGGTATACAGTTTATACAATACAAAAATAGAAAGAAAGACAGAAGTACATCTAGAATAAACTGAGAATATTAATTACACCATCTCCTTTTACATGTCCTTGCAAAAAGCATACATTGGGTACTGTTCCCATTGCCTGACCAGTGAATATGAAAATTTATTAATTAAGTTTATGCTCATTTTGCTGTTATCTCCCCAATTACGCAATGTCTAATAAATATTTTTGGTATACAGTATTTGATGCAGCATTTGGGACCCTGGGGTACCAACTAAAAATCCGCCAACTTGTTAAATATTTATTTTATTTTTAGCGCTTTACACTGTGTTACCAAACAATAAAAAATTACATATAAATTCTTAAGTAGTTACTATAATAAGTTAAATTTGTATTATTATTGTCATTAGATAATATTAAAGAAGGAAAGCAGGCGTTGTGATCATTGTCGCACCGATCATACAACCATGAAATTAATACTCAGCTTGAAAACACTGAATAACTGTAGGCTAATGGAGATGAGAGGGCGCCGCACACTTCGGTACCCCAGTGTACAGCGTGGTGTATTTTTTATTCTAGATGCTTAAGCTATGGAAAGAATCAGAAGAGAAACTGTTTTTCAAATTATGTTTTCATCATGACCACTCATTATTAAATGGCCTCCAAGCTTGATCAAGCAAATTTCATTGGCAAGATCTCCTGTGCGTGTATGTCCTTTATAAAGATATCTTTAAAACTTTGAAATTTGGAAGACAAGATCAAGATATCTTTGTTTGGAAAAGTGCTTTATAAGAAATTTTGATAAAGTCTCCCCAATATGTCTTTTTAGTTTGACAAGTATGATAAGTAGGTTTAATTTGATTACAGAATCTTTAACACAAAAGGAACAGCGATATGCTTGGGGGCTCCCTGTAAAAAGAACAAGCAACGGGGATCAATACAACATCCATATGAATTTTGATGCTCTGCAGTGTATATGTAGCATGCAAAACTGCAAAATAACATGTTTTCTGCAAATAAGTTGTCTTAATCTATTTTGTTCCAAGAAAGCAGGGTAAAAGTTTCTCTCTAGTATGTGTGACGAAGCAGCCATGTAGATGCTTTACATCTGTCAACATTAGCTACATTTAAATATGGTTAAAATAATTTTAAGTGTAAAATGACTCTCAAAACAAATCTTGAACATTGGTAGTACATGTACTATTTATCTCTAGTGTGTGTCCTCAGATGGCTGGTTAGATTATTTTTTACAGAAAATCTCTTATCACAAAAGAAACATTGGTATGGTTTCTCTCCAGTGTGGGTTCGCAGGTGCCGAGTAAGATTACTTTGTTTAGTAAACCCCTTATCACAATGAGAGCATTGAAATGGTTTTTCCCCAGTGTGTATCCTTAGGTGTATAGTAAGATCACTTTGATTACAAAATCCCTTATCACAAAAGGAACATTGATACGGCTTCTCTCCAGTGTGTGTCCTCAGATGGACAGTAAGATTACTTTTATCAGAAAATCCCTTATCACAAAAGGAACATTCAAGTGGTTTTTCTCCAGTATGTATCCACAGATGAGCCTTAAGACTTTTTTTTGCAGCAAATTTCTTATCACAAAATGAACAGTGATATGGTTTCTCTCCAGTGTGTGTTCTCAGATGGCAATTAAGTTGACCTTGATCAGAAAATTTGTTATTGCAAAATGAACACTGATATGGTTTATCTCCAGTGTGTGTTCTCAGATGTCTTGTGAGATTACCTTGTTCAGGAAATCTCTTATCACAAAAAGAACACCGATATGGTTTTTCCCCGGTATGTATCCTTATGTGTTTAGTAAGAGTACTTTTTACAGCAAATCTTTCATTACAATGTGAACACTGATATGGTTTTTCTCCAGTGTGTGTTCTCAGATGCTTGGTGAGATGACTTTTTACAGAAAATCTCTTATCACAATAGGAACACTGATATGGTTTATCTCCAGTGTGTATCGTCACATGAATTGAAAGATTACTTTGACGAGAAAATCTCTTATTACAGTAAACACAATCAAATGGTTTCTCTCCAGTATGTATCCTCACATGGCGAATAAGCTTGCTTTGGCAAGAAAATCTCTTATCACAATCAGAACACTGATATGGTTTTTCTCTTGTGTGTATTTTCACATGTCGATTAAGCTTGCTTTGGCAAGAAAAAGTCTTTTCACAATAGGAACATTGGTGTTCCAGCCAGTTGTCCAATCCTTCACCTAGGAAAATAAAAAGAATATTGTTATGCCTCTGCCACCAAAGGTAATGCATTAGGCATTATGTAATGCAATTACATGTAAAAGCAGTTCTTGTTAAATATGCTTTTGAAAAAATAAAAGTGAACCTAAATTTTGTGCAAGAAGGAAAAATTGAAATTATATAAACTCTTTGGTCAAAGGACTATTACACTATGGTCATGATGACCTTTTTTAAGTTAAAAAACTAAACAACACTACAGACACGGAGAGGCACAAACTGGATTATTCTGGATTGAAGAAAAGTAATATTTCAAGATGTACAATACCAAATGAGATGAAAAATTAAAAAGATGAAGACAGATTTTCTTGGTAATGAAAATTAAACACTACCTATTGTGATTAATCTTCATACTATAAAAACTATATGTTTCCGCTTGTACAATTTCATTGATACAGACAGTAGCGGAATCAACTTTACATGTATGTCTCACAATTGAAGTACATGTTTCTGCCCATAATCTAGCCGTTATTTTCCTGCACCATCTATTCTCATTGAAAATCCTGGCTCCAAGCCTGATGTATATTAGTTATTTTATGTCCCATGCATGATTCCGGATGTATTTTTGAGGAAATGCAGGAAAACTCAATCACCATGAGGCTTGAAATAACACCAGAACTCTCCTCACAAGGATGTGGTGTGTAACGCATCATGCAAATTCACCAATAAATTTAGCATATGGCGCAAGTATGCCCTGGCCTTTGCAAAGCTTTCTGGATGTACAAGTTCAAGATCGATCACAAAAATCTCAAAAGTAACATTCATTTGATATTATTTCTGTCCAGCGTGTCTAGTAAGATTCCTTTTAAAAGGAAATATGTTATTACTATAATAATGAGAACAACCAAATGGTTTCTCTGCAGTATGTGTTCTAAGATGTATTGTCAGATAACTCTGATTAGAAAATATCTTATCATAAAATGAACAGTGATAAAGTTTCTCTCCAGTATGTGTTCTCAGATGTCGAGGAAAATATCATTCACAAGAATATCTCTGATTGCAATAGCAACATCGATATGGTTTGTCTCCAGTGTGTCTTCTTAGATGGTTAGTAAGAGTAATAAGTTGATGAAAACTCTTATCACAAAAGGACCACTGATATGGTTTCTCTCCAGTGTGTGTCCTTAGATGGTTCATAAGATAACTTTCATCAGAAAATCTATGGACTTTGATATGGTCTCTATTCGGTGTGTGCCCTTAAAGACCGTTGACGGAGTAAATATAACCTTACATCGATTGAAAGCTAAGTAGGCGTATAACATAAATACCCCCAAAATAAATTAAATTTTCATAACAGTATTCATAAAAGGATGATCGAACCTCAACCAGGCCATCCCTCCCAAATACTCGAAAAGTTACCCCTATTTTAATGGTGCGGTTGATGACGTCAAAGAAGTTTAAGGGAATGCTACTGCCAGGCATGATTGGGTTTCGCCTTTAGAAAACACGTTTGTATTGCTATGTCAGAACAATAGACCCCATGTGTGCTAGAATTCTATTGTTATGAAATGAAAGGGCAAATTCATTCAGCAATTAGCATGTAGCATTCCGTTAACATTTTTTGACGTCATCAGCCGCGCCACTATAAAAGGGGTACTTTTTCGAGAACTTGGGAGGGATGGCCTTGTTGAGGTTCGATCACCTTTTCAATGAAATACTTTCTAGATGGAAGATAAAAATGCTTAAATTGGGAATTGTTGTATCATGAAGAAATATTAGCTTTCGTTTTATATGTAATGTTGGTTTTCATTTCTCGGTCCGGTCTGGGACTTTAAGTGGGTAGTAAGGTTACACTGTGAGAGACCAAACAACTTTATTACGTATTATTCTCCAGATCATTTGATTTATTTCCAGATACGCATAATGAACACATCCTATAGGGTACTAATTACAAACATCTCGGTGACGTGTAGCATGTAGACAAAATGCTTTACCCAGTGTCTGAATATTTGTAAAATTCTTTGATGGATCAAGGGAAACACAATTTCTAAAAGCAATAAATGCCACTGCATCTCCCATATGTCAGGCCCTGCCCTTAAAGCCAGTTATTTAAAAAACAAAATGGAACCTCCCCCCCCCCCCCCCATGTCGGTAACCCTTTACCTACAATGTACAGACTCCAAATAATAATCATATCATCATCATCATCCTCCGGTGATATAATTAAGTTTGAAGTTCAAATCCCAAGTGGCTATCGAGATGTATTGTGATAACGAGGCCAATCCCTTAAATAACATAAAGTTGCTCTCTGCCACCCTTGGCATATGGACTCCAAAACCTAGTCAGATTACCTAGTCTGACATTTCTACATGCATCTCAAAAGCTAATACCTAGAATTGAGTAAGTTGACCTCTGTGCCCCTTGACCTTTGGCTTAAACACCAACAAATCAAGTCAGATCAGTTCCCTATGCTCAAATTCCTATTCATATAGGTACTATCCCCAAGTTTTAAGTTCACATCTCAAATGGTTCATGAGATATAACAATAACAGGAAAGCAGGATAGACAGACATCACCAAAACATAATGCCTGTGACACCACCTCAAAGCTATACTCCATTTAACTGTTGTAGCCATAAATAAATTCGAACAGAATCAGTTTAAATATGTCTTCATATTGTTGCATTTGCAGATCAATATTTACATATTCAAGATAATTATGTTCATGTTCCATGCATCAGATAAAATTTTGAGTAGGTATTGAGAGGCTCAGTCAAAGTGAGGGTCTGAGTTCTCCACTAACTTGCCAGTCTATGCCATACAAAATGAGGCAAGTAGATTCTCTCATAGATTAACAACCCAAAAACAAGGCACATAGCCATGGAACAAAGTTAGGTAGATCTCTCTATATATAGCACTGTGCAAAATTCTCTGATTGCCCATGTTTGCTGCTCAGTGAGGTACCCCAGAAAAGATTTTTACAAAAATAAAATGAAAGACGTCACAGGGTAAGTGTTTACTGATCAAAAAGTATTTACTATTAATACAAATAATTTGTCTACTTTCCTTTAAGTCACTGAATATCTGGGGGGCATTTCATAAAAGGACTTGTCGGAAGTTTTAATCGCCAAATTTGCTCTCAGCCAATCAAATGCAAGCAATTCAGTAGCTTTTAACAGTTGTCAGTGAGAGTCAGTGAATATTTGTTTCATGAAATGCTCCCCTGGTGGGACTTCCCCTTAAAACCTTACCTGCATGAGTTTTGTTCAGGTCCATTTCCTCTCCTTTACCCGATGAACTTGGGAGACATTCATATGTATCAGTATCTCCTATACCTGATGAACTTGGGAGACATTCAGTATCTCCTTTACCCGATGAAATTGGGACACACTCATATGTTTCAGTATCTACTTCTTCTTTGATGACAATCTTGATGTTTGTATTACCTAAATCAACAAGTCAGTACAAAATATTTTTTATAACATAAATGCAATGGATGTTCATAAATCATAAAAGTTTTTTTTAATGTAAAAATGTTTTAAATTTTTTTGCTGAATTCCATGAAAATTAAAATTTTAAATGAGGGAGGGGAGACCTAAGACTACATGTAAGAGGCAAATACATGTGGGGTGTGTTTTATATTTCCATTGAGATTTTCCTAAAGAAGGAAAGAAGATCAATACATTTTCACATTCAAAAGACTGACATAATCAATTATTTACAAAGACCTCTACTCTCAAAATCTCTCTTGATTTGTGCAACAAACAAGTGCATAAAGTAATGTTAGATAAGGCCTATGTACAATGGAAATGGGAATACAGGCTCAAAAGGACAATTTACAACTGGCCATCCCTTTTGTTTTGAATTGAAAAAATTATGATTGCCCTAAAATTTATTAAAGGAACCCCAGTTTTATTGGCACCATCTAAGTGGAAATGAATACCATTCAGCAATTATTATCTCAGTAAATTATCACATCATAAAAAGACAAACCTGTCATACCTCTAATACTTTTTTGATCAGCCACCTCTTCTTCTCCATCAGAACTTGATGCAGATGTCCAACCATCCATTTCTTGCTTCACGTTCACGTTGGCTGTATCTGAAATAATCATAATGTGAACAGACAGTCCTCATCAATTACTTTCTAAGGGGCAATCAAACTTAATACAATAATCCTTGGTTCCATTACGTCAACCCCTTGTTTGCAAGCCGACCTGAGTTCGAGAGCTGAACTCAGGTAAAATACCCCCCTATCAAAAAACCTCGTTTGAAACTCCAAGATATTCATTTCCAAGCACTATCGACCATGCATGGCCAGGTAATCCCTGTTATCTAACTTTTCAACTCTGCTGGCTAGCCTGAACGTTGAGCCAGGGTTAAATGATAAACAACAGCTGTGATATTACGTAAGAGTAGCTCTGCCTGTTGTTGGCCCATCGGAATGAAATGATTGTATTTGATATTTTACAAGTTTTTCAAAGGCATATTATATTTAGAAATCAAATGTTAATTCGTTTCTAATTTCGAACGAAGAAAATCGACCTCGAAATAAGGAATGTATGAGAATAAAAAAACTAATAAAAATGTATTGAAACACACAAATTGCCACCGCGTGTGGCCCCACGCTGTGACTTTGGGTGACCACTGTTTGGACCGAGGTCAAGGAACAGATCTTATAGATAGATATCTTGTTTGTGGCGTTTGTCACACCAGGGTCTCCTCTCATCACATCCCTGGTCACACTTGGAAAAGAGAACTAATACAGTTGCAAGTAGGGGTCTATTGTCCTCAAACGGACTGGTTCGTCATGACTAGCCCTCAGATTTTACAACCCAAGTTCTATGAAAGCCTTGGTATGATACTTGGCCCTTGGTCTATGGTGCTGTAGCATATAGAACTAAGGTAAAATTGGAGCAAC
>CALNVZ010000218.1:22501233-22513121 GCA_940671915.1 Paracentrotus lividus
ATATACTAGGGTAATTACCATTTTGCGGCCACATTGCCATTAATGGTGCAAACAACTACATGACTCCTACCCCATGCCTTGGAATTTTGCTTAAAATGTTGAAAATTTTAACCTTTAAGATTCATTTGAAATATAGACCTTAGTAAATACTTGACTATTATTTCATTGTTTTGGTATTTTGTATATTATTTCTTTTTTAACATTATTAAATATTATTTCCATTAATACAGTCAATATAGGCCTACAATAAGTATTTTTTTAAAATAAATATAAAAAATTTTTTGGTATACTGTGAATATACCTAAAATCGTAGCAAAGAGAGTGATGCCTCATCCCATACTAGTACCAGAATTCATTTCCGCCCATTTGGAAATGGCCCATATTACCTGCACCTAATGTCTGCTGTGTCAGGCAAGCATTCAATCCACATTGCACAAATTGACCTGGTACACGCTAGTATGATCCAAAATGAAACTAATAATGCTTACTAAATATACAAAACAATTGGGAGGTTACCCTCAAACACCTTTCACATCACATTCTGTGAAATAATCAAATTTTACATCAGGGTCAAATTGCCGTATGTTTTACGTACCTTGTTGGTTTCAAGCATTTTCTCAGAGAAATTTCGGCATCAGATGCTCTCGGCTGCTCTCACGGAACGATATATTTTCGTCAACAGTTCATATGAACAAAATTATGGCTGCTCACACCGGTCACGCGGTCACGGTCGACGGTCAGACATGATTGCTTCAGGTAGCCCATATTACCTGTGCCCATATTACCTGCAATGTACCCTACACACGAAAAAATAGTGTCCTAAGTGACCCTTTTACGAGTCCAGCTCTGTCCTGAATGACACTGTAAATTGCTTAAAGCAGACCTTTAATTGAGTACAAATGACAGCCTGGAGTTACCTCTTGACTCCGACTAGAGTCAACATGTTAGACCTCTCTTGAGTGCATCTCAAGGGACAAACGTCAAACCCCACCGAGTTTAGATGAAACCTCTTCGTGGGAGTCTACCTTCTGACTCCATCTGGAGTCAACATAACTAGAACTCTCTTCGAGTGTCATCTCAGGGCAAAACGTTCACCCCCAAACCGAGTTTAGATGACAACTCGTGGAAGTCTACCTTCTCGACTGTCCAACTGGAGGTCAACATATGGACTCTCCGCTCCGAGTGTCATCTCAGGGAAACGTTCGACCCCAACAGAGTTTAGATACACCCTCATTGGAGTCTTCTTATTTGACCCCTAGAGGAGTCTAGCATAGGAGTTTAGTGACATCATTGTGAGTCTACCACTGACGCCCCCAGGAGTCTTAACATGCATGGACTCTTATTGGGAGTCATCTCGGACACAATGCGTCAACCCCCCAGGGAGTATAGGACGGAACAATAATCAGAGTCTAAACACCTTCCATTATCTTGGCCCAGAGAGTTTAGATACACACATATTAAGGACCCACGTGCACTTCATTGAGTCTACCCACTTGACAGCTCCACGGAGTCCTAAACATGCACGACTCCTTTGTTGGGAGTTACATCTCGGACAAATATGTTCTAATACCCCACAAATGGAGTTATGACAACCATGATCAGAGTCTACACCTTAGACTCTAGGAGTCCAGCATACTTGGACCCAAGAGGCAGTTTAGATGAACTGTATAAAGGGTTCCCACTGCACTTCATTGGGAGTGTGTCCAACTTGACCCCTCAGGAGTCTAACAGCGCATGACTCTGTGAGAGTCATCTCGGAGACAAATGCTAAACCGCAAAAGGTCATGTGGTGTGCAACATAGCCTCTAAGGTGTCCTCTGTACTCCTTTCAGTCTTCACTGTTTGACTGATTGAAAGAGAATTGGAATCCTATGCAGACCCTATAGCAGTGCAAGTGGGTCCCTTGAATACTGTGTCATCTAAACTCCGTTGGGGTCAAAGTATGCTTGACTTCCTGTTTGAGTAAAGGTGGTAGACTCTGATAATGGTTTCCTCTATACTCCTCTGGGGGGTTTGATGCATTGTCCGAGATGACTCCTAATAGATTCATGCATGTTAAGACTCTCTGGAGGGGTCAAGTGGGTAGACTCAATGAGGTGTCATCTAAACTCCCATGCTAGACTCCTCTAGGGTCAAATAAGGAGACTCCAATGAGGTGTTCATCTAAACTCGGTTTGGGGGGGGTCGAACGTTTGTCCCTGAGATGACAGCAAACGGAAATCAAAAACAGGAACCGGAACAAGACACGAAATAAAATACACTTAACTTGATGAGTCGGTAGTGCACTGATTTATTCAAGGGTATTGGCCCACATCAGAAATCATACTAATACAGAAGATAAATTTACATATCTAAATTAAGTCCAGATTAAACCAATAGAAATAAGAGAATGGAGGAACAACTCAAAATGTAAAAGTCCAATCATTAAGAATAAGAGATAAAGAGGATGTAGATGAATAAGATGAGATGATTATGTAATAAGAATGTTGAACAAAAAGAAATCCCAGATGTGGAATGTAAATGATGAAGCATGCTGATAGGAATGGAAATGATAGTATAAGAAGGTTGAAAGTCAAAGAGGAAATGGATTGAACAAAAGCTGACTAAATACCAAGCTGAATAAAAATAAAGGTCACTAACAAAGGAAACCTAAATTAATGTACAAATAACCAGTCCCTACATATAGGGGAGACTGGGGTAATTATGGCCCTGGGGTATTATGCCCCTTTGTCTTTGATGAGCTTATAATTCTTTAGCTGCATACAGCAAGATAATTTAATTTTTTACTCATCGCCTAGCTTAACTCTTCCTACTATCATATAAGAAAAATAACTATTTACATAAAATTTTGCCGCGCTAGGGGAGCCAACATGTCGGCAATTACAATCTGTTGTTGGAAAGTGCAAGTCTGCTTTTTTTATGTGGGTGTATATAATAATTAAAATCATTTAAGATGAATTGATTGAAACTGAAAAAATGGGAGTAAAAAACACAAAGAAAAACTTCCATCTGATATCTTCTATAGTAAAGAGCTGTAAGTGGGATCAATTGAAAATGTCATCTTGGGGTAATTATGGCCCCAATGCATAAACATTGTATAAGCGCAGATAAGCGTAAGATGGGGACTTAACTTGTACGACTTTTGTACATTGCTTTGAATTGCAAAATTTCAACTTTTGGCTAACCAAATTATTGACTAATCATTGTTGGTGATTGATAAGTGTATTATGAATACCCAACAACATTTATATACATTACCATCATTATTAATAATATACTGAAATCATACAGTCATTACAAAGGGCCATAAATACACAACCCGTGGGGTAATTATGGCCCCCACCAAGTTGTTAACATAATGGTATTAATATGCAAATCAGAAGTTAGCAAGGTTATACTTCTTTTGTATATTTAGGTATTAGATTGACTGTATATTTACATAATTAGAATAGTCATTGGACTTTTCATTTAATGATAGTAATAGAAATGTGATAAAAGGGGGCCCCATAATTACCGCCTCCAGTCTCCCCTAAATATCCTTTTTAACAAAATTGTCCTCAATTTTATAAATCAATTAAAAAAAAAAATATTGTGATTTTCGATACTCTACCCAGATTTGAATTATATAGGTCCACAGAGACTCTCTATGATACTTTTCGACTCCTTTAAATAGTCAATAAACTGACTTCTTTGAAGAGTTTTTTTGGAACAAAATCAGCGAGAATCCAGACTCTGATTGTTACTTTTTCAAATATGAGGAATATAAGGGGGTAAAAAGACTCTCTATATGATACTTTTCGACCTCTTTTCAATAGTCATATAAAACTGACTCTTCGAAAGAGTTATTTCGCCAAAAAGGAGAAATCCCGACTCTGATGTTACATTTTCAAATCATGAGGAATAAGGGGGTTCACAAAGACTCTCTATAGTGACTTTTTCCCGACTCTTTTTATAGTCATCATAAAAGTGTACTCTTCGAAAGAGTTATTTGGACACCAAAAGGAGAATACGACCACTGATTTGTTTCTTTTGCGATCATGAGGATTATAAGGGCAAAGAGACTCTCATATATATCTTTCCTGACACTTTTCAATAGTCATTATAAAAGTGACTGCTTCGGAAAGAATTACTTAGACACCAAAAGGAGAATGCCGACTCTGATTGTTACTTTTTTCACATATGAGCATTATAAAGAGGGTCACGAAGACTCGCTATGATAACTTTTTCCCGCACTCTTTTTAAAAATAGTCATATAAAAGTGACTCTTCTAAAGAGTTTATTTGGCACAACCAAAAAAGAATACAACCCTGATTGTTACTTTTGCCGATCATTGAGGATCATAAAGGGTCAATAGAGGCTCTCCATGAACTCTTCCTGACGCTTTTCAATGAGTCAATAAAACTGACTCTCGAAAGCAGTTATTCGACACCGAAAAGGAGAATCCCGCTCTGAATGTTACTATTTTCAAATCATGAAGGAATATATGCGGGGTCACCATTAAGACTCTCTAATATGGATACTTTTTTCCCGCGACTCTTGTTTAATAGTCATTAAAACTGACTCTTCCGAAAGAGTATTTCGCAGCCAAATAGGGAAATCCCGAACTCTGGAATGTTAGTTTTGCAAATCATGAGGAAGATAGGGGGTCACAAATGACTCTTATAAATGATACTTATTTTCACCGATCTTTTAATAGTCATGTAAAGTGATCCTTCGAATAGAGTTATTTTGACACCAAAAGGAGTAAATAACCCGACCCTGATTGTTACTTTTTGCCGATCATGAAGGATTATAAGGGTCAGAAGAGACTCCTCCCTATATACCTCTTTCCACTGGACACTTTTCAATAGTCATATAAAAGTGACTCTTCGAAAGAATTATCTTAGACAAACAAAAAGGAGCATGCCGATCTGATTGTTACTATTTTTCAAATCATGAAGCATTATAGAGGTCACAAAGACTCGCTAATGATACTTTTTCCCCACTCTTTTAACTAGTCAATGCAAAAGTGATCTTCGAAAGAGTTATTGTGGACACCAAAAGAGAGAGAATACCAACCTGATTGTTACTTTTGCCGATCGATGAGGGACATAAAGGGTCATAGAGACTCTCCATGATACTCTTTCCTGACGTTTTCATAGGTCATATAAGTAACTGACATCCTTCGAAGAGTTATTTCGACACCGAAAAGGAGAAATCCCGACCTGAAGTGGTTATATTTTCAAATCATGGAGGAATGATAGGGGAGTCAACAAAGACTCTCTATATGATACTTTTTCCCCGACTACTTTTAATAGTCATAAAAAGTGACTCTTCGAAAGGAGTTATTTGGACAGCAAAAAGGAGAAGTCCACGACCTGTATTTGTCCACTTTTTTCCGATCATGAGGATTATAAAGGGCAGGGGCGGAATCGTGGAGGTTTTTTCCAAGGGAGGGGTTGAGGGATGAAAAAAATGCTTGCGGCGGAAGGGAGCAAAACGAGCGCGGGAGCGGAGTTTTAGACAATCCCCGATTTATGGCGCTATACTGACACTAAACGAAGGAATTATTTAAACAAATTTTAAGTTGGAAGTTATTTGTGCATTAATGATTAGGCAGCGAGCGCCGAGCCGAAAAATTTGGGTTATAAAGATATTATGGAATAATAAGGGGCACTTTTTTAGTATTAATTAATTCGTTAAAAGATAGATTGTGTATTGTAGACCCTATTAAGTTATCTGCGAGCCGCTGGAAGCGCGAGCTGAAATTTTGAACTACAAAATTGAAGTTAGTTTGTGAATTATGATTTAGTAATCAGCGAGCGCGAAAGCGCGAGCCGAAAATATTGGGTTTTAATAGATAATAGTGAATAAATAAAGGGGCACTTTCTAGTATTAATTATTTTTTTTTAGCGGAGCGCGAGTATTTTAGACAAATCCGGGATTTATGATGCGGCTATACTGGGACGTAAAGACGAAGAAATTATTTAAACAATTTTTAAGAGTGGAATTATTGTGCATTATGAGTAGGCAGCGAGCGCGAAGCGCGAGCCGAAATATTTGGGTATAAAAAGATATAATGGAGATGAAATAAGGGGGCACTTTTTGTATTATGAATTTTTAAAAGATAATGTTGTATTTACGTAGACCCTATTAAGTATCTGCGAGCGCGAAGCGAAGCTGAAAATTTTGAACTCAATTGATAGTTATTTGTGCATTATGATTTAGTATCAGCGAGCGCGAAGCGCGAGCTCGAAAATATTGGGTTTTAAAAGATTATGGAATAAATAAGGGGCACTTTCTAGTATTAATATATTTTCTTTTAATAATAATTGGTGTATTGTAGACCCTATTAAGTATCTGCGAGCAGCGAAGCGCGAGCCGAAAATTTGAGCTCAAAATTTGAGTTATTTGATGCATTATAATTTAGTATCCGCGGAGCGCGAAGCCGAGCAAATATTGGGTTTTAAAAGAGTATATGGAATTAATATAACAGGGCATTCTAGTACTGTTCTATTTGTCGCACCCCCTCCATCCTCCGGCCCAAAAAGAAGAAAATAATGAATATAGTAATGAGATATAATGATAAATAAGAATAAATAAATAAATAAAATAATGAATAAAATTACGAAGTTAAAAAAAAGATTAAGATTAAAAAAAAAAAAAAAAAATGGTCCCCGGATTTTTTTTGGGGGGGGTTGCAACCCCCCCAACCCCCCCTCTAGATCCGCTTCTGTAAAGGGTCACAAAGACTCTCCATGATACTCTTTCCTGACACTTTTCAATAGTCATATAAAAGTGACTCTTCGAAAGAGTTACTAAAGACACCAGAAAGGAGACATGCCGACTCTGATTGTTACTTTTTTTCAAATCATGAGCATTATAGAGGGTCACAAAGACTCGCTATGATACGTTTTCCCACTCTTTTTAATAGTCATATAAAAGTGACTCTTCGAAAGAGTTATTTGGACACCAAAAAGAAGAAAACCTGACCCTGATTGTTACTTTTGCAGATCATGGGGATCATAAAGGGTCATAGAGACTCTCCATGATACTCTTTCCTGACGCTTTTCAATAGTCATATAACACCGACTCTTCGAAAGAGTTATTTCGACACCAAAAAGGAAAAATCCCGACTCTGAATGTTACTTTTTCAAATCATGAGGATTATAGGGGGTCACAAAAACTCTCTATGATACTTTTTCCCGACTCTTTTTAATAGTCATATAAAAGTGACTCTTCGAACGAATTATTTGGACACCAAAAAGGAGAAATCCCGACCCTGATCATGCTGATTGTTACTTTTTCCGATCATGAGGATTTTAAAGGGTCACAAACTAAGACTCTCCGTGATACTCTTTCCTGACACTTTTCAATAGTCATATAAAAGTGACTCTTCGAAAGAGTTATTTAGACACCAAAAAGGAGACATGCCGACTCTGATTGTTACTTTTTCAAATCATGAGGATTATAGAGGGTCAAAGAGACTCTCTAAGATACCTTTCCCTGACTCTTTTTATAGTCATAAAAAAGTGACTCTTTGAAAGAGTTATTTAGACACCAAAAGGAGACATCCCGACTCTGATTGTTACTTTCTTGAATCATGAGGATTATAGAGGGTCACAGAGACTCTCTATGATACCTTTTTCCCGACTCCTTTTTATAGTTAAAATAAGATTTTGACCCATAAAGGAGTCATGCTGACTCCAATAGAGGAAATCTGTGACTCTGATTAGCACTTGCAAAACCTCGAGGTCCACAGTGGATCACGTAGACTCTGCATGGTGTATTATGCTGACTCCGTAGAGTCATGTCGACTCCTTTAGATCATGTAGATAGGAAAATGTGACTCTTTATTGTAGTCTGGTCATCACGAGCCACTGATCGTGTCGCTTTGACACTTACTTTTTTCTGTGTGTATGGGGAAATTAACAGTGCTTTGTAGTTTACATCACACATGCACTACCATCGTGCAAATTTTCGGCGCGCTCGCGCGATCAACAGCCGAGATCTTATAGGGGGCATCATGGCCCCCCCCTCCCTCCCCGCCCCTCTCCCAGTCTTGACAGCTACCAAAACACCCTATTGACTGACTAGGGTTGAGTTCATAAAAGTTTTACCACAGATGATATAATTGCACAAAATGTACATTTACTGCATATATATATATTATATATATATATATATAATATATTCATTTTTCTGTACAGTTTGCTATAGGTCACACACGTGACCCACCAGAATGTCACACACGTGACCCGACATCACGATATAAAATAATATCTAAAAAAGGAAATTTAAGAGATGACTCCTATCCAGTGGTGTTTTTTGGTTAAAAGGTCCATGATGCATCACAGCAGTAAGAACATTTCATCATTTTAAAACTCACAGGAACTTCAAAATTAAATTGAACTTTCAAAATCATGCCGTTCTGTGAAGTCACACACGTGACCCACTTCTTTTGACCTCTGACCTTGAACATGCATATTGTAAATAAAAAAAATAAAAAATCCAAATGTTAGCAAACAAAATACATTAGCATGATATAAACATTAAATCAGTATATCTTTAAAATTGTTAGAGTTATAGCCAATTAAAGATTTTGCATAATTTCGGTCACACACGTGACCAAGAATGGTCCTTACACGTTTAAGCCCATACACTACTCGAAAAAGGGAAGGGTGTTTCACCCAGTGTATACTGCACCTAGCCTGTCCCCGAAACACTGCAAGAATCTTCAGAATTTAAGGAGGCAGTTAAAATCGAAGAAGAAGATAAGATAAGAGATAATTAAGAGGAAGTGTAATAAGAAACCAAAACACTTGTAATTACTCAAACACTTATGTTATTAATTTGATGCGAAACCGTCAGATATGTCGTAGCCATTAGGCCTACATAAAACATTCAATGTCTTGAGTTGTTTATCTTCAGCCTTGTCATTTCCAACGATTGGGACTGGTGTGTGTATAATTATCTTTCACTAGACATAAGTGTTTGATAGAGTATCTGCCATGGGTTTCTTGGTCATCATTATCGCCTTCGTTTTAACTCCCGTGGTTATCGACTCGGCGGTCGAAACCCATGAACGACGTCGAATTGACATCAACTCCTCACGAGGGTAAGCCAATGAAAAAGTTCAGGGCTAAATTATGCTTGATGAAGCTATAATAGCAGTTCTTATTACAGTTACAGGAGCAATTAGGTTGATGTTTCTGTATTGATTTCATAGAAAGTATATATATCATATATACACGGTAGTTCATTAATATAGGTTTTCCCGGTCAAGTTTAAACTATCTCCGATCAATTTAACATTTCTTTTCAGCACTTTCGTCCAAAATGTGATCGCGATTAGCTCCGCTCCATGAGGTATCGTTTATTAAACTTGAATGAACATTGGGCTATTTCACGTTAAGTGTACACTTTTTTTCTCACTGGGGGTAAAAAAATGAAAGTTGTTGTCAGAGCAAAAGATGCACAGAATCTGAATGTTAGGGGTATATGTCAGATATGTGTAAAATTATAGAGCGTCAAGTCCATGTTTTACATATTGAAATATATGATTGAAATACAGTAACAAAATAGGTGTTTGGAGAGGACATTTGGTTTAACAAAAAAACATTATCTTCATTACACCTGTAAATCGCACACATACAGTTTTCTGTACTTTTATATGCATATTTATACTTACCAGATGTTGATGCACTTATTTCCTATTCACTTAGGCTATATTTTGTCATGAAATTAGTGTATTCAATAGAAAAACTGAAAATGGGAGGTTGAATTTATGTAATGATTTGGGAATTTCTTCTTGTTATAACAATTACTTCAAATTTTATATAAAGTGTAACATTTATGTCTAAATTAGTTGATGCTATGTAATAAATGAATAAATAAATAAATGAAAATAATAAATAAAATAAGTAAATGCAAATTTTAATCAAATATGAGCTTCCAAACTCAATTCATTCATGTCTTTTGGAGAGGACATTTGTTTAACAACAAATCTTCGCAATATGAACTCTTACTATATGTCAATTGCTATGCATCGTTCATTTCTAAAATTTCTGTAAGAACTTGCTAATAGATTATTGCAACATTACAGAGCCAAATGACGTGTATTGGAGAGGAAACTTCAAATTACTCACAATCAATACGGCTCCAATAATTATATCATAACATACATGTATCGCCTGAAAGTTTTGTTATTCAATATATTATCTCATGGTATGTAAACAGTTTTTTAGAATTAAAATCAATACTGATGTTGTCTAACTTGATACACCAGTTTTGATATAAGTCTTATTATCTATTGTCTTTATAATCCAAACTCTTTAAGAGTAACTCGTTCATATGTTATGGAGAGGGCACTTTATTTAAGCAATTGACCTTTTTATTGAAATTAATACATTCACCAGTCTTTACCGTATATACTTTTGATTTTCATATACATGTACCAAGTTAGACAATGGTAGGAAATATCCAGAAACTATACATATTTTCAACCAAACTAGTATTTATAGAAGTAATAAGCGAAAAACAAAACAAAACAAAAATAAAATCTTACTTTAAACTCATGAAAAAAAATGAAAATATGGATTGTATATTTAATATAACTGATTAAAAAAGTTCTAACTGATAAATGAATTATCATAAGGGTAATTCCACAGAATTACGCAAGAGTGGTACTTCACTTCGCGGAGACGTCTCCGTAAATGAGATACCACCTTCAGTTACCGTGGAATTGCCCATAAGTAAAAGTGGTACAGTGCAGTTGTAGTGGGGTATGTTATGTCATTTCGTAGGACTAATTTGCCCAAAGTGATATTTTGGTGGATTTGGCTTCTTGAGGGTCCCACTCATCCAAAAATGATGGGGTTCAAATTTTCAGACACCTCCTTCATTTCTTATTGGGCCTTTTTGGGGCGCCATTTTGGCCCAATATATGAATTTTGTGTCTTCACCCTAATTCAAAATTCTTCCGCCAATTTCACTGTTAAGTTGTCCAGAATTTAAAAGAAATTCATATTGAATAATATTGCATCATCAAAATTTACTTTCTATACAGGTTAGGGGTCCTAAAGGACAAAAGAATTGTGAAAAATGGAGGGCGTAAGTATAAAATTAAGAAAAATATGGCGTTTTTATTTTATTTCGGGCTAGGATGTCTAAAAAATGAGTTGAAATGGTATTAAACATTGAAATAAATGAGTAACAATTGTCACATACCATTTTGATGGCTATTCCAACCTTGTTAAGAGTAAAAAAATACCCAAATTTAGTCTTTTATCAGATGTAAACGTTACTTCGACAACAGATGGCGACAAATATATTTTGATAAAGTTTCAAAAAATACTCTTAAATATCACTTTCTGGTAACTCTAAATGCATGGATAATTCAAAAATAGAAGAAAGTTAAGAACTATAGTACTTTTACAAATAAAGTTTATTAAAATCGCACGTTTTGCTTTGTTACGAATGGTATTTGCCGCCCTACACTCATCGCCTGCTTAAAATTTCACATAAAAATTACAAGGAAGCGAACACTATTTCTTTCATTAAGATGCTACGACGCCAGTGGCGGATCCAGGCGGGGGCGCAGGGTACGCGCACCCCCTCTATAATTTCAAAACAACTCATTGACTGTATACATGTTAAATTTGAATATTTTCGGCTGCGTCCCCTATTTTCCAAATTTTCGGGATGAGCCCCCGTATTTTCTAAATCCTTGATCCGCCAGTTCTTGCATTTTAACTCGAAAAGAAGGACGAGAACTTGGTTTAGAATAATAATTGTATCATCTTGTGCGCACGCCCGCTCAACAAAAGCATACTCTTGTACCCCTTGACTATCAGTATCAACATTGGATTTTCGGATGTTTGTACACCCCAATTTTTTTTCCATCACGCC
>CALNVZ010000218.1:22534541-22576407 GCA_940671915.1 Paracentrotus lividus
CCCCACCACAACAACCCACAAACACCAAACAAACAACACAACAAAAAACCCACAATCACAAACAAAAAAACGCACACACAACAAAACCCCCACACACCAAACACCCAACACCCCAACACAAACACACAAAACCCCAAACACCACAGCAAACAACACTAACACCAACACCCCCAACAACCCCAAAAAAAAAACCCAAAAAACACACAACTAACAAAACAAAATACCCAACCAAAAAACCAACCCCCCCCCCCCCAACGAAACCCCCCCACACCAAAACCCAAAAAAACACAAAAACAACACCAGCAAACCACACAAAAAAAAAACACACAAAGCACAACAAACCAACAAAACAAAACCCCACCAAACCGAACAAACAAAAAAAAAAAAAAAAAAAAAAAAAAAAACACACACCAAAAACTAAACACAAAAACACAAACCCAACAAAACCAAATAACAAACAACACACACAACCACCAAAAACCACAAAACCAACCGACACCACACACACAAAAAACACACCAAAAAAAAAACCAAAAAACAACACAACAAACACAACCAAAAACAACCAACATAACCCAACCATCACAAAAAACACAACCAACAAACACCACACAACAATCCACACACCCACAAAACACCACAACCCCCCTACCAACCTCACAAAAACCCACCACCAAAACCAACAACCAACACACACACACCCAACCAAACACAACCACACAACACAACCAACACCAAAAACCCAAACACAACCCACACAAGACCACAACCAACAACAACCACAACAAAACACACAAAACAAAAACCACACAAAACCACACCCAAACCCCCACCCCCCCCCAAAACACCACAAATCACAAACACCAACCCCAACACAACAAAAAACCAAAAAACCTAACCATACCAAAACCCCAACCCCCAACGACCCCCCACATAAAAAAACAAACCGCCCACAACAAGACCACCCAAAACCAATACAACCACCAACAAGACCACACCAACCCCCAACAAAAACACCACCAACACCCAAACCTCAACAAACCACAAAAAAAAACTCAAAACAAAAACCAAAACAAACAACACCAAACCCCACAAAAAACACAAACCACCCAACCCCACACAAAAAAACCCACCACAAAAAAACACCCCAACCACCCAACCAAACACAACAAAACTCATAAACGAACCATTGCTTTTTTGTATTTGTATAAAGCATAATTACACCCTAACTCACACAATTACATTCAAAGTCTGAAGTTATGCATGCTTGAGCTAAGGGTGCTATCTCACTTCGCCCGGAAGACGTCTCCGCGACAGAATAGGAATCTTGTCTCCCGATGGATAAATAGTATTAGAGACGTCTCCGAGACGTCTCCTGAATTGCGGAGACGCGATTTTTTTTTAATAAATTGTCGCGGAGACGTCTTGGAGACGTCTCGGAGACGTCTCTAATACTAGCTCCATGGTTCAGAGGTTCTGATTATGTTTTAATTATGTTTACAGGAGCAACAAATTCCGGGACAATTGTGTTTTTTAAAATGTAATTTGCAGGGGCCACGGAGCCTGGGAGGGCTTTCATCAGCGAACGTGCTACAAAACGGAAAAATGACCATACATTTGTGATTTTTAGTCTGTTCAGGCCTGTTCAACTTTGTCAGTCATGTACACAGTTTGAGTTTGATGCATTGTGTGAGTAATGCAATGTATTGGTTTGTTGAATTGATGCTCTGAGTGAGTAATGCAGTGTATTGGTTTGAGTGAATGATGCACTGATGGTATATCATCGGAACATTCACAATATCATTATAAAAACAGGCAAACAACAAACAAAAAGGAATAGGACTCACCTAGTGAGTAACGCTTTACATACTCAGAGAGTCAGTAAGTAAAGGTTGCACAAACTCATCACAAGCAAGTTGATGAATTTGTGCAACTTTACTTACTGACTCTCTGAGTATGTAAAGCGTTACTCACTAGATTAGTTTGTGCAATGTACTCAAAACATTAGTTATGTTACTCAATAAAATGAGTATTAAATAAACTCATTTTGGTGTGTCACTATATTGTCAAATAAAAAATACCGATTGTTGCGTTTTCAAAGTAGCTTTATTGAGTGAAAGCACTCATGGATGTGTGTCACTATATAGTCAAAAATACTTGGATATTTGAGTTGATCACTCATATATGCAAGTTCTCATTTTTTGTGTGTAGATAAAACTTTTTTTTTTTTTCTTTCTTTTTTTTTAAAACTGTAACAGTTCAACATTGGAAAATGGCGGCCATTTTCAATTTATGCAAATTAGACATTGTTCCTCAGCTCCAATTACTATAATAGTTCAATGCTGAAATTCGTTTCTGGTTCCCAATTATTTTTTATTATTCGAGAAAAGAGTAAATTTTAGGCTTCAGGTAGGGGGGGGGAATCTCGAACAAATCATTAATTAGGGGTATTTTAGCATTTTTTGCCCTCGACTTATTTTAAATAAGGGGTATTTTTCAATTCTTTGAGGAAAAATCCTGCCATAGGTCCCGAATATGGTCCACAAAGACCTGTTAAAATGAGAGAATATTTCTGGCTCCCTACACAGCCTGTAATATAAAGGGTAATTTTGATAGCTTCCCTTCCAAAAGCCTGTAATAGAGGGGTAATTTTGACACGGTTTCCCTCCCAAAGCCTGTGATAGGGGTATCTCTAAGAATTTGTAACGAGCATACGTGTATTATTTTTGTATTGATGATAATCCGAAAATGCGGATTTTTTCCCAAGAAATTGATTTGATTTGATTTGATTTGTATGGTTGATTGCCTGAGTGGGGTGGGTGGGAGGGGGGGGTTGAACTTACCCGTACAGCTGATAGTTGAACTAAGATTCAAGGTGCGTTCAAAGTAGCTGTGTTCTGTAGGTTATAGAATCAAGCTGGATTGCACACGTTCCATGTTTTTCCATTCATCGCCCCTGCATTATTCAATCAACAGAAAATAATACTCTTTTCTTGTCTTTCCCGGGCTAATGCCAACACCACAATAATTACGATTACTCATTATTTATAAAAATAATATTGAGGTTAGAATTTGTTTAAATAATAGGTTAACTTTCGGATGTTGAATTCTACCTGTCCTAACTCATTAGATAAATTTTGATTGCAAAGCGTTCAAATCCTACTTCGGGGGGGGCGGGCATTTCATGAAAGGACTTGTCAGACGTTTTTATCACAAAATTTGCTCTCTGCCAATCAGATGCAAAACAATTCAGTGGTTTAGAACAGTTTGTCGGATAAAACGTCCGACAAGTCCTTTCATGAAACACCCCCAGGTGCGTTTCAAATATTGTTCATTTATAGGCTAGCCTATATTGATTTGTGAGGTTGGTATGTGTGGTCACTTTCTGTACATCTCAGGGGCGGGAAAGCCTGGCCGTGGTTGGGGCTACTCCCCTTTTGGTAAAGTGACATGTATAAAACTATGCAAAATGACTAGCAGACTGGCAGATTATGTTTCCAGCTCCCCCCCCCCTCCCCATCCTCCCCACTTTCAAAAACTGACACGGGCCCCTTCTCACCTTCTCGGGTGTAGCAAAAAAACGGATTATTGCCAATTTAAGGATGGGGCATGTTTTAGCCTCTAATGACCATGTGACAGTTCGGGGATTCGAACGTGCCAATTATTGGTCTAACCCACTTTGAGTTTATTAATGCCTGTTTTCTTATCCCACTTTTTCGTCTACAACCAGTTCATCTGCCTCATTTTTGGTCTAATTCCATTTCGTCTAATGTCCATTTCGTGTATTGCCCACTTGGTCTAACACCATTTGGACAATTTCAGTAACAAACTGATAGGAATAGACCAAACATTCATTTTAGAAGAAGCTAGAAGTAGACCAAAATGCAATTAGAAATTTGGTGATTACTATATTAGACGTTTGACAATTAGACCAGTGTTAATTAGACAAGTGAAGACTAGTAGAACCAAGTATGTATTAGACTGAGGGGAGCTTAGTAGACCAATAGGGTTTAGCCCATAGACAAACACAAAATTGGACCAACTGCCAATAGACCAAGTGAATATTGATCTTCAAACTGTGCGAACAGCATATTATTCAATATTTACTTATCTTTATCCCCCCCCCCCCACCCACATCAGGCGGTCAACCTTACACGTATACTCGTTCCGGATTTCTTATCGATACCCCTATTTAGAGGGAGGGATGTCAAAATCACGTTTTCACAGGTTTTTTTTTTTGTTGTTGTTGTTGTTTTTTTTTTGTTTTTTTTTCTATTTCAGGATTTTTCCTCACAGAATGGAAAAACTACCCCTGACTAAAAATAGGTTGGGGATGCTAAAGAAAAAACAAACAAACAAACTAACACTTGGTCTATTGGCAGTTGGTCCAATTTTGTGTTTGTCTATGGGCTAAACCCATTTGGTCTACTAAGCTCCCCTCAGTCTAATACATACTTGGTTCTACTAGTCTTCACTTGGTCTAATTAACACTTGGTCTAATTGTCAATACGTCTAATATAGTAATCACCAAATTGTCTAATTGCATTTTGGTCTACTTCTAGCTTCTTCTAAAATGAATGTTTGGTCTATTCCTATGCAGTTTGTTACTGAAATTGTCCAAATGGTGTTAGACCAAGTGGGCAATACACGAAATGGACATTAGACGAAATGGGAATTAGACCAAAAATGAGGCAGATGAACTGGTTGTAGACGAAAAAGTGGGATAAGAACAACAGGCATTAATAATACTCAAAGTGGGTTTAGACCAATAATTGGCACGTTCGAATCCCGAACTGTCATCATGGTCATTAGAGGCTAAAACATGCCCCATCCTTAAATTTGGCAATAATCCGTTTTTTTTTGCTACACCCAACGAAGGTGAGAAGGGGCCCGTGGTCAGTTTTTGAAAGTGGGGAGGATGGGGAGGGGGGGGGGGGGGGGGGGGGGGGGGGGAGCTGGAAACATAATCTGCCAGTCTGCTAGTCATTTTGCATAGTTTTATACATGTCACTTTACCAAAAGGGGAGTAGCCCCAACCACGGCCAGGCTTTCCCGCCCCTGAGATGTACAGAAAGTGACCACACCATACCAACCTCACAAATCAATATAGGCTAGCCTATAAATGAACAATATTTGAACGCACCTGGGGGGTGTTTCATGAAAGGACTTGTCGGACGTTTTATCCGACAAACTGTTCTAAACCACTGAAATGCTTGCATCTGATTGGCAGAGAGCAAATTTGTCGGATAAAACGTCTGACAAGTCCTTTCATGAAATGCCCCCCCCCCCCGAAGTAGGATTTGAACGCTTTGCAATCAAAATTTTATCTAATGAGTTAGGACAGGTAGAATTCAACATCCGAAAGTTAACCTATTATTTAAACAAATTCTAACCTCAATATTATTTTTATAATAATGAGTAATCGTAATTATTTGGTGTTGGCATTAGCCCGGGAAAGACAAGAAAAGAGTAATTATTTTCTGTTGATTGAATAATGCAGGGGGCATGAATGGAAAAAACATGGAACGTGTGCAATCCAGCTTGATTCTATACCTACAGAACACAGCTACTTTGAACGCACCTTGAATCTTAGTTCAACTATCAGCCTGTACGGGTAAGTTCAACCCCCCCCCCCTCCCCCACCCACCCCCACTCAGGCAATCAACCATACAAATCAAATCAAATCAATTTCTTGGGAAAGAAATCCGCATTTTCGGATTATCATCAATACAAAAATAATACACGTATGCTCGTTACAAATTCTTAGAGATACCCCCCTATCACAGGCTTTTGGAGGGGAAACCGTGTCAAAATTACCCCTCTATTACAGGCTTTTGGAAGGGAAGCTATCAAAATTACCCTTTATATTACAGGCTTGTGTAGGGGAGCCAGAAATATTTCTCACTTTTTACAGGCTTTTGGACCATATTCGGGACCCTATGGCAGGATTTTTCCTCAAAGAATTGAAAAATACCCCTTATTTAAAATAAGTCGAGGGCAAAAAATGCTAAAATACCCCTAATTAATGATTTGTTCGAGATTCCCCCCCCCCTACCTGAGCCCCTAAAATTTACTCTTTTTCTCGAATAATAAAAAATAATTGGGAAACCAGAAACGAAATTTCAGCATTGAACTATTATAGTAATTGGAGCTGAGGAACAATGTCTAATTTGCATAAATTGAAAATGGCCGCCATTTTCCAATGTTGGAACTGTTACAGTATTAAAAAAAAAAGAAAGAAAAAAAAAAAAAAAAAAAAAAAAGGTTTATCTACACACAAAAAATGAGAACTTGCATATATGATGTATCAAACTCAAATATCCAAGTAAATTTTTACATATATAGTGACACACATCCATGAGTGCTTTCACTCAATAAAGCTACTTTGGAAAACGCAACCTAATCGAGTATTTTTTGATTTGACAATATAGTGACACACCAAAATGAGTTTATTTAATTAACTCATTTTATTGAGTTAACATAACTAATGTTTTGAGTACATTGCACAAACTAATCTAGTGAGTAACCTTTACATACTCAGAGAGTCAGTAAGTAAAGGTTGCACAAATCATCAACTTGCTTGTGATGAGTTTGTGCAACCTTTACTTACTGACTCTCTGAGTATGTAAAGCGTTACTCACTAGGTGAGCTATCCTTTTTGTTTGTTTGTTTGCCTGTTTTTATAATGATATTGGAATGTTCCGATGAATATACACATCAGTGCATCATTTCACTCAAACCAAAAACTGCATTACTCACTTCAGAGCATCAATTCACACAAACCAATACATTGCATTACTCACATCAATGCATCAAACTCAAACTGTGTACATGACTGACAAAGTTGAACAGGCGCTGAACAGACTAAAAATCACAAAATGTATGGTCCATGTTTTCCGTTTTGTACACGTTCGCTTGATGAAAGCCCTCCCAGGCTCCGTGGCCCCTGCAAATTACATTTTAAAAAACACAATTGTCCCGGATATTGTTGTCTTCCTGTAAACATAATATAAAACATAATCAAAACCTCTGAACCATGGAGCTAGTATTAGAGACGTCTCCGAGACGTCTCCAAGACGTCTCCGCGACAATTTAAATTAAAAAAAAAATCCGCTCTCCGCAATTCAGGAGACGTCTCGGAGACGTCTCTAATACTATTTATCCATCGGGAGACAAGATCTCCTATTCTGTCGCGGAGACGTCTCCGCGAAGTGAGATAGCACCCCTTAGCTCAAGCATGCATAACTTCAGACTTTGAATGTAATTTCAATTATAATGCTTTACAAAAACAAAGGTAACAACATCTATAACCCCGACATGAAAATTAGCCAGGTGGTATCTCACTTCGCGGAGACGTCTCCACGACAGAATAGGAAATTTCGTCTCCGCGATGGGATAAATAATATTAGAAACGTATCCGAGACGTCTCGGAGACGTCTCCTAAATCTCGAGACGGATTTTTTTTCATAAATTGTGCGGGACGTCTCGGAGACTCTCTCGCGATATGGGAGACGTTTTAATACATTCTGTCCCCCGTCGCGAAAAACAAAATTTTCTATTCTATCGCGGAGGACGTCTCCGCAAAGTGAGATACCAGAGCCTCAAGTTTTACTTTCTTGTTGTTGTTGTTTTGTTTTTTTAAATAATTTATATCACTTTACTGGAAAAGAAAAAAGTAAAAAAATATGAAGAGAGGACCATTACGTTCTTTATTTCAAGATTGTAAATAGGAGTAGACTTGGATATAAAGAAAAAAAGGCAAAGAAAAGCCTCGTTGATAAGCTCAAGTATCAGAACTTTATAATCTTTGAATGTATTGTCGATTATTATGCTTTCAAAAACAAAAGGTAACCATACCTATAATCTCAGACATGAAAATTTAATAACTTTGAACATATCTGTCTAATACGTTTTGTTAGAAATGCAATGAAATATTGATATTTTTCCGGAAAAAAAGTGCCTTTAGTTTGTTTATCATTGTTTCACTGTAATCAGAAGCCTCCAAGTTTGTTATTCTTGTTTTTTAATAATTTATATCACTACTACTGAAGAACTCAGAACTTCATAACTTGAATGTATAATCCAATTATAGTTTCTTTTTTTTTTACAAGGACAAAGGTAACCTTATCTATGAGCTCAAACATGAGGAATAAATAACTGTGAACAATATGATTTTATTTATTTTATTCGTCGAGTGTTCATGGTATAACACATAAAAGAAACACTGACAGGATAGCCATAAAAACCGAAAAGGCCTATTTACAATCGAGTCAAATAAATGGGAAAGAGAATAGGGACCCCCCCCGACTTTTGTTCTTTTTTCTCTATTAAAAAAGCAGCACTATTAAAAGAGAGAAAGAAGAAAGAGAGGGAGAGAAAGGAGAGGCGCGAGAGAGAGAGAGAGAAGAGAGAGGGGAGGGCAGATGGAAAGTAAAAAAGTAAAGAGGCGAGTGAATGAAGAAAAAAAAGAAAGAAAGGAAAACAGAGGAGAGAGAGCGAGGGATGCGCCAGCCCCATACAAAAAAAAAAATATATAATATTTTCAATATGACACCTGCAAAATATATGTCCAATACGTTTTGTTAAAAAGGGCAAAGACTATGATTTTGCCAGAAAGAAAAAAATGGCTGTAAATTTAAAAGATTGATTTTACAAAAAAAAAAAGAAAGAAAGAAAGAAAAAAAAAAAAGCTGTCATTTTACTTCTTCTCAGAAATGTATCACTTTATTTTGAAAGAATGCTTAAAGTCAAAAGGCGTAAGCCTAACATAAAGTGTTATACAACAGTTGTCAGTTTAAAAGACTATATTGTGTAGGTACAAAGTAGATAAAGAACCCAAAATATGAATAATGAAGGTTCTATAATTCTACAGTTAAAGGGTGAAGCCAACAACCAACTAAAAAAAAAAAATAAAAAAAAAAATAAAAACTATCATAACTTTGTCCCATTTCAGCATATAGCAAGTGGAAATGTAATATAAATGGTCAAGCATTGTCAGTTTCATTAATAATTATTATGTGGTTAATGATGTTTAATTTGTCGAGTGCATAGCTTGATAAAGAAAAACAAAATGTTACAAGTTCATGTGTTACAAGCCCCCGCACGTCTGTACTAATTGCCCCTCGTCAAGGCGAATTGTAACACTCGACCTCTTGTTTTGAAATGGGTAATGGCTTCACAAATGACTGTTTTACTTTACCAAACTATTCATATGTCAAGCTAAGATATGCATATTTCATTTTATTAGTTTTAAGCAAGTATTTAGCTTCAATAAAGCTGATAGGTCAATTTGGAAAAAATGTTACAATTGCCCCAGGTCTCCCCTACTTTCTTCCTCCACATACGTTCCGTAGAAAGTTAATTTATTTCTTCATATCTCCCTTAACATAAGAACAAAAGACAAATCAAGAAAGAAATGAATAGAGCTTTGACTGCTTTGCGAGAGTGAACATAAGCTCTATGATTCACTTTGCCAGAGTTACCGTAACAAAAGATTACGTAATACGGATGATCAAGCAAGCATGCAAGCATGCCAGGTATTTGTTCGATAACGAAAATAAATTGCACAATGTACGTACGTAAGCGTAGAACATACCTCGTGCAGCAGTCTCGATATGTATGTCCGTACTCGTGATCCGAGTAGGGTACGGGCGCAACATGTAAAAGTACCGATAGCCAGCTCTCAAGACTTTCACGAGACTTGAGACGTACGAAGACGTGTCGTAGTTTACCATCTAAGTGAATTACAGGCTATAATAGAATTTCTCAGCAGTCTTCTCATTACTGATGTTAGTGTTTTTCACCCGATATGCACCAAGCGTACAAGTTGAAGAGAAACTCACTTGCACAATTGGTTTACGTAATTCAACATGTGAAGTTACTAAGGGGATACGTCAAGACCAAAAATTTATTGTTGATATTATCGTTAATATTTTTTTTCTTCTTGGTCCCTTACTAAATTTACATGTCTGAAGAGCGGGTGTATACTTTTAACAGAACACACAGATTCTGAAGTAAAAATACGTGATATACGAATAAAAGCACTCGCCTCCAAGAGTAGCAAACGGGTTTTACTCATGGAAACTAGTTCTCATTTTTTGTGTGTACGACTCGGATAAACATAATTTCAGTGTCTGTTCTTAAGTTTTTCAGGGTAGTGGAATACGTTTGTTTACAATATTTTGATCATTTAATAATACATACGTGTTTTTAGAAGTATTTAATCTGTAAAACAATGACTAATTTGCATGAATTAAGCATGCATTGTCATCATTGTTATGCCTATATCTCCGGATATTATTAAACCCATAATTTTATGTCTATACCTATTTTTGTTCTATGGAATTATTTTAAGCATGTGATGACAAGAATATTTGGACACATCAAAGCATTATAATAATGAATTATTATCATAAACTACAAATGGCTGCGTTTCGCCATTGTTTAAATTGTATTTTTTCTGATAGCGTTCAAAGTATTATACAGGCCCATGTTTTCGGGGCTTAACACAACGATTGACAGTACTGTTTTAGATCACATGATATATTAAGTGTTTAAGAAAATTAAAGCTTTTAGAAAGTGTCTACTTTACAAAACTACGAAGTGGCCGTCGTTCAGTATTATTAGTTTATTATTTTACCTAAGTTTGTATAAGACCCATAGAAACATTATTTTTGTGAACCTACGTTTTTAGGGCAGAGGATTAGGCCTACGTCAATTGACATAGAAAGTCTTCATTTTGCACCAGCCACTTTTTTCTCTTGCTCTTCGCCAACATTCTAACACTAACCCTGAGACACCAGGTTGAAATGACTGGGGAAAATGATTCTGGCAAATAGGTACCTATTTATTTAAAAAAAAAAAAAAAAGGAAAAACAAAAACAAAGAAAAAACAACAAACAAACAACAAACAAACACAAACAAACAACAAAAAACTAAAGTTGTTTTAAACCCGCCCCCCCCCTAAAAAAAATTTAAAAACCTTACAAATGTAATTAAAAAAGATAGAAGAAAAAAAATCAGCGGTCCTAAAACAATTAGATAGATTTCCGCCAAACATCCATTATTAGGCTACATATATCAATACTCCCCCACCCCACCTTTGTAGTGGCTGGTACAAAGGCAAGACTGGCATTTGAGGAATTTGAATTTTTGGAACATGTGATCATCAGAAATTGAGGCATTTGAAATATGACTGGTGATCAATACATTATTCAATAGGTATGGTCAACATTTACTTCCGGCATTTATGCTATCTTTCATACAATGACAATCGAGGATCTGGTTAAAACTATTCGCTCGAAGGAACATCACAATAAGTATTATTCTCTCGAGGGCTGCGGCCCAGAGAGATAGTACTATGTGATGTTTCAGTGCGAATAGTTTTAACCTGTTCTGAGAATGGTCATTGTTATTTGTTTTATATCCCTTCCACTATAATACCATTCTTTTAATTTTTTGAATGTACAAATTATATAGTTCTGCTTAGCTTTTCATTCTGAAAATACTTGTCTTTGCCTATCGATGCGTTGTTATGTAGCGCACCCTGGTCAGTGCAGCTCGCGAAAGTTCGCCGTGGCATGCAGTGGAGAATTCAGGTAAAAGCAGCATGAGTAGACGCTTGGTTGCGTTGCGCAACTCGTGATAGGGTGGGGGGGGGTCGAAAAACGTTAGTCGTTTTTCCTAGTGAAAAATGTACTATGCGTGACGTCATGAAGAAAACGGAAACTTATTTCTGGAAACGTTTTTCTTAGTTTAACTACTAGTATTCTTTTTCTCCTTGTGTACACTCTCATGCAAACAATTCTTAGATAAGGGTATATGCATTTATTGGCGCACGGGATTTAATATATTTGCGATATCGGGTAAACTTTGGCCCTCATAAAGCAGCCATGTCGTATAGAGAGATAAGAAAATACGAAACATCGAGACAAGTTCGGCAAATAACGTTAAAATCACCAGACTGTCAGCTTTTGGGCTACTATTTAATTACATTTAAGAAGGCAGATGGCGACATTTATAATTTCTCACCCGTAAGCGCCGGGAGTTTACCTACGTTTTTTACCTCCTCGAAGTTCAAGACTATGACATCTGCGGCCAGTGGGTTTGCTGGCCGGTGGACACCCTCTCGTGCATTCAGCTCCGGCCGGGGCGGCTGGCGATGGCTCTGCAGTGACCTGAAAGTCAGCTACTTGGACGATGGAGGGATCGTTGTTCTAGGGATGAACAGACCTGCAAACAAAAACGCTATCAGTAGAAATCTTCTTCATCTGTTTCAAGAAGCAGTTGGCAACGTCAGGTTTGATAATAATGTGAGAGCACTTATCATAAGGAGTGAGGCCCCAGGAATATTTTGTGCAGGAGCTGATTTGAAGGAGAGAATCCAGATGAAGCAAGAGGAAGTTGGACCATTTGTTGCCAGATTGCGTCAGGCAATTCTTTCCTTTGGAGACCTTCCAATGCCAACCATAGTGGCTCTGGACGGCGTTGCTGTCGGTGGCGGCCTAGAAATGGCTCTGTCATGCGACATTAGGGTTGCTGCGTCATCTGCTAAGATGGGTCTCGTCGAGGCCAAACTTGCCATCATCCCAGGTGGCGGCGGAACTCAAAGGTTACCCAGATTGGTCAGCCCATCAGTCGCCAAGGAGCTCATGTTCACTGGCAGAGTTGTGGATGGAGAAGAGGCCGCTCGTATTGGACTGGTAAACCACTGTGTTGACCAGGATGATAGCCAGGAAGCAGCCTACAAACGAGCATTGGCTTTGGCAAGAGAGATCGCAACGCAGGGTCCTATTGCATTGAGGATGATCAAGAAAGCAGTGGACAAAGGAACAGAGGTGGATTTAGCATCGGGTCTTGCATTTGAGGAGGCATACTATGCTCAGGTGATCCCCACCAAAGATCGAATGGAAGGTTTGATAGCATTCAAGGAGAAGAGGAAGCCAAATTTTAAAGGAGAATAGATCATCAGAAGTGATTAAAAATGCTTTTTAAACCAAATATCATGATGCAAATTTAAAATAACAATTCTATACTGATGAATGGATGTTTTACGGTATTAAGAGAATAAGTCATCTGACATTCAGATGCCGCTGTATTGTCAAAAGTATTAAATGTGTGTGAAGTATTAAATCAAGGTTTATTTTCATCTTTGAGTTTGACTGGTATTCAGATGGATGCTATTCATTCAATTGGACTGATAACATGAACTTTCTTTGAAACAAGCATTTCAAATTCCAATGTAGTGAATGAATTGCCTTGAAAATTGTATGATAAACAAAATTGTTATAATATTCTATTCTTTGAAAATTTGAATACCTCTGTTGACTGTTGATATTGAGCTGAAAATGTGACGGCTATTAATTTGACAAGGATAGAAGATCAATTGTTTCAATCAGGTAATTTTCTGGATAGTGGATGGAATATGGAAGATTCTAAATTGCACAATATAAAACTTGTTCCGAATTACACTTTTCTTTTTTTTTGGTTGAAATACCAAGATAACAACAAGTAGAAGTATATTCTCCACCTTTTATACATGCTTGTCAGACCGAATATTGGTCAAAGAGGGTCATTTTGTGTACAAAGTCAAGATGGATATGATTATTTTCACTCTAATGGGCTGAAATTGATTAATTTTAGCATAATTATGCTTCAAAATTGAGGTTTTTCACTAAATTTGTCAATAACAATAAAATACCTAAAAGCAAAAAAAAAAAAAAAAAAATACATTTATTTTTTATACTAATTTTTTTTCAAGTGTATCGTAAAGGATGCTACAGAGGATATTAGTTTAAGCTCTAGTGATTTTAGAGCTCAAGCATGATTTCATGCATCCGTAATATAAAAGGGGAGATTCTTTTGGAAAAAACTAACTACACAGTCTGATTACATCGCACACTATTATTGTGCAACTTTTATCTGTGCCCAAGTGATACACAGCCAAGATCTGAAAGGTTGGGGGGGGGGGGCATTATGCCCCTCAGTTCCAGCAAGGTATAAATTAGCCTGGTGCTAGAAAATGTTTATCTTGGATTAAATGATCCAAGAACTGTAAATTAGCGTGTTCCTCTACTCTAAAAACATAGGTAAAGACATTGCTCAATATTATAAATGTTTCTGTGAGTCTTAGATTTATAGCTCTAGTATACAGGCCAACAATGCTGAATGATGGTCATTTGGATTCATGCAAATTAGTCATTGTTCTTCTATGATGTTTCTAAAACCACACATCTGTTATCATATATTCCAAATACTGTCAAGTAATGGGTTCTCTACACATACATGTATCACTTCAAACATTGGCAAATGGCGGCCACTTTGGATTTATGCCAAGTGGACATTGTTCAACAGCTCTGGTTTAGTATACTTTTGATATGTTATTTTGATGAGTATGATAGTTCAATGCTGATAATTTTTTGTCTGTTGCAATTTGTTTCGGGTCATTTCATATCTTGACTGGGCTAATATTGAAATGGATGCCCTTTGAAGTGGCCTATCCCTATCATGAGACCCCCCCCCCCCCGGTTAAAAACGGTTGGAAAGGGGATATGTTTATCTAAATAGCATAAATAACATCTATGAATAAAAATGTACTATATTGTACTTTGATACTACTTGTTATCTTGTTAAGTTTTAATAGATTTGATTTCCTTTTCTCACAGTATTCTTGCTCGTGATAATATCAGACCCTCAAATACACTGTTCTATCCGTCAGCATCTGTTCGATCAGCTATGGAAGCTGGACTTGGTCATACTATAGGAATGTACTGCTTTACTACTGATGATGTAAGATATTGTAAATATATCATAATCAATTATTTAGGAGAAATAGATATTTAGTGGAGATCAAGGGAGCAAGGAAGGGTAGAGGGGAAAGGTGAGAGATGAGGGGGTAAGGAAGAGGATGAAAGGAGAAGGAGGAGATGGGATAAGGAGGAGGAGGAGCGGCGACGGTAACGGAATGAGGACGAGAAGGGGGGGTAAAAGGTGGAGAGGGAGAGAGGCTGTAAGGAGGAGGAAGGAGGCGGGAAGTGAGGAGGGCGATGGGAGAGAAGGTGTAGGAAGAGGAGGAAGGGAGAAGGAAGAAGGAAGGGGGTTATGATATTAATGAGGGGGTAAGATGAGGAGAGGGAGAGGGGGTGATGTTAGAAGTTGGAGTAACGAGGACCGATGGAAAGGAAGTGGCGGTTATCAGACATACGGACAAAAACCTACCAAAATTTAACCCCCCCGGACAATTACCCCCCAGGAAATACGACTACCCCGGCAATTACCCCCTGAGGAAATTACCCCCGGGAATTACCCCCGGGACAATTTCCCCCGGAAACCCCCGGATTTTACCCCCCGGGACAATTACCCCCGAGACAAATTACCCACGCGACAAACCCCAAGGGGGACAATCTACCCCCGGACAATTACCCCCAGACAATTACCCCCGGAACAATTACCCGGACACCATCCCGGACAATTACCCCCTTACCGGATTACCGAACTTACCGTGGCATCCCCAGACAATTATCCCTGGAGGACAATTACCCCCACGAGGACAATTACCTCGAGGAACAATTACCCCCGAGGACAATTAACCCAGCAATTACCCCACGGACAATTACCCGCGACAATATTCCCCAGACAATTATCCCAGAGGACAATTCATCCCCTGAGGACAATTACCCCGGCATTACCGAGGACATTACCCCTAAAGGACAATTACCCCGTGAGGACAATTACCCCCGGACAATTACCCCCAGACCAATTACCCCCGGACAATTCCCCAGACAATTATCCCACAGACAATTATCCCCTGAGGACAATTACCCCCCGAGGACAATTACCCTCAGGACAATTACCCAAGGACAATTTACCCCGAGACAATTACCCCCCGTACCAATTTACCCCCAGACAATTACCCCCACAATTACCCCGGAATATAAATACCCCCCGCGACAATTACCCCAGACAATATCCCCTGAGGACAATTACCCCCAGAGGACAATTACCCCTCGAGGACAATTACCCCCGGACAATTACCCCCTCACAGGCATTGATGTTGGAATCAAAGTGGCGCCCATTGTGAGTCCTCGCTCGAGGTTTTCGAAGTATTTTCTACTCGATCTTATCTTAATGAACTCCTTCTCTTTCTCTTTCTCTTTATATTCGTATCAGGACAATACCCCAGGACAATTACCCTCCCGAAAGGACAATTACCCCCGGAACAATTATTCCCCAGGACAATTACCCCCCGAACAATTAACCCCGAACAATTACCCAAGGAAAATTACCCCCGAGGACAATTACCCCGGACAATTACCCCGAGGACATTTTACCCTGGACAGTTATTCCCCCCCCCCCTTCCACCGGCAATTGATGTTGGAATCAGCGGCGCCATTTGAGTCTCGCCTGGGTTGTCGAAAGTTTTTTCGAATTATTTTCTACTTGATCTTATCTTATGGCTTTCTCTTTCCCTTTCTCTTTTATATTATATCTTTCTCCTTTTCTCTATCTCTGCCTCTCTCTGCTCTCTCTCTCTCTCTTTTTCTTTTTTTCCTTTTTTTTCTCCTTTTTCTTCCTTTCCTTTAATAATAATTGTAATAATAATATTCAATATTAAGCCTTTTATAATGCGCCCGACTAATCTAGTAAACTATTCTGTGGCGCAGCTATATATTATTACCCGGCATAGCATTATAGCTGCCCTTATAAAGGGCGCTTTAGCCCATTCGAGGAATTTCTTCCTACCGGGTACCATTTACCTTACCTAGGTCAAGTCTGGCAAAATTGCAGATTAATATTTGGCCAAGGACATTAGTGGAAATGGACGGGAATTCGAACCGCGTACCTTGTGATCGTCAGTCCGCCGACTTATCCATTCGACCACACCACCTCCACCCCCCTCTTCCCTTTTTGTTTTGTTTATCGGCGCCTTCTGCGCCATGAAAAAATGGGGAGGGGGCGCTTGCCCCCAAGCCCCCTGTTGGATACACATTATATTGCATTCAGAAAATATGTAAACTGGGCCCTCATATTCCAACGGTAATTCAGCAAAATACGTGGTCCAAAAACCTGGTTTCTATTGGCGGTCATCTGGGCCATAACGAATAACTTATGTATGATATTTAATTTACGATTAACCTTATTTTTACATAAATTGATATTAACTTTAGTTAATATTTCAATTAATTGTTAATTTATGGAGTTATTAATTATGACCTTTATTGCCGCCCTTAGAAACCATGGGTTCAGACCAAGGTTTTATCCATTTTTTCGTGAAATTAAACAAAAAATTAATAAAATCATATCAGTTGGAATCAGAGATGATCAGAGATATTCAACATGTGTGATTATTATGTTTTGTGTCCTTTCATGAAGTTCAAATTGTTGTTTCATGAAAAAAAAGGTAAGTATTGAGGGCCCGTTTACATATTTTTCTACTGCATATATGATACCAAACGGGGGGGGGGGGCTTGGGCTCAAGCCCCCCCCCCCATTTTTTCCCATGGCGCAGATGTGAGAGGGGGGGGGGAGAAAAAACAAGCAAGGAAAAAAGAAGAAAGTGAAGGAGAGAAGAAAGAAGAAAGAGAAATAGAAAAGAGAAAGAGATATTCATTATGATAAAATCAAGTAAAATAATTAGAAAACCTGCGACACCCGCGAGACCCACAAATGGGCGTCCGCTTGATTCCAACATCAATGCTTGCCGTTGTGAGGGGGTAATTTGTCTGTCGGGGATAGTGATCGGGTGTAACTCTCCGGGCGGTAATTGTCCTCGGGGGGTAATTGTCCTCGGGGGGAATTGTCCTAGGGGGTAATTGTCCGGGGGTAATTTGTCCGGGGTATATTGTCCGGGAGGGTAATTGTCCGGGGGTAATGGTCCGGGGGTTAATTGTCACGGGGGGTAATTGTCCTAGGGGGTAATGTCCGGGGGTAATTGTCCGGGGGTAATTGTCCTCGGGGGTAATTGTCCTCGGGGGTAATTGTCCGGGGGTAATTTGTCGGGGTAATTGTCCTCGGGGGGGTATTGTCCGGGGGTAATTGTCCGGGGGGTAATGTCCAAGGGGTAATTGTCCTAGAACCTGAGAAGGTGGAGGAGGAGGAGGAGGGGGAGAAGGAGGAGGAGAGGAGGAGGAGGGGGAGGGGAGAAGGATGAGAAGAGGAGCTTGTAAGAATGAGGAGGAGAAGGGAGAAGATGGAGGGAGGAGGATAGGAGGAAGAGGAGGGCGGTAAGGAGGAGGGAGAGAAGGAAGAGGAAGGCGATGAGAGGGGCAGGAGGATGGTGAGGGGTAAGGAGGAGGAGGGGAGGAAGACGATGGGGTAAGGAGGAGAAGGAAAAGGAAGATGAGGAGGTGGGGAGAAGGAAGAGGAGGACGATGGGAATAAGTGGAAGAAGAGGAGGGTGTAAGGCGGGGGACGAGGGAGTAATGGAGAGGAGGAGGGGTAAGGATGAGGAGGAGGAGAGAAGGAAGAGGAGGGCGATGTGAGAAGGTGGAGGAATTAGAGGAGGGGGTAAGGAGGAGGAAGACTAGGGGGTAAGTAGGAGGAGGGCGATTAGAGAAGGAAGAGGAAGAGGAGGGGGTATTGAGAGGGAGCAGGGGAAGCCGAAGAGGAGGAGGGAGGATAATGATGAGGTGGTGAGCGATGAGGATGAGGAGAGAGAAACGGGGACTGAGTGTGGGTCAGAAAGTGGCCGAGAGGGAGGGAGAGGATGTAAAGGGAACATGACAGACACGCAAAATGTAAGCAGAGAGAGACGAGAGAGAGAGAGGGTGAGAGAAGAAGAGAGAGGAGAAGAGAGAGGGAGGGGAAAAAACAATTTATAAACCGTAACTTGTTATACATATTCCGAGAGAGTAACTTTTCCCGCATCTTTTGGTACTAATTTTGTGTGTGTTATATCTATACGTTTGGATGAACACAACGCACTGTTTGCGAACATGTAAATTTCGAATTGTGCAAAAGTGGGAATAAAATCAAAACAACAAAAAGCTATAGAACAAACCTACTCAATCCTGATTAAAATAGCATAACTTTTTAATGAAAATGTCTTGCGCTAAATAACTCGGCTGAGGTGTTGTTACACATGCATATCGACTACATTTTGTGTGAAAATCAGATACATATGTAGAGTAAGGCATGAGTGAGCACACGTCAAAGACAAAACAATCACTTTTCATAAGTATTAAGACGTCTTTTTAGGTCTGTCAGTGACAATTTACTCTTTGATGTGTACTCATTCGTGGATTACTTGACGAATCAATTTAATTTTTACACAGAATCTAGTCGATAACTGTAACAACACCCTTGGCAAGTTATTTGGCTCAAAACATTTTCCATAAAAAGTTATGCTATCTTATTCAGGATGGAGTTGCTTTTGAATGGAGTTCGCTTTTGTTGTTTCAATCTTATCCCCACTCTTGCACAATTCGAAATTGACATGTTCGCAAGCAATGCGTTGTGTTCATCGAAGCACAAGGATATACCACACAAAAATGGTACGAGAAGATGCGGGAGAAGTTATTCTTTCAGAATATGTACAATAATTTGGGATTCATTGATTGGTTTTCTTTTTATTCACATTTTTCTAGTTGTCTAGTTTTTTCTGACTCACTCGGTAGTGGTGCCTGTCAATTGATACGTTTTCGTCAAATTATTTATCAGAGTAATGTTTACTTACTTAGACAACCTATCGTTTTTGTAATTTAGTTTCATTTTTTTTTCTCGACAGGGTTTTAATGAGTTACTGGAGGTAAGGATTTGTTATGACTTGTCTTTTAATATCATCGAGTACAAGAAGATGAATGGAACAGAGGAGTGCAGCCCTTTAAGCAAAATCAAGATTCCACCCCGACGAGAATGATAACAAAATAGCTCTCAGTTTATTGTAATTACGATATTAAAATACGATATACATGTACATAAGATTAAAAAAAAAATTTTTTAAATTTTTTTTTAAAAATTGAATAACGATCTATTATGATAATTGATTGATATACTGGAATATAATACATGTATTTGTATATGGAATGGATTAATGAATGATGTTACCGCATATCATAACCAAAAGAAAAAAAAAACTCTTATCATAAATTAAGGAACCAGATGATTTATCATTTTGTAATATGTGATATTTAACAAAAGACAATGCATCATGCTAATGATTATGCTTTTCATTAACTTTGTATATGTGTGTGTGTGTGTGTGTATATATATATATATATTTTTTTGTATTGATGTATTTTGTTGACAAGATAATTTGTTTGTTTACATGATTAAATCAAAAAGATTTAAATATATGATTCTATATACATTGTAGAGTGCAACCCAGAAAAAAAATGTAAAAAGATAATATAAAACAACACAAGCGAATATAAAGTGTTAAGTAGTTGGGCGTGTGATTGAATGTTATTGAAAACAAAAAATTCAAAATAAACTTTGACTTAAGGTCTTTTAATGACACTGAAGCAAACTTTATTCATCCATGCTTAAGATGTTTGAGCTCCATGCGACTCAGTAGAAACTCGTCTACCATTAATCTTTGGCTAACGGCCCCACATATAATGTGCATATTGCAAAAAGAAAAGAAAATAAAGAAAGAAAGAAAGAAAGAAAGAAAGAAGAAGGAGAAGAAGCCGAAGAAGAAGAAGAAGAAGAAGAAGAAGAAGGAAGAAGTAGAAGAAGAAGAAAGAAGAAGAAGAAGAAGAAGAAGAAGAAGAAGAAGAAGAAGATTGAAGAAGAATAGAAGAAGAAGAAGAAGAAGGAGAAGAAGGGGGAAGGAGGAGGAGGAGGAGGAGGAGGAGAAGAAGAAGAAGAAGAAGAAGAAGAAGAAGAAGAAGAAGAAGAAGAAGAAACAAACATTAAAATACAGAACCTTAGATTAGCTCGGGCCTATAATCGAAGGAATATAAGTCCAACTTAGTATATAGAACTGAAAAGATTACAAATAGGCTAATAGGACCAAGCGCCTGTCGTGTGGAACATATAATCTTTGACAGAGATGGTAAGAATATAGTGTGTTATTTGACAATATAATAATAATAAAAAAAAAAATCATATATGAATTTTTGTCTTCATGAGTTTTGTATGGTTAATTTTATTTCGTCTACAATCAGTTAGTCTAATTTACCACACGCCAATTTGACTACAGTAATTATGTCCAATACCCATTTTGTGTAATGCTCACTTTGTCTGAATGTCCACTTGGTTTACCACCACCCAGAGGCGGCGGAACCAGGGGGGCAGGGGGGGGGGCACTGTAACCCCCACTTTTTCATCCACCCTAAAAGTGCCCCTTTTCATGACTAAAAAGTGCCCCTTTTCTTAGCTAATAAAATGCCATTTCTATACTAAAAAGGGTCACTTTTATTATTAAAAAGGGGCACCTTTGATACAAAAAAGTGCCCCTTGTTACTTCATTATGTCTATTAAAACCAAAATTTTCGGCTCGCGGATACTAAATAGGGTCTATAATGCACAATAAAATCGAATTTCAAGCTCATAATTTTCAACTCGCGCTTCTTGCTCGCGGATACATAATAGGGTCTATAAGGCACAATTAACTACAATTTTGAGCTCAAATTTTTCGGCTCACACTTCGCGCTCGCAGATCGTGCAGATATAAAATAAGGTCTATTATGTTCCATAAACTCCATTTTAAGCTCATAATTTTCAACTTGAGCTTCGCAATCGCGGATATTTAATAGGGTATATGATGCACAATTAACTCCCAATTTCGATCTCAAAATTTTCGGCTCGCGCTTCACGCTCGCAGATTCTAAATAGATTATATAATTCACAGTTAACTCAAATTTTCAGCCCGAGGTTACTAAGTAGGTTCTATAATGCACAATTATCTCAAAATTTTCGGTTCGCGCTTCCTTTTGTCCTTTTGTTTATCATTAATAAAATACAAAGCCATTACAATTTTTTAAAGCTAAAATTTAAAGGCAAATTTTCTGCGCACCCCTACTTATCTGAATACTTTTCTCTCTAACCCTCTCGTCTCAAGTGCCCAAGTTCCCCCTTTTTTCAGAACCCCCACTTTAAAATTCGTTCCGCCGCCTCTGCCACCACCAAGTCAACCTCGGGTCTACCTGTAACAAATTGGTAAAAAAAAAAAAAAAAAAAAAAAAAAAAAAAAAGAAAAAAAGGCGACACTTTAGACCAAGTGGATAAAACCGAAGCCCGGCCACCTGATTGTCAGATTATTATTTTGTTTTTGCAGTCTGAGTTCCCCAGCTAGTTATGTAGGGCCATTTTTTTATAATAAAAAAGAAGAAGAAGAAAAAAAAACATTAAAAAAAAAAGGAAAAAAAAAAAAAAGAAGAAAAAAAAAAGAGAGGCCTTCCCCCTAGCCTAGAGTTTGACGTCGTCTCCAACGTAGCTGGCGTAAACACACTTTCAGCCATGGCCTCTTTACTTTTCAGACGTCCTCTCATTTCCATCGCCAATAAAAATGTACAAAATCAATTTAAACAAAATATTCAGATGACATTACGCCGTCATGCAGCGACCGACACCAAAGCAGCTGCAGATGGAAAGAAAATTGAACTGACTTGGATGCAGTATTTCATGAGGTAAGCAATTATAATTTGCACAAAAATTGATAGCCCAGTCCCATTCGTTATGAATTATGTTTGATAAATCTGTAATGTGGACTAGGCCCTAAACTAAAGTACTGTATAACTATAAGCCAATATTTTCGCGTCCAGATATTTTCGCGATTTTGGACTAGTTGGGGAAATTCGCGGGAGCAAAATTTCGCGATTTTGGTGATGACTTCATTTCTATAAATAGCCTTGTACTAAAGTGGAAATTTTCGCGATGACCAACTCGCGAAATTCGCGAAAATAAAGTCATCGCGAAAATAACCACTTAGATCTATACAGTAATTACAAATCAACAGTCCCCACCACCTAAGATTTAGGCCAAGTTGACCTCTACCATGCAGTTCCATATCTTTATGTCCAATTGATATCAATAGGCAAAAAACTATGAATTTGATGATGGATCTTCTGTAATTCAACTGCCCTGAGCCATGTGACGATGATGATGATGTCTTGATTGATGAGCTATGAGCTGAGCGCAGTCACATGACAGAGCAATGAACATGATGAATGACGGATGAATGTGTGTGTGTGTGTGTGTGTGTATTGGTGGTTTGTGTTCAGCCCGACTGTGACAATTAAGTAGGCCTAGGCCATAGGGAAGAGGGGGGGGGGGGGGGTTATTGGATTTTGACAGACGTGTATCATCATGATCATTCAGATTTCAGAATACAGGTAGATCTATTAGTCTTGGACTGACAAAGTCACCATCGATCCGAGACTGAGAGACGTTACTGGGTTTCGAACCTCGCTCCTTGTCAGTCGGCTGGTTGTAGGCTGATGCAGAAAGTTGACAGTGAGCGTTACTGCTCAACCACTCAACCACATACAGCTGCAAACCAACATCAGTGTGTACTGAAAAATGGCTGTCTGTCGCCCTCTTGGTTGCTGAAGAAACTTCTCAATAATAATTAGTGAAACCAGCTTTAAACCTACCTCAAAATAAATTAAGATAATCTGTAGTATCATTGCAATATAATTCTTCCATTTGATATTTTTACTTTTGTTAAGTAGAATTTTAAACACCTTTTTTGAATATGCTACCTTGACTTGGCTGAGCTTCTGAAGACATATTGTCATGTTTTCTGCATTGACTTTCCATTGGAAGTAAACTGCTGCATTGAGGTACTTCCCAATGTAAGGATAATTGACATGCATATAAGTGTAAGTGGCTGCTCAACCCACCCCCCCCCTAGCAAAAAAAAAAAAAAAAAAAAAAAAGGAAAAAAGAAGAACAAAAAGAAAAGAACGGAGTAAAAAATTAGACGAATGGGCCGATTGTCCCCCAACCTTACCCCTATGGTTGATACATGGTGACCTCTTTGATGGCCGTAGGCCAAACAAAAATTAACACCTACAGCCCGAAGTTCATTCATTTAATTGTAATTATTTTTTTTTTCTTCAGATAGATCTAGATGGGGTTGAGGTCTACATGTATCTAGAGTTTAGCAGGCATGATTTTTCTCCGCGGATCCTCGGATTTCCGCCGATTTTGAAATTCTAAAAATAAAAAAAAAAAAAAAAAATTTTTTTAAATTTTTTTTTTTGCATGTACATAGCGGAGGTGTTTTCGGCGGTGTTTTCATTGTGCATTCTGGAAATATTTTCCGCTCTCACTGTGTGTAGACTTGGAACACGAGATTTATTTAAGGAAGTTGCAGCCAAAGAAATCATGAATTTTCTATACCTAAAATTGCAAAATTTTCTGCGGGAGGGGGAACCCCCCTCCCGAACCCACCCCCAGGAAGTTTGGTCGCTACGTTCCCTCACTGGTAGCAATTTTCCTCTTTTTTCAAAATTTCCCTGTCTCATGCCTGGTTTAGTCAAGTATTTTAAAATATATTCTCAACGTCCAAACTTGTACCCGGCAATATATCAAAAAGTCTTTTGTTTATTACCAATTATGACAACAAGTTGGGCAGGCAGAATGGTAATAAATTGAAAAAAATATTTTTAAAATGTACAATGGGAATGTTTCTGCTCCCGATGCTGGCTATACACTTAATACTGTGGTGATGTAATGTAAGGGATTAAATGACATTTACTTTGGCAACAATTGCTCCACCATCAATACAGGATATTTCAATTAAATGACTACAGTAACTCCATCCAAGGACTTGTCTTTTTGCCTTACCCTGACCCTAAAAAAAGGTTTCTCTACATCTCAGATGTAATAAATTAATGAGGAATGGTCACTGAGCAAATGTAGTGTCACCAAACATACTATGATAACTCAGATATAGTCATCAGTGACATCCTTCAATTCATTTTGTTATCAAGAAGTTGTTGACTGCAGTCAGAGGCTGCAGATTAAATTTGAAAGTGGTGGGTCATGATGGTAAAGGGGCACTTTTTCTGATGGGGTGGGGTTGCACAGAAAATTTGCCTTTAAATTTATGTTTTTTTTTTTTTTTTAATTTAGTAATTTAAAAAGATAATGTGAGCGCAATGTGCGAGCCGAAAATTTTGAGCTAAAAACTTGAGTTCTTATACCCAATTTGGTATCCGCTAGTGCAAAGCGCAAGCCAAAAATCTGAGCTCAAAATTGGAGTTAATTGTGCATTATAGACCCTAGATTACGTATCCATGTTGAAGATAAATTTTGCAGGTTTTGTTACGTAGAAAACAGATTGTCAATCTCTGCTGTGAAAATTTTATGGGCTGGAGGCCCCCAAACCCTTCCCCAAATCCAAATCCCCAAATCCAGCCTGCACACAACTACACCAATGCTTCTCGCAAGGTTTGTCTTCAGTAGCTCTTGGGCCAACCTTTGTATACTTATTGTTACTTCTTGCGAGGTCGCATAGCAACTGAGCTGGAAAATTTGGGGTTTAAGAGACTTATGAAGTAAAAATGGACCCTGAAAGTGCTCCTTTTCATGACTAAAAAGCGACCTTTTTAAAAGAAGAGAGAAGTCTGAAAGGCTTCTTTTTAGTATAAAATGGCATTTTTCAGCTAAGAAAAGGGGCACTTTTAGAGTCTATGAAAAAGTAGGGGGGGCACTGTGCCCCCATGCCCACCCCCCTCCGTTTGACCTTGTATTGACCTTGTATACTTGGACCCTGTACTGTGGTGATTTCATATGAATGAAAAGTCAATGCACAAAGATTGGAAAATTGGATTTAAAAAAAAAATTATACTTATGAAAAAAAAAAGACAAAATATAATAACCTACCTAAAAATTATAATGCAACCACTACTTTATTTTAAGATTTTTAATGTCTTAAATCATTCTTGTGAAATTTCCTCTGCAACCAAGAGGGCAGCATGCAGGCATTTTGAGCACCTGCTATACCGATGTTTCTGTAGTAAGTTAAATAAAATGAGGTGAGTGTCAGTATTTGGTTTGTAATGGGAGTACCGTATTGTGTCTGTAAAGTACATTCACACGTACCAGTGGGTAGATGTGTACTTGTTGAAGTGGAAAACAGAAGAACAAATTGTAAAACAAAATTTCATGTATGAGAATGAGATTGTTGCTATTCCAAAGAAAAAGATGAAGAAGAAGAAGAAGAAGAAGAAAAAAAGAAAAGGCCTGAGGCAATCCCTCATACATACATTGTTAGCATACTTTCAGAGATTTTTGGTTTAGTCACAAGCTTGATTTGTGTGAAAGACTAAATTATAGAGAATAAGAATAAGTTGCATGTACTTCCGGCACACATACCTAAATTAGGTAACAAAGGTTCAGGGAAAATTGAAGATGTTAAAACACTATTATGAACACTTGTTTGCTATCAAGTAAGCGGGGTTTTCCCCTTCTTTCGCCGCAAAATAATTAAACTACAATGAAGGTTCAGAAAATGTTACCTTTGTCAAGAAATAACTTACATGATGTTTGCACAGAACAAAGTTGAACTTTGTATGACATGAATTCTATCATAGACAGGATATAGATCTAAGAATATCATTTGTGAAGGTCTGACCCCTTTCGAAAAAATACCATAAATCTTCTTAAAAGATGTATTTATTGATTTGTAAAATATGAGTACTAGGTTTTTCATTATCCATTATGAATATTCAATGATGCTGTACAACTCACATTATTTCCTTGTTGACCATAGTAGATTGCGAGACAAATGAATACCCTCTAGCGATTATTTCAATCCGCAATAATGAACTTATTTAGTCTTAACTCACATTATGTTGCATAGAATCAAGTTGAACTTTGTATGACATGAATTCTAGCAATCTCTAAAGAATATCTAAAATTACCATTCTTGATTGTGATGGTCTGACTTCTTTCGAAAAAGAAATGACGTAAATCTTGTTAGTATGCTTTATTTGTAAAATATGTGTAGGTTTTCATGATTCAAAGTTATGAATTATGAATAATAAATTTGGAGCATTGGAGCATGTCATCATCATTGCTTATTTAATGGTTTTGGATTGTAAAAAAAAAAAACAACGATGACAATTCAGGTCTGCTATTAGACTCATTTGTGTGGTTTGGTAAAGAACTGCTTTATAGGACCTCAAAGTAGAATATTTAAATACAAATCCTGCAAGCCTACATGTAGAATAAAAATTCTATCTGGACTTAATACAGACATGTGGTGAAAAAAAAAATGGACTACATGTACATGTATGTAGGTGTGAGCTAGCCTTGCATAATAATGGTAAACGTGTTATACAAATATGTGGCACCTTATCGAAAGGTATGTCCTCCTTTCACTGCGGGCTGTCTGCTTTGCAGGATTCTACACTGGATGATGTACTCATCCCGCTTCTATTGGAAGAATAAGAGTTAATTTGTAACTCAAACATACAGTACTGTATCATGCAAACAGGCCATGACCTGCCAGAGATCTAGGACATGCCTTTGAGTACATGTAGTCCGCCTTTCTCCCATTTGTATATGAATTGTTTTATTTGTGCAGTCGTGATACAAACCTGCAGGGGGGGGGGGGAGGGGTTTGTCACCGAGTTGTTTGTAAAGTTTGGCAAGACTTTACAAACGACTGGAACGTGTTCTTGAGGGTTATACTAAGGCGAGGGCAGACGCGCAGGCCGACCAAGGCTTGCATGCCCGCTGCGGCTGTATGCAACCACTTAATTCAGTTTGGGTATGTGTGCAAAAACCCGAAAATTTTTAATTGGGCCGTCCTTCCCCGGCCCATCACATAAAACTTAAAGTGGCCCAGCAAGCCGCGGCTGGACGTTTGTTTGTCTATTAGCTGTAATAGCCTGGCATGTTTTGGTTATTAATACATGATATTATAGCCGCACATATAACAGACAATTTTAGCATAAATCTGGTGTATCAAGACAAGAGTGCAAGCAAACAATTTCTTTATTCGGGTGATCTTAAAACGATAAATTTCATGCATTGCCAATAACTCCTCGGAAACATAATGTGATTCTATGTTGAGTAACCCTTCAGAAATAATGCGAGCTATAATTTAACTGTTTGCATAATATAATGACATATCTGTGAGTAAAGTGTACTTTACTCTTTAAAAATTCAATTAATTCATTTCAATTCCAAGGCTGACTTATGGAATCGAAAGAGAAATAAACATCCCTGTTAAGTTCCCTTTCATTTCCCGCTAATCCGGACGTTGGTAATGATAGAGGCCTGGAGATTTCAATCAGAGAGATCAAACTATTGTCAACATGATCAAGGGTGGCTGATCGATCGGGGCTGGGAGTCAATGGGGGTGATTAGCGCAATGTTGCAGGTGGCTGACCGAGGATTTCAATGGAGAGATCAACCTATTCATTGTTAAAGTTTTTGCTTTTAGGTGGTACCTCACTTTGCAGAGACGTCTCCGCGACGGATAAAAAGTATTATAGACGTCTCCGATGTTGCGAAGACGTCTCCGGGATGCTCCGAGACGTCCCCGCGACATTTCATGAGTCGCAGAAACTACTTTGGGACGGTTCTTTGAAAGCGCTTCCTAAGAACCGCTACAGTGTTTGAAAACTGTCGCGGAGACGTCTCTAATACATTTTATCCGTCGCGGAAAAGATTTCGTCGCGGATACCTATAGTTTAAAAGCTTTTGAACTGACCAAGATCTTTTGGATAATTGTTCTTGTTGGTATAGTTTCAGTCTGTTAGGGTGCTATCTCACTTCGCGGAGACGTCTCCGCGACAGAATAAAAATCCGTCTCCGCGACGGATAAAAAGTATTAGAGATGTCTCCGCGACAATTTATGAAAATGTCTGAAGTAGTCCAAAATCCGTCTCCGAAAATCAGGAGACGTCTCCAAGAGACTACTTCAGATTTTTTTTTTCATCAATAGTCGCGGAGACGTCTCAGGGACGAGAATATCGGAGACGGATTTGGGACTACTTCAGATTTATTCTTTTATATAAATTGTCGCGGAGACGTCTCAGAGACGTCTCCTGATTTTCGGAGACGGATTTGGGACTACTTTAGACTTTTTTCATAAACTGTCGCGGAGACGTCTCGGAGACGTCTCTAATACTTTTTATCGGTCGCGGAGACAGATTTTTATTCTGTCGCGGAGACGTCTCCTCGAAGTGAGATAGCACCCTTAGGTACATTATTGTTGTATAATGTGTATGACGTTACATTTTTAATATCGATGTGGTTAATTATATCAAATTCTACTGTACGCAAAGCTGTCATGTGCAGATGAACTTGATAAAAGGTGTTATCGGATGGAAAGCACGAGCTGTTTTATCTATTTTTAAAAAGTAATGACGAGAAGAAGAACTACCTGGGCCATGATTGCTAACTTCTTCTTTATTCGGGTGATCTGAAAACGGGACATGCATTGTCAGAGGGTAGATATCTCCTCGGAAACTTAACGTGACTCTAATGTTAGTACCCTTTAGATAATGAGGAGAGATAATATTTAATTTACTTACATAGAAATATACATTTGCCTACCATTGCTATTCGACCTCGAATCGCCCCAAACCGAAATTTACACCGAATTTTTTGCCCTAGTGTTTGCCTATTTACCCCCCCACCCCCATTGAATAGCGCCCTCCATCGACGAGGATGCGGCCGCATGCGATCTTATACTCCTCTCTAATCTCTTCGCCTTCGTCGAGATAAGTCGTATATTTTTGCCTGCGACAAAAAATAGCGTGTTTTTCTCCCTTTTGGGACTACTTTGCGGTGTTTTGCGAGGTTATATTTCTCAGGATAATCATATTGAGTATTCTGAGCTCTCTTTTTGGGTCTAGTTTTTTGGTTTTGCCGAGATTTTGATAGTTTTTATCTCTCGGTGATCGTTTACTTTTCACGCTCTCTCTTCCCGTAGACTTTCGTACGTTCATTACTGTGTGTATGTAATACGTGTCGTGGTTTACGTTTGAGTGTTGTGTGTGTGTCGCGGCGCACAGAGTTTTTGTGCTCCGCTTCTTTGATAGACCCGCCTATTTACCCCTTTGTGTATTAACCTTTCTTTCTCTTTTTATTTTACAGATTCGTCATGTCTAATTTTTTCTCTCTGCGCCGGCTTCTTTTAAGAGAAGCGGGGGAAGAAATTAGCGAGCAGGCGTGTGTTTTTCTTCTGAGAAGTCCCCCTCGCAGGGGTGAGAGGCTTGTCGTTTGAAGAGGCTTTAGACGCCGTTCTTCCTCCTTCTTCACCACCTCGGACTTCGGGGGTGAGTATTATTGGGTCGAACACTGGCGGACAAAACTCGCTGCTCAGGCTTCGTCGGTCCCCTCAAAGTACGGGACCGTTGATGCCTGACAGGTTTGGCAGCGTCCAGGATCATGACGGCTACGGCCCTCGCGCCGAGTACGATATCTTTGCCCGTTCGACTAACGGGAGATCTAAAACGGTTACTACATCGGTTTCACAACCGGTGCCGGTTCACTGGCTAATTCAGTTCAGGCTGAAGGTGCTGGGTTCATTTCTCTCACGGTGCCGAATCCCATTGTGCCTCGGGCTTCGCCTGGCATAACCGGATCGAGCTCGGTTTCTATATCGAGTTTGACCGGACCGGATATCGGCGCCGTACCTTAACTGAGGTAAATCGGATCCGCGAGTCGGTTTCCGTACCGGTTTTGGGGGTGAGTACCGTTCAAGACGGACCTATATCCTCGGATAGTAGGCCGCTTGTCGGTTACTCACTAGCCCGGATGGCATGTCCAGAGCTGGCGCTCTGTTACACGTCGGCAGGTATCCGGCAGAGCGGGATGTCCCCGACTATATCCGTCGTCCACTTTGGTGGTGGGGGTCCGTCTCTCTCCGTTTTCATCTCGGAGTGTGCCCCTTCTGGTTTGGACACTACGTCCGTGAGGGCGTGAACGTGTTCCGGATCCCGCTCCGGTTTCTGTTCGAAGCAGGGTCCGTTACGGGCGGCGCTTCTTTTGTGGAGCCAAGCCGGATTCCCACCTCGTCTTCCAAGTCGGTTTCGGTCTCGGATCGGTATCGCATCTGGTGCGGGCCCTCCGTAGGAACGAGCGTCGTAGACTTGCAGTTTCGGATCCCGATCCGTTCCCGCGCGAAACAGTGCCCCTTTTCATTCGGGCACTCTCGGTTTCGGAGGGACTTCGTTCTTTGAAGAACCCGGATCCGGTTTGCGTTGGGAACCCTGTCCCCCCGAGGTTGGTCACTCCCTTATTGGGTGACATCAACTCCCGGATACCGATCCGGGTAGTTTGAGTGTACGTCCGGAGGTTCGAGAGTGGGTTGAACGTTACGAGGCAGCGGTACGTCACCACTCCCGACTCACCTCTTTGGGTGGTTCCCACCCTCCTTGTGAGGAACTGGATCCTCCTGTCAGAAGAAGAGATCGTTTCGGTGGCTGATTCTCGCGTCTCTTTGTTTGAATCTCATCCGACTCCTTGTACCGCAACTCGGATAGGGTTGACACGCGGGATCCCTCCCAGGTTAATGCTCGGTGGATATTTCATCCGACGGAGATGAACTGAAGTCGTTGTAGAGCTTCCTTTGGCGAAACGAGTTACGGGTTTATTTCAGAAATACGTTCCAGAGGTCGGAGTGACCCCTGAAACTTCGGAGGGGCGTAAAGGTTTCTTTTCGGGAAGGTCGAAGCTGTTACGTCTTTTCAGCTTCGAGTACAGGACATTCATAAAGAGGAATTCGTCTGTGCTTTCAAAACCGAAGAAGCCTCACAAGATATTCTGAAAGAAGTGTCGGGTATCTTTGTGGAGGGGGACGATGGTCTTTTATCACCAAAGCCCATCTCCCGGAGGTTTTGAAGTTGGCTGATGTCTTCGATAAGTCCGGGAAGACTTCCTTAATGAAATCTGACAAAGATGATTTTGACGTTTCGTCTTCTATCACGGGCAGTCTTCGTTTATCGGTCCTGAATGACATGCTTTTGGAACTCTTGGCTGGTTCCCAGGAATTGGACATTTCTCCGCCAGACCAGGCTGAGATTCTTTTGGCCCTTAGAGAGGTTTCTTCTCTTTTGTTCTCTCAGATTGCGGCTACATCCAACTTGTTGGATAATGCCCGTAGAGTTCATGTGCTTGAGGCTCTTCATATCAAGCAACATCTCATCCAGAGATATGGTCAAAGAGATTGACGTGACTTCCCCTCCCTTTGCGGGAGCAACTTGGCAGACATCTTACAAAAAGAAGTTGACTCACGTAAGAAGGCCCAGGAATGCCTACATCTATTAGAGATGTTCGTCAGGCCCTTCGTCTTGAGGTCTAGCAAATCTGGCTTCTTCAAAGCTCTCTTTTTCAGGAAGGGCAAGAAGAAGAAGGACAAGAGAACTTTCGTTCTTGCCAGGTCGGCCCGGCAGCTCCTCCTCAGGATCGTAGGGTTGCCGACTCTTCTCATGATTTTTATGATCGACAGGTGTCTTTTCAAGACCAGACTCCCGTCGAGGACGTGGAGGTGGTAGGGGCTTTTCCCGAGGCTTCGCGAAGAATCAGCCCTTTCGTCAGGCGGGAAGCATTTTTCCAGATGACTTCCCGAGTTCGCTTGGAGATCCGGTGGGTGGTCGACTTCGAAGTTTCTTCCAGCTTGGAAGTCAATCACGGACGACGTCTTCGTCCTCTCTGTGATCAAGAACGGTCTTCGGATAGATCTAGAAGAGCCTCTTCCAAGGGGTGTTATCCGAAGTCGATCACGCCGCAGTCGATCCTTTTTCAGGAGCATATTGTTTCGGAGTTACCTCTCTCCTGAAAAAGGACGCTGTCGAACGGGTGGGGATCACGACCTTCTGTGTCTCTCCCCGTTTTTGTGATCCCAAGCGTTCAGGATCGCTCAGGATGATCCTCAATATGAAGAGGATCAACAGGCACATCGCAAAGTCGCCTTCAGGATGGACCACTTAGCCTCTATTCTTCCGGCTCTCGGTCAGGACGTTTGCGGTGTCCCTCGACCTGAGCGATGCCTATTTCCACATCCCATAGACCCTCCGTCGAGGGATCTTTGGGGTTTGCTGTAGGAAGGAGACTTTTCGCTTCAAAGCCCTTCCTTTCGGGCTGCGTCCCGCTCCAGGGTTTCACACAGGGTGGTCTCAGCGTTGATGTCGTTCCTCAGGGCAAAGGTCTTCGATCTTCGCTTACTTAGACGATTGGCTTCTCGTCGCCAGTTCGGAGGTCTCTTTCACACCATCTTTCGCTTTTAGTGAAAACGACCGAGAGTTGGGATTCGATCAACTGGCAATCGGAATTCATTCCCTCCCGAACTCCGATCTACTTGGGGTGCCAGTTGGAATCAAGAATAGTTGGCTCGACCGAGTCTCGAGAGGGTAGAGACTCTGGTCAGTCTTGCCAGGTCCCTCCTGAGCATGCGGAGGGTTCGAGCGAGGTTTGGTTGAGATGGCTGGGGCTTTTAGCCAGTCTGGTGGACATTTGCCGAATTGTCGTCTCTTTATGAGACCCTTCCAACTGCATCTCCTGAAGTTTTTCAGGCCGAACCTCAGCTCCTTCTGGTCTGGATTCCTGTGACGGTGGAGATCAAGAAGCTTCTCTCCCCTTGGACGAACCGTACCTTCCTTCTTCAGGGAAAAGATTCAAGGCCCCTCTTCCCTCAATTACAGTGACCACGGACGCGTCACTTCAAGGTTGGGGGGGCCATTGTCAAGGTCGGATGGTTTCCGGATCTTGGGCCTTCCGAGGCGTGCCTCATATCAACGTTCTGGAACTTTCATCAGTTCTGTTTGTCCTCCAACGTTTTCGCGACCTGTTGGTGGGCCATTCTGTGTTGATCTCACGGACAACACCTCTGTGAAGGCCTACATCAACAAACAAGGAGGGCACACTCCTTGGAGTTGAACAGGGTAGCGTTCCTCCTTTGGGAATGGTGCAATCGGGAGGAGATCACCCCGGTGGCCTCCCACATTCCGGGGAGGACAATCTGATAGCAGATTTTCTATCCCGAGGTCGCTCATTGCCATCGGAATGGATGTTGTCCCCTATGTCTTCGAGTTAGTAGTTCAGAGGTTCGGAGCCTGGAAATAGATCTGTTTGCGACCTCCCTGAACAACAGACTTCCTCGGTTTTGCTCCCGAGTCAGGGAGACTTCGGCCTTCGTTCTGGACGCGTTCTCCTTCATTGGAAGGGGTGGAAGGCGTACGCCTTCCCACCATTCAAGCTGATCCCTCTGGTCCTCCGAAAGATCAGGGAGGATCAGGCAACAGTGGTCTTGATTGCTCCCCACTGGCCGGGTCGAGCCCGGTTTCAGGACCTGTTGCTCCTGTTAGTAGGGGAGCCGCTGCCCTTCCGGCTGTACCGGACTTAGTCTCTCAACCTTTGTCGGGGGTTCTTCATGCGAATCCATCGCACCTTCATTCACTGCTTGGCCTCTATCAGCCAGCGGGCTAGGGATGAAGGCTTTTCAGACGAGCAGCTGAGCTGTAGTTGAAGTAGGCGGAAGTCGACTAGGATTGTATACAATTCGCCGCTTGAGGCTTTCTTTGCCTGGTGCGACCCTCTTGGGGTGTCCCCAGAGAGGCTCCTTTGCCTCTTATTGCCAGTTTCCTTATTTCTCTGTTCGATAAGGGTAGGTCTCTTTCGACGATTCGTGGATATCGTTCGGCTATTGCGGCCATTCATTCTGGTTTTGCTAATGGGGATCGGTCTCGACCTCCCCCACAGCTCTCGGCGTTGCTTAGGGCCTTTTTCTTAAAACGCCCTATTTCTAAGCCCTTGACTCCAGCCTGGAATCTTCCCAAAGTCTTGGAGGCTTTGTCAAAGCCACCGTTCGAGCCTTTGAACTCGATTTCCCTGTTGAATCTATCCATTAAGAAAAGCTTTCTCTAGCTATTGCCTCCGGGCAAAGGAGGAGTTCCCTACATGCTCTCTCCAATATCACCAGGTCATATTCGTTGGGAGAGACATGGGTTCGTATGATTCCTATCACATTTATTGCTAAGAACCAAACAGCCTCGTCGGGCTCTATCGAGATCTTCATTCGGCCTCTGACGCGGTTCTCATCTATCAGAGAAGACAAATTCTGGTGCCCGTTAGGGCCTCAAATGGTACATCAAGAGAACGGAGAATCTTCGCAAATCTTCACATTTATTTGTTTCTTCCGCGTGAACCCCATAAAGGGGTTTCTAGAGATACGTTATCCGGTGGATAGTCTCCGCTATCAAGGCTGCGGGAGTGAAGGCCCTTGAAGAGGGATCTACTCCCAAGGCCCATCAGACCAGGAGCATCACCTCCTCTTGGGCCTATTTACAGGGGTCGGGGTGGAAGATATCTGCAAAGCGGCCTTTTGGCGTTCTGCGAATTCTTTACCTCCTTTTACTGAGAGACATTGCCGCTAGTGAGGGTGTTTTCTCCACCGCACCTCTCAAAGCGGCGGCGTCCTCCATAGTTCATAACCGTTAGGGTTGCCTCCCGACTTTTGTCGGTGCTGGTCGTAGCAATGGTGAGCAAATGTATATTTTATTGAAGTAAATCATAAAAATTACAAACTAATTTTATTATTTACGATATGGAAATATACATTTGCCTACATTCCCTCCCTCCGTCCCCTATCCTTTGCAACATACGGAAGTTTTTGGGGCGAGAGAGTTAGAGGAGGAGTATAAGATCGCATGCGGGCCGCATCCTGGTCGATGGAGGCGCTATTCAATGGGGGGTGGGGGGGGGTAAATAGGCAAACACTAGGGAAAAAAATTTCGGTGTAAATTTCGGTTTGGGGCGTTCGAGGTCGAATAGCAATGGTAGGCAAATGTATATTTCCATATCGTAATAATAAAATTAGTTTGTAATTTTTATGATTTTTGGATAATAATATTATGTTATAGTGACATATATTGTTTTAAGAGTAAAGTGTACTTAAGAAAATCAATTAAGTTATTTCATTACCAAGGCGCTGACTTATGCAGCCGAAAGAGACATAACATCCCTGTTATGTTTCCTTTTATTCCCCCCCGCTAAGCCAGACTTGGATATGACCAAGCTGGAGATTTCAATGTAGAGATCAACCCATTGTCACAATGGTCGAGAGTGGATGTCGATCGGGGCTGGGAAGTCATTAGGGGTGATTAGCGCATTGTCCTGAGTGGATTTCGGGGGATTTCTATGGAGAGATCAACTCGTTGTCAAAGGGTGGCTCATCGATCGGAGGCGGGGTTGGATGGGAGTCAATGGAAGAGATTACACAATTGTCAATGGTGGCTGAAAGCAAGGATTGATTATGGATGGATAATCATCCTCCAACAATATGATTTTGGGGCATCTCAATATATGTTTTTTTAACTGTTATAAATACATGGAAAAAGTTTATGATTATAATCAAAATATGACTTGAAGTTTTGGATACTACTAAATATTCGAAGAAATGATCCAACTCTGTAAGAAATAAAAAAAATTAAAGGACACACTAAATCTGCATCAGCTTGAAGAGCGCAATATTCCTCCCAATGTCCTCCCCGCGGCCAGACGATCTCATTTATATTTTAAGCGGCTGGCGGGGGGAGGCTGCTTTGCCTACTGGCGGCGGCCGAAGACCTAATTAGGACAAAGTTTTATTAAAGCCAGACTCTGAGCGGCAGGCCGCGCCAGCGCATACATATTTGCTCTCCGGTAGCTTACTACTGGCCGCCGCCTTCCAGGTTAATCCAAAAATGCGGCCCGGACGCCAAAGTAAGAGAGGCGCGGCGGGCATGGTATCGATATTTTTATCCCTCGCCTAATCATGTGCTTAATCATTTAGCACAAGAACTGATCACTAATTGTTCATATTAAGTCATTCGTAACTTATGAACGAGGTGGTGAAACACCACGCAGATTAACTTGCCCACTTTATGTTTTTTTTCTTTTCTTTTTCCCCTTTTTTTTGTTTCGTATGTCTAATTCTTTGTGGCTTGGATGACTTGAATGGCCTTGGATCCCTGACACATGTAATTGCGATGTCATCATCATCATTGTTTGATTATCAGCACGGTAGGTATGTGTGATTCATTTTAATGTGCTTGCTTGTAGATTTCACAACTAAGAGTGTGTTCATGTCCAATTTCAAATTTATAACGCCAACATGAATCATGATACAAACGCAATTACAAAACGCTGATATAAAGAAAAACAAAGAGGGTGTTCATTGTCCCCCATCCCGGTCGTAAAAATAAACGTGTATACAATCTCAATTTAAATTTAAACGCCGAAAAAGATGCGTTTACAAACAACAATCAGCTTCAATTTACGACCTTGAGCATCGCGATTGCAACGAAATGCGACACTGAACAGGTTGAGTTTTCAAACGTGTTTAAATGTGCTCTCGCAATGGAAGCTTCCGGTGCAATTGAAAAGGGAGAAGATATTTGTTTTTTGAGAGTGGGAATTTAAAGAGATCGACGTATAAACACGTTTAAATATTTGACACTGAACGGTGCACCGCTGATCGCGTTGTGTGTTTGTGTTTGTGTTTTGTGATTGCGTTTTGTATCATGATTCATGTTGGCGTATAAATTTGAAACTGGACATTGAACACACTCTAAAATGTGGTTAAAGTGGTAAAAACATGTTCCATGGTAGGGTGTAGGTATTGTGGTTTATAATATGAATGTGGTAAAATGTATTCCTGGTTTAAAATTCCATGGGGTACCTTTGGAGGTAAGGGAAATAAATAGTGATAAAAAAAAATGGCTACTGGTTTCTAGTGGAACAAGTATGTTGGTTTCTATGAGTTTCTAGTTTTCTAAACCCCTAACAAAAAGTTTAGCAAATCTACTTTAGGCAATGATAACCTTTCAGATACATGTATGCCTTAGTTATTCCTGATATTCACACTATTGGAAAGATAATTTATTCCCCTTTTTACTGATATCCTATTTGTAATGATTGTGTCATGCTTAAATGCACAAAATATCAGAATATGGATAAAAGTAAAAAGTCAAATATTGCAAAATGCATTTTTATTGATAAAATTGAATTCCAAATCCCGACTTTAGGCCCTGGTAACTTTTGGGGTATTTTCTAATTTGTATTGAATTTCATACCATTTTCAAGCTCATTTATTCCACTTTTCTAAGATACCCTAATTGTAACAATATTGTTGTTCTTGTATGCACAGATCACCTTTTGAATTGAATGCCTATTGTGAGTGTTATTGTCCATTGTGAGTTACTGAATTTGAGCAATAACAATGCATTTTGCAACTTTTCACTTTTTACTTTGCTGTATATTCATGAATTATGTGCATTCAAACATGATGTTACCATTGCAAATAGGGTATCAATAAAAAGAAGAACAAATGAAGTTTCAATGCTATAAAAATTGATAGTGATAAAAACCCACATTAAAATGTATCAAGGTTCAAAGTTGTGTGGCAGAACATTCAAACTGAACATTATCTTTTGCTTTGCCTTGCATTCAGGGGGTATTCAGGGGTTCTGTGGACCCGGGCATGACATCACCTTGATAAATTAGGTATCAATAAAAAGAGGAATAACTGAACTTTGACAATGGTCCAAATTCAATAAAAATTATAAATTACCCCAAAAGTTATTAGGGTTTAAAGTCGAGTTGCTGAACTTCAATGTGATCAATAAAAGTGCATTTTACAACATTTGATGTTTTACTTTTCTCCATATTCTGATATTCTGTGCATTTAAGCATGACACCCTCATTACAAATATGATATCAATAAAAAGGTGAATAAATTATCTTTCCAATGGTACGAAAATCAGGAATAACTTTAGCGCACCTTAAAAGTAATCATGGCCAAAAATCGATTTGCAAAACTTTTTGGGAGGGGTTTATTTTTGTTCAAATAGAACTATATGAGATGCAATATTTCTACATGTACATGTACACATAGTTCTACCAGCCACATGTAATGAATGCCAAATGAACTGCCAATTTTTATAGACAAATAAAATGAACGCTTGGATTAATTTTTTTTTTTGCAATTGTTTTGGTCATCATCACTTGCAGACTTTTTAAAAGTAATTAGGAAGATCATAGTCTAAAGCAAATGGTTTCCCAACTCCTATTTTCATATTATTTCATATACTTTTGATAAGACATTTCTGCAGTAATATTATCCACATTTATCATCATATTTACATGTACATTATATATCATTTTTCAGATGAGATGTGTTTTATCATATTCTTTATTCTTTCTCAAAGTACATTCGGAATTTGAAAAATTATAGTTCAGATATTTACCAAAATTTTACCCCAGCTTTAAGATAGTGATTAGAATGGGGCACATAAAAAAAAAGAAAGAAATATATATGTGTACACTTGTTATTATGTAGGCCTATATACCACAATGTAAAATTATACAACTATACCACAACTAAAATGGCGCTATTCCAGGTCTGCATCTCATTACTGGAAGATGGAAACCTGCAAATCATTCACATATCACAACAGAGGTTGATGTAATTATGAGCATTACAATAAATAGAGTATGGGAACAAGACATACTGAATTCACATTTCAGTTTCCCATATTTTAGTGGCTCAAACATACATGTAGTCAAAGAGAGTTGCCAGACAAAGTCATACATTACAAAATGACTCATTTAATTTGTGAATGGTCAAATTTTGACCAGACAGTTGTCAACGATCATTGAGGCATGACACTTCCTTGTATCCCAACAGTATGTCACACAACAATTCTAAATTTAGCACATGGGTTTGGAGTAGAAGGTTTGGGAGAGCTGCCTATTAACTGGTAAGGAGGTTCTTTGCTCAATGGTTGTTGGAATGAGGAAATAATATTGATTCAACATTATATATATTGTCTACACATGTCCTAGTGCTTCTATTGTTTAGGTAGATCCCTTCAGATTTGAAATAATTCATGTTGTGCGGTATGTTTGAATTTGTTTCAGGTGAACCATTTTAAAGCCATTGAGGAAAGGGAAATTGATGTTCAGACTTTAAGCTTTCTTGTGTCATAACTACTTTACCCCCCCAAAAAAAAAGAGAGAGAGAGAAGAAAAAAAAGAATTAAAAAGTACAAATGTTGGCTGTCATCTATATATTCAGTGCATGTAGGGAACAGTTCCTTAGTTTGCAATAAACATGTTCTTTGCATCCTCTTTTTTTTACAGACAGACTTGTATGAATAGTATGTAAGAATGTAATCATTGTAATGGTATTGTAATTGCTATTGAAAATTTGAAAACATAATAATAGAAGTGAGTTAAATGTATGGCTAGAGCCATGGCCAATTTCTTATCAATACTGAAATTTTCAAGTGACCTTGAGGCAATGTTTGTGAATTAAGATACAGATGAAATTATTTTAGTGAAGAATAGCACTATACATATTTACATAGGAAATTTTATTTAAAAAAAAGATTGTTATTGTGTTTTAATTAGACAACTACATATATTTTTTAACACTAAGTACAATAGTCCATTGGTCCAATTTGGAAAGTAAATGGGATGCCTCAGAAATTTTCCTGAGGTTTGGCTTTCCATTATCTTCGAATTGAAAGTTGTTGCAAAAAATGTCCTTTGAGCATTAAAAATGTTTAATTTATAGAAATTAAAAAAAAAAAAAAAAAAAAAATTGTGACTGTGTTATAATTAACAACTTCATACATTTACAACTAAGTACAATAGTCCATTGGTCCAATATGGAAAGTCAAATGGAATTTTACTACATTTACAGAAAATATAAAAAAAAAATTGTGACTGTGTTATAATTAACAACTTCATATCATTTTAAACTAAGTACGATATTCCATTGGTCCAAATATGGAAAGTCAATGGAATTTATACATTTTAGAAATTTAAAAAAAAAAAAAAATTGTGACTGTGTTATAATTAAACAACTTCATATACATTTATTTTAAACTAAGTACAATAGTCCATTGGTCCAAATATGGAAAGTCAAATGGAATTTACTAAATTTATAGAAATATTAAATAAAAAAATTGTGACTGTGTTATAAATAGACAACTACATATATTTTAAACTAAGTACAATAGTCCATTGGTCCAAATATGGAAAGTCAAATGGGATGCCTCAGAAATTTTCCTGAGGTTTGGCTTTCCCATAATCTCAATTGAAAGTTGTTGCAAAAATGTCCTTGACATTAAAAATGTTTCTTTATAATAATAAAGATAATGTACATTATAACATAATATAAATAATATAATATAAATTATCTATTAGGAGAGTACTGTACTCTTAAAAATCTACTTCATATTTACAATGTTTTCCTCTCTTTTCTTCCTTTTTTTTTCATGCCATCTCTACAGCATTTTTGGGGACCAGGTGAGTTCATGAATACACATGTTCCTTTCCTTGTTTTTTGTTATTTTTGTTATTATTTTTTTTAAAAGTTTGAGATAAAATAAGCGTTCAGTAAGTAAAGTATGGCAAAACTCGTGAAGATTGTTATTAAGGGAGACAAGAGTGTCTAATCCTATGGTATGTACTGTAACTTTCTAATGCAGTACAAGGGGTATCAATAGTATTTGAAAAGGGGCTTGATTTATACATTTGTACAGTGTATTTTCATATAGTTTTTGTTTGGTTAAACGTCTAAAATTGCTGTGAAATTGTGAACAAGTCCAACCATATTCATCACCTGGAGTAGAAACGGTAAATTGCCACTTGGTCTAAACCCCAATTTGACTAATTCCTGTTTGGTGTCATTAGGTGAGCGGCGAAATCCCCAAAGAGGCTTATTTCTTGTACTTTAATGCACCTGACTGGATTAAAGCAACAAGATACCTTATTTTAAAGAATTTTTCTGATTTTTTGAATGGCATAAGTGCGGTTTTGTAGCCTCATGGACTAGCTTCGGGAATAGGCCGCAGTTTTTATGCAATTTATGTATTTAATTGCGGCGTTCATTCATTGGCGATTCAGTAATTTTGGTTGGGTGCGGCGTGGTCATCCCATAGAATCAGAGAGAGCCACAAAAATTTAT
>CALNVZ010000218.1:22588245-22607713 GCA_940671915.1 Paracentrotus lividus
GATATGAAGAGAGATCCAGCCTCATTAGTCTAGAATGACAGCAGGTTAGTATACAAATAATGCACAGAGTGAGTGAGTCGGTAGAATGTGGGTAGAAGGTAACACTTAGGTATACCTCTGGCTGCCTTAGCTGATATGAAGAGAGATCCCACATATTAGTCCTAGAATGACAGCAGGTTAGTATACAAATAATGCACAGGTATGAGTGAGTCGGTAGGAATTGTGGTTAAGGTAACTACTTAGGTAACTCTGGCTGCCTTAGCTGATATGAAGAGAATCCACCATCATTAGTCCTAGAATGAACAGCAGGTTGTAACAAATAATGCACAGGTATGAGTGAGTCGGTTAGGAATTGTGGGTAGACAAGTAAGTTGCTTTGATTGCAAAATTTCAACATTTTGGCTGAACCAATTATTGACTAAATCATTGTTGGTGATTGATAAGTGTATTAGGAATACCCATTAACATTTATTATACATTACCATCATTAATTAGCATAATATCTTTGAATTCATACAGTCATTACAATAGGGGCCATAAATACCCCAATCCGTGGGGTAATTATGGCCCCCCAAAGTTGTTAACATAATGGTAATTATTATGCAAATGAGAAGTAGTAGGTTTATACTTTCTTTTGTATATTATAGGTATATAGATTGACTGTATTTTTACATGATTAGAATATCATTGGACTTTTCATTTAATGGTAGTAATAGGAAATGTGAAAAAGGGGGCCATAATTACCCCAGTCTCCCCTAAATGACTTCCATGCGATCTGAAACTTTCAGTAGTTTTTGCTATTAGAGCAATATAATTTTATTCATCTTGATCTAATTGCTCTTGCTTTTGAAAGTTATCAAATCCCTTTAAAGCTTCATTGATTTTATTAATTTGTTTTGTATGATAAACTTTCATTTTATATGTTTTTATGCCTCCGCCCACAAACATGTGCAAGGCAATGGCCTCAACCCCCAACTATAGAAGGCTATGACGTCGATTCATAAGGTCTATACCATTTATTTACATTCAAAGGCAGCTAGTGGAGTTGCCAAATGTTTCAAGCGTAGAAGTCATATTCATGTATGCTGGAAAAGATTAAACACATTGGAAATTCCAGTAACAACGCTTTTTGTTGTGGTGAGTTTTAATGTATAATGTTATTCAAATCAGTAACCATATCTTGTATGTGATTTATTCCCTACCCTTTTATAGCTTTGTGTGTCTACTCTGCTCTCTTCATGCGATTTGCTTACATGGTGCAACCTCGGAACTGGTTACTCTTTGCCTGCCATGTCACCAATGAAGGTGCCCAACTAGTACAACTCGGCAGATATTTCAACTATGCAAGGTAAGAGTTCGTTTGGTAAATTGCCAATTGGTCTAAACCCATTTTGACTAATGCACGTTTGATCTCATCCCTCATAATCTAATTCCATTTTTTCTACAACCAGTTCGTCTAATTGCCATTTGGTCTTATAGCCACTTTGCCTATTTACCATTTTGTCGAATTTCTACTTGGTCTATCACCAGTTAGTCACTTCATGTAATAAACTGGTAATAGACCAAATATTCATTTCGGAATTAGACCAAAAGATCATTAAATGAATTGGCAATTTGCCCAAGTGGTCATTAAACCAAGTGCTAAGTAGACCAAGTATGTATTAGACCAAAGCAAAATTAGACCATATTGTTAGTAGACCAAATAGGTTTAGCCCATGTGGTACTAGTATTAGACAATCAGGGAATTGGACCTACTTCTACTAGTAGACCAAGTGGATATAAACCATTCATCCCTGTGTTACTTTCATTCTTACATGATTGAATTTGACTGAAGCAGCTTTGCATGCAAAAGACAATTGGAAAGTGAAACGAATTGCCCACGTGACTACATTTGATAGCATGATAAATAAAAATTTTATAAGTGACATAAATAATTTCATTTTGGTTACACACTTTAAAAATGTTTAAATACATGAAAATTATTTTTTACTGTTTATAATCTTACTTTCCTGTAAGATACCATGTCTTGAAACCTCTTAAAGATACTTTCACTTCCAGGCTCTATATATGCTGATATAATATCATTTTTAATGTATACCTGCTCCAATTATAATGATTGCTACTTGTTGTATTGATTGGTTTGAATAAGCTTGAAACTTGTTCAGTATAAGAAAGAGGGTATTGAGTAATATGTCAGGTGCAGATCCAGGGGGAGGGGGCAGCAAAAAAAAAAAAAAAGAAAAAAAAAAGGAAAAAAAAAAAGAAAAGAAAAAAGAAGGCAAATGGACAGCAGACGATGAGCCCTCAACCTTACATCATGGCTGATAGAAGTGATTCTTTGATGACAAAGGTAAAAAACACCTGTGATGGGGTAGTTTTTCGTGATTTGCTGACTTCCCTTCCAAAAGCCTGTGATAGGGGTCAAATCCTTGACCATTCCCCCAAAAAACTTGCAAAGCTCAGTCTCAATTTTGTGCTGTGGCGAATGATGTAAAAAAGTGGTTACCCCATCCACTTCCTTTATTTGCAAGATGCACGTATGATATTATAACATGAACTGATTAAATGTAATTCATAAATGAAAAATCATTGGACCTCTAGAGAACAGTGCCATTGTATTGATGGTTCTGAATAGAGTGTTCCCTCTGTATCATATTATTTTGAATCATGAATCAAGTATCATGTTTGATATTTATATAGGAAATAAATACCATACCATAATGATTTAATTCTTCTCCTTGATTCCCTCTTATCTCCTTTACTATTGCAGGACTAAAGAGGCAGCAAAGTAAGGGCAATGGACACCTTTCAGAATATTCATATTTTTGGAATATATATCTATCGATATTCTTCATAGATATTTATATGTTATTAAAGCAGAATTTCTCATGAAAATGTCATGGAAACCGAATATAAAAGCCTATTTATTCAACATCACAAGCATTTTTGGAGGCCGTGAATGCATCAAACTTACTAGGCAATAAAAGTGTATTAACTCTATTTATGATGTTTTAGGTGTTGTCTGGAAAGATGAAATATTTTTGTTAAATGGTGGTGGTCTGATGCAAAGTTTAATTTCATTTATAGTATGAACCATTCTAGATAAAAATTATGTTCCCATGTAAATCTCATATGTACAGGAGATATTATTAAGGCTTATTCTTCTTTTCACGTTATATTTGTATCCAGATGAATTTGACCTTTTCTGTATTCATTAACGATGGTGGTTTCGGTACACATCATTATTTCAAAAGAAGGGCGAATTGCAGAACATTAGGAATGCAAATGTATAATGACTCTATTGAAGTAGATAACAACGAAGTTCATACTAATTGGTGGTGATAGAGTTGAAAACATTAATATTGATTCAGACTGTCGTGCCATCCATCTCGTTATGAGACCCGAATTCCATTTTTCTCTGTGATAAAACATACCCCACCTCTCCAGTTCTCAGGCCCAGTTGAGTTCCCCAATTCGAGACTTCTTCATCTAAACCGTATTCTGTGCCTATCGGCCTCGCTTGTGAGATTTGTAGGTCAGATTACTATCGTTATCATCTTTAGTCATATTAGCATGGCCTTATTTGATGGTGCCTGGCTAGAATACTCCTCAGGGTGAGGAGAATGTGCACATATTGTGTGCGGGCATGTCTGAATCCGATAATTGGGGTAATTGTCTGTAAAGCACTTTTGTCTAACTATGTATTAGGCACTATGTGAAACCAGAATATCATTATTACTATTATCATTATTAACAAACCTTCACTGATAAATGACAGTGATGTCTTCCTACCACGCATATTAACCACACCCGGGTCAAGTGTGCGAAAATATGGATTGATGTCTTTCCAAGAGACATCAATGCTGACTAAAATAAGGATTTGGCAGCTGACTGTTGAAGTATACATGTATACCATTCTAAGGCAATGGTGGATAAAGGATTTTGAAATAGAGGTTGTGCAGAAGGCAATACAAAAATAGGAGGGGTGCAAAAAGCAGTTTTCTTTTATATAATTTCATTAACATGTATGCTCAAAAAGTGATTCTCAAAAATTTAGTTTGTTTTCTTACAAACTGTTGTGATATCAAGAAGAACAGTTTGCCATTAGTACAGTCAAATCCCGTTATAATGAGCACAAATGTAACAAAATAATTCCAATTTCAAGCATGTGTACATGTGCATATAAGTTCAGTATAACTAGATTACATTATAACCCGATTAATTGCTGTGTCCCAAGCACCTCAGTATAAAGAGATTGGACTGTATTCTGATACAGCTAATTTGTTGAACATCATTAACATGTTTATTGATTTATTATGATTTTTTTTTTGTATTATGTGTCTTGGTTTTTGTATTCAACAGCTGAATAATCTTGGTAATTTAGCTTAGAATACCAACTTTTTAACATGACGCACAAAGATTTATGGTACTTCTAGACGGTTGGGAGGTAGAAATGTACGGATGTTAGAACAATGAATAGTAAGAAATTAATGGAGTTAGAGCACTTAGATGTGAAGAATAATAGTGTAAGAACAATGGCCCGTATTCACAAAGGTGGCCTAAAGTTAAGCCCAGCTTAAATCTGTGGTTTAAGTATGGCTAGCAAAATGGGAAACAAATGTATCAATGTTGCAATGTTCTTTACATGTTTACAGGATTCTGGAATCATGCTTTAGTGGCTAGGAAATTTTTTTTTACTTATCATTCCCATGTGTAACTACCAAAAATTCTGATAAATCGAAAATGTAATTTTAAAGATTGTCTCCCATTTTGCTAGTCACAGTTAAACCACAGATTTAAGCTAGGCTTAACTTTCGGCCATCTTTGTGAATACGGGCCAAAGACATGAAAGCGTATTGCAAAGAACAAGTTGTATGACTTTATAATACAGTCTACTCTTGTTATAATGAACATGAATACAATTAGATCTAGCTATACCGAGGCAAATCTTCAGATCCCAATTTTTATCATCTGCACATGTGTCTCTGAATTGAAGTGTTTTGTATGACAAGATTTTGTTACAATGAGGTAATAGGCTTGGTCCAGAGCACTTCCTTATAACGGGAGTGAACTGTAATGTTACATGTATAAGCAAGCATCCTGCATGTAGAGTAATATTAACTCTTTGCCTGCCAAATTCGACTATAGTCACAATTGTACTTATTAACTATACAATCGTAATAATTCATTTTCTCTGTAATGGCTGGGCTAAAAGATCTGAAAATCACAGATAATGCTAGGACCGGGTCTACAGCATAATTTCTTGTTGTTCAACCTAAGCAAATATTGTTATAATATTTTTAGTAATTAAAGAGAAAAATCTTTTATTTTCTGCTTAGAATTAATGTGGCGTGCAAAGAGTTAATGTCAGGATATAAAGATTATTGGACTGTTATATTTCATTAATCAACCATCAAATGATCAAGGGAATTTTTATTGTGATTTGAAAAACCGATTTCATATAATGAAATTGTTTTAAAAATTACGTAAAATACGTAACTGAATCTACAACTACTCTCACTTTACTGTACGGGGAAATCATGAAAGATGATTTCTGATGTAACGAGATAACTCTTGTAACAGAGTACCGATTGTGCAACATCTTTGTATTTGTGCATTTGGCATGTTCTGTTCTCATATAACAATTACATTTCCCCCGCCACATTGTTGTATCGAGATTACCCTGTTTTAGGATTAAAAACGATATATGTTAAAGGGGCTCTCTGGCTGAATAAAAACATGACTAGCCCCTGTGTGTGATTATATTCGCCGTTGTGCTGATTCTATGTAACTCATCTTTGGTAATTATGTGGTTCCAAAATAAAAATATGAAAAGTGAAAGTATAACGTATCAATTTCTTGTTGATGATATCAGTTATTGAAAAATGGAAATTCATAATTAATTACCACTTGCGAATTATTTTAGAAGAGAGACGGGGAGATGGGGAAGGAGGGGTACAGTATAACGTTGAGAGGTAGAAATAAGTGTTTTTGACAAACAAAGACGGAAAAGGAAATAAAGTGAGAGAGAGAGAGAGAGAGAGGGAGAGAGAGAGATGAAGCATAAAATGCAAAGAACGAATCCTAAGAGAGAGAGAGAGAAAGAGAGAGGGAGAGAGAGAGAGAGAGAAAGAGAGAAGATAGAAAAAGAAAGATATATAAAGAATAAACGATTGTGATAGAGGTAGATGTAAATAGATTAGAAAAAATAAAAAAATCAAATCAAAAACAAAAATAAATGAAAAAATAAGGGAAATTATTAGAGAACGAATGTTAGAGACAGGGTAAGTGCAAATACAGACTATTTGGAATAAAGAGATATGACTTAGAAATGCAATCAAAATTAACTGGATTTGTTTGAAAAAGGAGAAAGAAACATAAAGCGGAAAGAGGTCATTTCAAGAGGTCACGTATTTGTTCCAATGTGCCTACAGAAAATGATTTTTTTTTTTTCGGGCTGGGTACCCAGTAAACCAGTTTTTACTTAATGTTTGACCCCTTGTAATTAAGCAGATTAACTAAGGTTTTCCGTTCATATATTATTTCCTGATAAGAGAAATAACAAGATGAAAGTGTTACGAAGGAAGTCTTTGTTTATAACGGCAGAATTGCATTTTCATTCCACAGGAAAACATGGAAACCATTCATCCTTATATCATAAACAGCAGTGAAATCCAGGATTTGAGAAAAAAAGGGCGCAGCCTAAAAATAAACCCCTTACAAAAAGTTTCGCAAATCGACTTTGGGCCATGATAACTTTTCAGGTACGCTTTAGTTATTCTTGATATTCATACCATTGGAAAGATAATTTATTCCCCTTTTGATTGATATCCTATTTGTAATGATTGTATCATGCTTCAATGCACAGAATATCAGAATATAGAGAAAAGTAAAAAGTCAAATGTTGTAAAATGCATTTTTATTGATCACATTGAAGTTCCGCTAGTTCACTTTAGGTCCTTATAGCTTTGGGAATATTTTCTCATTTGTATTGAATTTTATACCATTGTCAAGTTAATTTATTCCTCTCTTGATTGATACCTTATTTTTCAGGGTGATGTCATGCCTGTGTCCACAGAACCTCTCAATACCACTTGAATACATGACAAAGCCAAAGATAATTTTCAGTTTAAATTTCTGTAACACAACACTGAACCTTGACACATTTTAATGTGGGGATTTAATCATTGTCAATTTTTATAGCATTAAAAAGTTAATTTATTCTTCTTTTTATTGATACCATATTTGCAATAGTAACATCATATTTGAATGCACATAACTCACGAATATAATGCAAAGTAAAAAGTGAAAAGTTGCGAAATGCATTGTTATTGCTCGCCACAGACAATAATACTCACAATAGGCATTCAATTTGCAACATTTAACTTCTGACTTATCCTAACATTCAGGTGTTCTGTCCATGCAGGAACAACACTATCGTTACAATTAGGGTGTCATTGAAAAGAGGAATCAATTATCTTGACAATGGTCTAAAATTCAATAAAAATTAGAAACTACCCCGAAAGTTATCAGAGCCTAAAGTCGAGTTGCGGAACTTCGCTTTGATAAATGCATTTTGCAACATTTGACTTTTTACTTTTCTCCATATTCTGATATCCTGTGCATTGAAGCATGAAATAATCATAACAAGTAGGATATCAATAAAAAGGGGAATAAATTATCTTTTTAATGGTATGAAAATCAGGAATAACTAAAGCGTACCTGAAAAGTTATCATGGCCCAAAGTCTATTTGCGAAACTTTTTGTGAGGGGTTTAGTTTGAAAGAAGCCCCCCCCCCCCCTTCTACGCATATTGAGAGGCTATGACCTTTGAATTTGTGTCTAAATGTGCATTCTACATTCTGTCTAGGAATGGATTGCCCGAGCTTCTACTTTTTTTGCCTCTGAACCTAAATGTCGGCACGAATATTCAAATTAAATACTTTTCGAAAGAAACAAATAAACAAAACAATACAAATACAAGATAACACCGTGTCTCAAACAGTTTTTGATTTATTTCTCAGACAATAATAAAAAGTGCGCTTTTCTATTTAAGTCATTTTTAAACGATAACGAAACCAGGTGTGACAAATTGCCTAGCTCACTTCCATTTCCAATTTAGGATGACATTGTGATTGATATACATCAAGTTAACTTGTAAGACAATCAAGACAATTAATATAGCAGTCAAACAAAAGTAGGCCCTACAGAATAAAATATGTTGATAACTTTTGATAAATGAAACCCTCTTTAAAATAAAATAAAATGACAAGCTATAGTAGAAAGTAGGTCTATGGCGAGACGCAGTAAAAACAACATAAATTAGGTCACGCCCTCTTTTATTGAAAGGCATATACCTCGACATGAACTCCAAAAATGAGTCAAACTTCTAGGTAAACAATAAATTAATTTCCTTCCGTATATGCCTGACCTGATATGAGTGCGGAAAGGGGTTTTGTATTGGACCATGTTATACGGCTGAAGAGTGGTGTGCCAACAAAATTAACTAGACTTTATTATAATCTCGATGTGCTTACAAAAGAGTGAATCAATACAATACTTTCGTACAATTCTCCTCGCAGTGTCAAGGGTTTACCCAGTCCAGTCACATTAGACTAGGCCTATATACCAACCCTTAGTCGACAAAACGCAAGCAATTGAGGGTATATCCTAACACTATGCTCATTCTATTGTCAATAGTTATGTGCCCGGTTTTACTATGTGACTGATGCATAATAGTAATTATGTGACATTAAAACTCACTTTGTAGGCCTACAACTTTAGTCAATACTGGGATGCGCCGACACCCGGACATGCACCGATGATCTACTTTTGACATGATTACAGGGCTTTTGTCATTTAGGGTTTGGTGAATACACACGGAAATAACAAATCTGGTAGGCCTACTCTTTTGGTATACTTGTTGTCACTTCGGAGTTGGACCTCAGATCTTGGACTACGTCTCTTCCCCGTCTCTCTCGTAAAAGTCGAGATATTCATCAATATGGGGGATAAAATATTCGTGAACGAAGGACTGAAATATTTCTTTCTGGTGAGTTACAGAGCTTAACTTTGGTTTGTTTGTAAACTATATGATTGTAAAACATTATTTCAATGATTGTTTACTTTGAATATACTAATGTCAGTAATTGCAATATTTGGATCAATGGGTATATATTGAAGCCATTCTCGATCTTCAGTTGACCATATGTAGTTATGATTCTGTTTAACCATGGACGTATCTATCAGAAAGTTATAGGTCAATGATTTACCATAGCAAATATTCATATGAATTCATAGGGGCTATATAAGTTTTTTTTTTGTCTGCTATGCGTTGTTTGTATCTCAAAAAAGAAGAGATGCTAGGTGATCTGACAACGTCTGCGGAGGGGTAAATTTAACTTCAATTAAATATACAAAACTTCAAACTATGTTTTATTTAGCATGGCATGAAACGGGCATATCTGGCATGTACACAAGTAAAATGCTTAACAAAAGGTGTAAAAGCGAGGGGTTATTGACATAGTAAAGCACGGCACACAAGCTTGAAGAGCATGAAGAGTATTATTATTTGTAAAAGCAGAGATTCAAGAAGAGAGTCTCGGATCATGCATTTTTCATTTGGTCGGTGGTTGGAAGTTATAATTTGACAAGAAATATTTTCTAATGGTGGCAGATAATAGTTCGCTATTTGAATGATGTCCGCACTTAATTTGGTTGTGAAGTTTAAGAGAAATCCACATCCAACTCTATGTTATACTTACTTATAAAGTACATGTAAACAATGGCGTCGAAATGCTCCGGGGTGACAAAGATTGGAGGGGCAAGCGATTGCCTCGATCCTTTGTCGCCTCAGAGCCTTCCAACGCCACTGTATGTTAAGGTTAGATAACGCAGAGATACTGTACAATTCGACTCTGGAATAAACTTAAATTTAAGTTTACTAGGACCCTGCATTTGGTACCTTACTGGAGGAGACGTCTCCCAGACTCCCGCGACGGATTAGTCGCATCAGTCTCGGTAGTCGCGGACACGTCGCAGATACGTCTCCGCGACCAGAATAAAATATTCGTGAATATGGAAATGTTCAATTTTCCCGCGAATCATGAGACGTCGCGGAGTCTCAGTCATACGTACTCGGGAGACGTCCCCGCGATGTCTCCGCGACTCCAGAGACTTTGAGTCAGTCGCGAACCCGTCTCATTGCCGATGAGATACCACCTTTAGGAAGTCACATCTCCTTGTGACCTATATGAACAAGCCAAGAACATAAACAAATCGGAATTCAATAGATGAAGTTTTGAATAATCAGTTACAATTACATTATTTGCGCACCTGGATTTGGTTTAACGCGAAAGATTTTTTTTTTTTTCATCAGACAGTTTTAATTAAATATGAGCTTGTTATCGGTGGGAAACATGATTTACGACAATGTCATTGCTAATGCATGACTGATCTGTATTTGGCACCGAATTCCCACTACATTCCCCTCCGGTTCTCACGGCAAATGCATTTATTTTTTAGGATAACATAACAAAAGTTTAACGATGACACGATTTTCGATGTTCCACTGACCCGAAAACTGTTGTTAAAATCAAATTCATATCTTCTATTCAATAACACTGCGCTAAACTCACCATGCGCAATATTGTCGGGTTATTCACTTTGACGTGAGATGTAAATTTCATACTTATAAACCGCATTGAGCTGATTTCTGCCATTAGAATAAATATAGATGGGGAGATGGGGTGTCTAATTATGTTAAAGGTAGTGTCAGCCTTTTGCAGGCAAAAATATTAAATTTCTAGTTTTTGAGAGGATATAGTAGTATACCAATGACTATATCTTCCCACAACATGATTAAGCTCAAATGTGTATGTTTGTCATTATATTGCGATTATCAAAATTCATTCCTATTTTTTCGAACCTCGAAAAATATACCGTACGGTGCGAACCGCTGACCGCTAGCGCAGAGAATAATGCACGCTGATGCGCCGTGTGTATATTGCTGTGTGCGATCCGTGCCGCACGCGCTGTAATATCAACGATGTAGATGGAGAGCTGGTCAAGATTGGTAGTCAGACTTTCGTTTCGTATTACTGATCTAGGCAACCTATGACAGTAAGATTGAATACACAGTATAGGTCGATCATATTCTACAGTTATGCCAAGTTGTATTAGTTTTCGCAATTTGTGAAAAAGGCTGATACTACCTTTAACTTGTTTGATAAGTATGATGATCTGATCGCATGCTTGAACATATTCGGTTTCTATTTAACCTTTATAAAACATTGAAAACAATCATTCAAGCACGTGGAGACTATAGAAAACAATCCATAATTATCCATAAAGATGGAAAAATGACAGTAGTCTCTGACGTTAATAGGAACATTAATGTATCTACTGGCTATACATTAAAGGGGAAGTTCACCCTGGAATTTTATTTGTTTTAAAAAATGCAGAAAAATAAGAGAAAAATATAAGTAAAAGTTTGAAGAAAATCGACCAAAGAATGGCGAAGTTATGAATATGTAAAGTTTTGATTCTGTGACGTAGATGACATATGACATAATGTTGTTTATGTTAATTCCATAAATTTGTCTCTTTTCATGGTTCTTGATAAAGGAATGGGTCAATTTGATAGAGGCATTTATATGAACATATGTTTGATGATATATCGACCGCACAGATGATATAATTAATTTTAAAAATGACACTTTATGAAATTTACACTATATAACACATAGGAGAACTGCTCGCACCTGACGTCACAGAATAAAAATTTGATATTCCTAACTTCATTATTTCTTGGTCGATTTTCTCCAAACCTTCACTAAAATTTTTCTTTTATTTTTCTGCATTTTCTAAAACCAATTTAAACCCAGGGTGAACTTCCCCTTTAAGTCGAATACTAGTATAGCCCAGTTCAATTTACATTGCTTTAGATTTTTATAGATTTTTTTCCTTCTTCATATTATAACTAGATTTCAGTGTTTATAATGTAACAATATATAATTCATACGTTGTTCCTACCTGCTACGAATGTTAGGCAAACGTTGAAACTTGAATAATGCGTAATGGATAAAATCATTATGATTTAAGATATCAAAATCCATTTATATTCACGACAACTTTTATTTTTAAGCAATATTATTCGTTGCTCGGAAATGAATCGTAACTTTATCATATCGAAATGGTGATGTGGAAAGAAAATTACATTAATAAGATTCATTTCTAAATATATTATATTGATATTTTAAATCAAAGTTGGATTTTTCTCTCCTCACAATCCAAGCAAAATCATGCTAAACATTATTTGGGACATCGAAATAATAATGTCAATAGTTTGCGTCGATGTTTCCAACACTTTGTCAGCCAATGACGGAAAGTATGAAAGGTTGGTAATAGTGAAAAATCTACCATCACTCTGCACGTTATAGTATAATCAGTTCAGTGCACTTACATCGCAGGCCCACTTCATACCCCACCGATAATTCGGATGAAACCCTGGTAACTCTTTGGTGTGTTTTTGATCTCTTTTGTCCCCTTTTCTGTGTTTTTGTTCCATGGAAGGACAGATAACCATTGTCCCTGTTTAGTTTCCTGTTATAGTGAATGGTATTTCCTGCTTCTGAGCAGTTGGAACCAAGGTATGAGGTATAATTGGGCCTACGTGCTGACAATAATCATGTATCATTAGTACTACAAGTTACGTAATCAGACCATTCGTCATTTGATGGGGCTCTCTATTAATAGGTGCATAACTGTCAACGTTTGGCTCGGTTGGACGAAAAGTTACAAACATAAATTCTTCATTCAATCTTTGAAAAGAAATTACAAAAAGCAAAAGACGTGAAAGAAATATTTTATTTCAAAATAGTAGCCTACAAACGTAACGTGAAGATCATTAAATGCATTCTATTATGGCACCAACTTAGTGTGTGTAGAAAAGGAATTCTGCAATTTTCCTTCAAAAATACAATTTTTGGGTAAAGAGAACCCTCTCTTTCGGCGCCTCCGCTTGTAGGGAGCACATCCCTAGAGCATAGATGCACCAGGGTTTCTCCACATGTGTTTCAATACTCAAATACTGGTCCCTCATTCTTTTGATGAAAAATCATCTAATGTACTATAACTGCCGTCCTATAGTGTGTAGTTTGTAAAATTTAGTCAAATTGGCAGGTATGTCAGGGATAAGTCTCCTGAACCTCATGATTTTGAAATATACTTACTGTCTAATATAATAATATTAATATTCATGAGCCGCGGACCGGGATAGGGGTCTTCCCTTTTTTTTCGAGTACGAGCCAAAACGCAAATTTTACATCCGAGTAGTTTGGTTTGCGTATTCAACCCCCTACTTTTGAAAACGCACCGCAGCCCCTGACTTGAAAAAAAAAATCTCTATAAAGTTCAAATAATTCAAATAATGAATAACATTGTCACCATTGAAAGCGTTACCGTTACATACAAACAAATACTGCAGCTTAAATGTTCATGGACTGTTGTTGTCTAGGTATATAACGTTCTGAAATTGAAATTTCGTATCCCCCGAACCTTTGTTTTATAATGCAGGCGCGGATCCAAGAAAAATCGAATTGAATGCATTTCGGGGGCCCAATTGTCTGGGGACAAAAGCGGCTCTATTATGTTTACGCATGGGCCCGGTAAGTTCATTGTGTGACTCCGGTCTGCGTCCGCTACTGTAATGAACAAGTCATAACAAATTAATTTAAAAGAATACACATCATATTCATGCTTAGGCAATACTTACAAGTGAATAACAAGAAATAAAAATCAAAAGCAAGGGTTAAACGACTGATCAGTAATTCCCCTAAAAATGTCTACGCTTTTGAGCATTGATTTCCCGTCCGTCCCCAAATTCCATATTAGGCATCACAAACATGGCGAACAAAATATTATGAATAACTTGACATACAAATATCTTGTCACCGACTCTATTTACATGACAGAGCCGTATTGACACAGCCAACCAGCACAAAGTTCTATTCAAACACAAGGCTCACTTAAAAAAAAAAAAAAAAAAAAAACCCATAAAATTGTAATAATACAACTTTCAAAAGTTGTACATTGTTCCGTGTCTAAATGTCCCTGCATCGCAAAATTCAATTTGCTCATGCGAAGATATTGTATGAAACTTTGTTTGGGGGATATGATGTTCGATGGAGAGTTATTAACCTTTGTGCTGTTACATGCATGTATAATGCAATTTGTAAAGAAGGGGAAAATCCCAAAAAGGTAAAAGGTTATGAGGACGACTATTTTAATTAATTAACCTTCTTCAAATCGTAATCAGCTGAAATAGTGCTTATTTCAAGGAAATTATGATTCACCAGATAAATTTATATACTGTACTAATATCTAATTCTGCTATTCTAATGATATTCGTCTGCCAATATTAGTGTTTGATTAAAAAATATTCTTTGCATGATTTGCTATGCGTGGGCTCAGGCGAGGAACAATATATATACACCCAAATAGAAATAGACAAATTAGAAGAAAAAGAACCCGAAACAAAACCACATGAACACCAAGGGTATAGAGTTGAACCGGATGAAACTGACAAGCGCATTTTTGTGCAATCATTGTGATTATTTTACCTTAAAAGAAAGACAGTTTCCTCTATGAGTTAAAAGAATAAAGGAAGTTCAAAGTACGAATAAGGTACTATCTATATAGACAAAAAGCCTGTAATATACCATGGTAATTATTATGTATAGAATGGTTAGGTATATGGTTAGTTATAGGGTACTCATCTGTTTGTCACAGTTACTTTCATAAAAAATAGTTCCTACAAACCTCATGTCCTTACTATTTGGGATATGAAAAAAAGAGTAAGACAGAAGAAAAAAAAATGAAAGAAAAAGATACGAGAAATGGAATATGTCTCCGTTTGTAGGCTAAACAATACTTGAGAACTTTCCCCAGCAAAATAAATGTGTATTCTTAGTTATTGTGATTTATGGATCTTTCCGTTCTGTGAACATGTAGTATCCAGGTATTCAAGCAACTTCTTATTATTGAATGAGCTATAATTTTTTGATTACGTTTTCATACTTTAGTTGTTGCTATATCGGGCAAACATTGGCAAGCTTTCGGGTTTTTAAGGACAATCTTTGTTGGAGGAAGTATGCATAGATTATAATTACTAAGAAAACCGGTCCCTTTTATTGGTCTCGGTAAGAGTTTTGGCACTAAAGGAAAAGCCATTATTTATGCTTGAGTTGTCTTGGCAAAAAAATGACTAGTCAGAATGGTGTAAAATTGGCCTACATCAATCTAAATAAATTATATAGTTTCACTTTTCTTTGATATCAGACCAACATTAACTAAATTGTGAGAGGTAGTTTCCAAAACAAAACGTGACTCGTATTTCAGTGGCATCCTTTGGGAATTTAGAATGAAAGTTAAAAATACCGGATTTACCATACGCTGTCTCATTGCCGGCGTACGTGACATAAAGTAAAGACAAAGAGCAAAAACAAAGCAAGACATAAAATAAAAGCAAAAACAAGATGAAGGGCTTTCGAAGAATATTATTCAATTTGTGGTAAAGAATTTCTTGTAAACATATGACTTGTATTCTTCCCCGTTTTATCTGTTTGGTGTTGTTTAATTCATTGTTTTAGATATTTATTCATTATTATTTTTTGTTTTGTTTTGTTCGTTTTATTTCGGGGGTTGGTATTTGGTGAATAAAGCCATGGTCTCCTTTTCTCTTCTCAGGGGCTATACGAGGAGTGACCCCACAGTCACTAATTTGAAGGGTCGTTAGCGTATTGCCAGAAATGGACCCAGAATGGGTCATTTTGACACGGCATTTTTTAGAGTGTACTTAGGCTAGGTAATAATTATTATGGTTCACTTTTATTTTCCGTGTTCACGTACATGTCTACTTATCTCCAAGGCATTTCTTTTTAACCGTTATATACTTTATAATTAGATCCACAAGTATACATGTAGCTGCAATTGCTATGATATTTTTAGGATAACTATATATTATGTTTTGGGCGTTCCCAACAAGAACTTCATTCATCAAGAGTACCACTTTCTCTGGTTATATACATGAACACTCCGGGGAACTTCATGACTTACATGTATCCCCATGTACTCAAGACTCAACAAGATGCAAACATTTCAAAAAACAATACAATTATGTTCAATAAAATTAATGCATAATAACGTCGGGCTTATTGAACAAAGAAGAATAAATAAATTGAACGAGCTATTAAATGTTCATTATTTGCCTTATTTTGTACCTTGACCTTTGAAAATGTTTCGAAGTCTCTCTGTAAAATCCCTCTTTGGAAGTTAATATCCTCCATTGGCGGCAATCCCGGGGGGGGGGGGGGGGGGGTAGTCCCCCCCCCTCGATTTTTAAAGCTTAACATATTTTTAAGTAGTGATTAGCTTGTTAAGCTAATAAGTACGTAAAATGTATGTCAAATACAATGCTAAATGTTATTATAGGGGAGACCGGGGATGGACGTTACAAAATTCACATTTTGGGCCAGATAATTCTAATGAAAGTACTCACACACTCCATTTTGGGTCTGTAGTTAGCCTATTATGTTGGCTAAAACCCGAGGCACATAAAACTTGAAAACATGTAAACACTAATTAACTACAGCTAATGCGGCGGTCACAACTCGTCGTAGGCTAAGGGGCACGTGCCATCAACGTAGCCTGCGTTGCATGTGCAATGCACGCACAGGTCCTTAATCAACTTCTGCGATTCCTGCGTTTCTGTAGCAAGGGTATTGTAAAAACTTCCTGCACGTCGTACATGCATTGTACCTGCAAGGTACCTCCGTTGCACGAATTTTCTACGAAATCCATCGTAGGGAGTTGCACGTCGAAGGTACGGCGAGTTGTGACCGCCGCATTAATTAATGAAGACATTTTTTTGTAACAACCTACCCCGTATACGGCCCAGTCATATCAATTCTAGTTGTAAACTTAAGAGATAGAGGGCGCTACCATTCTACTCAAAGCGAACGCTCCCATTTACTTTTTCTGTTTTTGGACAAGTTTTTCACTTTATTTTCTTTATCGTGGCGAGTCAACTACCCTCTTTCAAAGAAATGATCAATTTGATTGAGTACGTTCACAGTCTAATTTTTCTCAGAATAGGGATAACTTATTGCAAATGGGGAAAAAAGTCCTGTACTTGAATCAATTCGAAAGCCTGGTCAGAACATATTCCTGTACAAAATGCAATTTCGACCTAGAACAGCCATAGCGCTTCAAAGTCTTGCTTCAAATGACCATAATTATATTACACTTTTAATGATCACACGAGTTTAAAAGTTGAATTCTCAGTTTTTCCATTAATGGTATATTATTTCAATTGGTTAAAAAAAGTCCTGTCATCTTTAACTATTATAAGAGATTTTTTTCTCGATTGTCAATGTTTACGCCAAATCACATGCATATCGCATAAGAAAATAATGCGAACGGCGTCTTGGCGAGATCTCTTGGTTTGGAGCATCATCTATGTAAATACAGGTTCTTGATTACAACTTAGCACAATCATGTTATAGGCTTTCCAAATGTCTTTCCTCTATCTGGTCTGAAGCATCTACTAATTAAACCATGGAAAAGTTCATAAATTTCTTTACCTCCACGCAGTATTGCTCCTACCGGACGGGCGATCCCATTCGACTGCAGGGGAAGTCTTCTTACGCAATTTTTTTAATGCGCTAATTAATAAGCAGCCACGAACCTACGTATAGCGTGCGTTTTCTTTACAAGTCAATCTAGATGTAACTTTGCACGTCGTTAAACCATATTCCTCTCCGCGGCCCGCTCTCCCCTCCTTAAATAATGAACGCGCCTTACTCATCTGGCGCAAGCGCACTGTGTACCGATTTAATGCTACGAGATGGTACACGTTAGCTTTACATTTTACATGGAGTAGAATTGATATGGTTACACCATACGGGGTAAATTGTTACAATATGTAAACATACGGGGTAATTTGAACATGTGTAAATCTCTTATACCATACTTTTGTTTCAACTTTCCAGTTTCTTGGTATCGTTAACAGTAGATCAAGTAGAGCTCTAGAATAGACTAAAGTAATAATAGAAATATCAAAATACTAACACTTGAAAATTGAAACAAAAATACTTTACATGTGTAATGTAATTGGGGTAGGTTGTTACATCGACATGGGGTAGGTTGTTGTAATAACCTACCCCATGGGTGATTTTACACATACAATCAACTGTAGCAAAGCCATTAGGCAGAATTACAGGGCATGTTTCAGGGGTATATAAGTGACATACATGTACTATATACACAATACCAGACTATCATCATGTGCCTTCAGTTGTAAGAACTATTACAAATTTTAATTTTTGTCAAAAATTCACTTGGAACTGTAAAAAATGGTTTTTGTTGATTTACTTCTTAATAAAACAACGGAAAAACCTCACGACCGGCAGTTCATCACAGCTATGTGTAGGCTGTATATAGATGCCAGTTAGCACGAACTCTCTTGTTCCAACTTAGCACACTGAGAACTGTAACAACTGACCCGTGTAACTTCCATCCCCGGTCTCACCATAGGCAAAATTTTCGGCTCGCGCTTCGCGCTCGCAAACATTTTCATTAGTTTTTGCGTAATGTGCGAAGTAAGCGAATTTTGAGTGTATCATTTTTTCACTTTCGGGTGTTTCCGTCCCCCTCTGTCGTGACATGAAATCGTCGCGCTTGATATCCTCTCTTGTATAATATGCACATGATAAATTACCATATATTTTCCCTTCTTTTTTCTTCGTAGCTGTTATGGTTAGCAGCGAACGCGGCATACTGGGCCGTTACCTTTCTTGTCTATGAAGATGGACCCCAGTACTTCTACGTCAGACACATTACAGGGGTGAGTTTCCATTGGCAATTATTGTTTTCTCTCTCTCAACTTTACCTTCTTTCCTTATTTCATCCTTTTTTTTTTCACTGAACTTTTTTTATTTTACAAGTGAGCCAAAGTTGTATGATAATAATGACAATTAACTATAATGATTGAAGCTTTTATTTTTCATTGTCAGTGATCAATGAAATTTTATATTCTATTGTAAATGTAATGTATTTCTTTTTATATAATCTGTTAATCCGATTTGCAAAGAATTTCCAAATGGACAATAAAGATATTCAATTCAGTTCAAATTTAATTGTATGTTTTTTTGTTCGTCAATCAGTCGGTTTAGAATATAAAAAGACATAAGCTACGTTTTGAACAAGTTTCGGAGGAAAGCGATTTTGAATTTTAGAGACATACAGAAACCAATAGTTAACAAACTTATCATTATAATTATTTCCAATTAATAATAATTCATTATAATTTTAAAATCATTGAGATAATACTGCGGCCTACGAATAATTTGTAAATGCCCAGTTTTGAAATAATGTGTGAATACGCGACCGTTTATACTTCGCTTATCAT
>CALNVZ010000218.1:22609356-22682796 GCA_940671915.1 Paracentrotus lividus
ATTTGGTACTCAAAGGTATTCTGACATTCTGAGCTCAAATATTTCCGGCCCCAATCGATTCGACCACTCAGTCGGCGGCCATCTTGAATTGCAAGATGGCCGCCAAGAAAATCAATGACATGCCTGACTTGAGTTACAAATGACATGTGGCACTCAAATTTGGTACACAATTGTATTTTGACATTCTGAGTTCAAATATTACAGGCCCCAATCGATTCGACCACTCAGTCGGCGGCCATCTTGAATTCCAAGATGGCCGCCGTGAAAAACATTGATATGCCTAACTTTAGTTATAAATGACATATGGCACTCAAATTTGGTACACAAAGGTATTTTGACATTCTGAGTTCAAATATTCCCGGCCCCAATCGATTCGACCACTCAGTCGGCGGCCATCTTGAATTCCAAGATGGCCGCCATGAAAATCAATGATATGCCTAACTTGAGTTATAAATGACATAAGGCACTCAAATTTGGTACACAGTGGTATTTTGACATCCTGAATTCAAATATTACCAGCCCCAACCGTTTCGACCACTCGGTTGGCCGCCATCTTGAATTCCAAAATGGCCGCCATTGAAAACCATGGAACATGCCTAACTTGAGTTATGAATTACATGTGGTATTCAAATTTGGAACAATATGGTTTTTTTGATACTTTGAATTTAAATACTATCTGCATATAGAAATCTGACCACTTGGTCGGCGGCCATCTTGAATTCCGAAATGGCCGCCATGAAAATCATTAAAAATGCATAATTTGAGTTCTAAATGACATGCCACACTGACATTTGGTATACAATTGTATTTTAAAATCCTGAACTCAAATATTGCCAACTCATAGCGATCTGACCACACAGTGATCTGCCATGGAAATCATGGAAAATACCTAGCACATGAAAATTAAAACACTGATGGTGGTATCTCACTTGCCATGAAATGGATTTGAGATTTGAGACAGATTCAAGACAATAATTATGACGGAGACGTCTCAGAGAAGTTTCATTAGTCTCCGCGACATCTCATGAGTTTCTGCGACGTCTCATGAGAAAAAAGAACATGTTGCAATTGCTGCTTTAAAATGGCGGCCAATATTATATTAACAGTCATGTATAAAATCAAGATTTATATAGGCTCATCTAAAATTAGCTTGTCAGTTTACCCACATGTACCAAGTATCAGCCCCTCCTACCATTTTAAACTAAAGGTAGCTACGCCACTCATGATTTTTCTTCTTCTCCATACGATAAAGCACTATCTATTACAACTTTTTACTATGGAGTTGTACTCTGCAGTGGGTAAAATATTACCCAAAAGATCGCATTACCCAATTTCTGGTTGAAGGCAAAGCAAGCACTGAGGTGTGCAACCCCCTAAAAAGTGTCCTTCGGCCATTACTCTCGTTTGCCTTTGTTTAGAAATTAGAAATTTTTATCTTTATATCCGTCTGTTTAGCAATCACATCGATTAGGCTCAACAGCTTAAGTTTAGGATAGTAGTAGGATGAAACATGGTTGGAAATTTTAAAAAACAAAACAAAAAGATGAGTTTATTACAATTTAACAACACAGAAAATGTCCAAAGAAAGGGATAGGATTCCATATACATGGAATTATGGGAAAAATTAACAAAGTCAAGTGGAAAGGTCAGAAGGGCCTTGAAACTCTCAATAATGAGTGCCCTCTGAAAGTCACTCTTGTACGACAAGGTAAAATAAAAAAAGGGGTACAATTGTTTACAAAAATCAATTCCAAAGGACAATTAGAACTCAAATAAGCAATTTTCAATGATTTGTCAAGCCGACCATCTTCGAATTTTAGATGGGGATCATGATGACCATGTGGTTAGATCACAAGGGATCAACAATTTTTTAATAAAGAATGTCAAAATACCAATATATACCATTTTCAGTGCCGCATATCATGTAGAATGCAAGTCTGGCATTTTCCATGATTTTCATGGTGGCCATCTTGGAATTCAAAATGGCGACCGACTGACTGGTCGGATCGATGGGGGCAGCGACATCTGAATTCAGGAGGTAAAAATACAAGATTTCAGTATTACATGTCATTTAGAACTCAAGTGAGGCATATCAATTATTTTCTTGGCGGCCGCCTGAGTGGTCAAATATTGACTGTTGCCGCCGATATTTAATTCAGGATGTCAAAATACATCTGTGTACCAAATTTCAATACAACATGTCATTTATATCTCAAGTTAGGCATATTCCATGATTTCAATGGCGGCCATTTTGGAATTCAAAATGGCGGCCGACTGAGTGGTCGAGTTGATTGGTGCCGGCGATATTTGAACTCAGAATGTTAAAATACCATTGTGTACTTAAATTTAAGTGCCATATGTCATTTATACCTCAAGTTAGGCATATCATTGATTTTCATGGCGGCCATCTTGGAATTCAAAATGGCCGCCGACTGAGTGGTCGAATCGACTAGGGCCGGCGATATTTGAACTCAGAACGTCAAAATACCATTGTGTGCCAAATTTGAGTGCCATATGTCATTCATAACTCAAATTAGGCATACCATTGATTTTCATGGCAGCCATCTTGGAATTCAAGATGGCGGCCAACTGAGTAGTTAAATCTATTGGGGCTGGCGATATTTGAATTCAGGATGTTAAAATACCATTGCATACCAAATTTCAATGCCACATGTCATTTAGAACTCAAGTTAGGCACATCGATGATTTACATGGCGGCCATTTTGAAATTCAAGATGGCGGCCGACTGAGTGATCAGTTCGATGGGGGCCGGCAATATTTGAATTCAGAATGTCAAAATACATCTTTGTACCAAATTTCAGTACCATATGTCATTTATAACCCAAGTTAGGCATATTCAGTGATTTTCATGGCGGCCATTTTGGAATTCAAGATGGCGGCCGGGCAGGTGGTCGGACAGATGGGGGCCGGCAAAATTTGAATTCAGGATGTCAAAATACATCTGTGTACCAAATTTCAGGACCTCACGTCAATTACAACTCAAGTTAGGCATATCAATGATTTTCATGGCGGCCATCTTGGAATTCAAGATGGCGGCCGACTGAGTGGTCGAATCGATGGGGGCCGGCAATATTTGAATTCAGAATGTCAAAATACATCTTTGTACCAAATTTCAGTGCCACATGCCACCTAGAACTCAAGTTAGGCAGTTTCAATGGTTTTCATGGCGGCCATCTTGGATTTCAAAATGGCCGCCGATCGAGTGGTCGGATCGCTTGGGGCCGGCATTTTTTGAAATCAGCGTCCAAAAATACGCTTATGTGCCAAATTTCACACTTTCTGCCGGAAGTGAACATCTATGGTTCTTATCTTACAGACTATACATGACTAATGAAGTATAATTATTATATTTGTTATTCCAATTGCCAGCGAAGTGGATATGAAACTAAAACGATGCCACTTTTAATAATCTGTTCAGAACCATGGATGCAATTTCTCCATTGTATACATAAAGGTGTAGAGAGTCATAGTCAATCCTATATTGAGTATTAAATTAGTTTGATTATGCTATGATATTTCTAATTTTAGTTATCGAAATGTAATTCAAATAAATATTCTGTAATTGTTTAGTACATGTATGTTCCAGATTTTTATGACGCTTATTTTGTTTTGTTTGTTTCTTTTTTTACCTCATTTTTTTTTAAAAGCTTGTGTGCCTTGAATATACGTCATATATTGATATTGATTAGCATTCGTTTATTTTATGATATTTCACGTTAATTTTTTTGCCATGTAACAGCTTGGCCTTTCAATAGCGAAGGCATCAGGAGCGGCTTTAAATCTGAACAGTATGATAATCCTGCTACCCATCTGCCGAAATCTCATCTCTTTCTTCAGAGGATCATGTGCTACGAACACGGTAAGATTTGAAGCCAGTACGAACCAGTAGCCTTGTATATCACCATCTCAAGTCGTCAACTACTCAATGCTGCCCTGATTCCTAACCCATAATGCAACATCCTAAGCAGTGTAGTCTTATGACACAGGCCAACTTCAATGATAGCACATTTACTGCTCAATACAGTCTTAGCCCAATAATAATGTTTACAAGTTGCAAACAAATGCTTTCCTCCTTAAACATTTTAGTTTCCTTGATAGTGATACAAATATAAGTAAAGGCTGTTTTAGTGATTCTTATATTAATAGTTATCTCAAAAGGTATATTTTAAGACTAGCTATTTATAACACATAGTCAATGAGAGCGTTGGTCAGTTCGCTCTCGCTTTAAAAAAAGAAAAAGAAAAGAATACTTTTTGTCTAAATGTTATAAGCAGGGGCCGCTGAACGTATTGAAAGTGGAGGGCTGAGCCAAACGTGTGTGTGTGTGTGTGTGTGGGGGGGGGGCGCTGAACAGGCTAAAAATCACAAATCTATCATGGTCATTTTTCGCTTTTTGTACACATTTTCTGTCCTATAATCAGATCTTAAATTCATAGTTTAGGAAACGAATTAGTATAACAATAATTCAGGACTATTGCACAAAATTTGGTCTTCGATTTCAATACGCGATAGTTTTAGTTTTCGTTTTAGTTTCGAAACGAGGTATACGTACAAACTCTCATTAAAGAAATAACTATCATATTTGGAATCCAGTTTATATACATTATTCATTGCTATGTTGGACAATCAACTTGAGTTTCCGACAAATGAAGCATGCTTGCTTTCATAGTAGCGACAAATCATTATTATTTTTTGTTTTATTTGTTCTTCTTCTTATTATTATTATCTATAAAAAATATAAAATATCATTAAAGCAATCCGGACACTCAAGTTGATTGCCCACATAGCAACAAATAATGTATGCAAGGTAATGTAAATTTAATAATATTGTGTTTTTTTTACAGCTATGTAGGAGGAGTGTCCGACGGCAGCTAGACAAGAACATCACCTTCCACAAGACTGTGGCGTACATGATTGTCATATGGACGATCGTTCACGTCGTCGCTCACGCTTTCAACTTCCGAAACCTATACGATCACTACCGATGCGTGACGACAGACAACGATGATTGTGCGCGTCCATTAGTCCGATCGGTCGTAAGTTCACAGCTAAACCTGAGGATAACTGGCTGAATCCTATCAGTGGCGCTAAGGTTGGTCTTCATTATTTTTTGTTTACAGAAATTGTCTTTTTTTTTTTTTTTTTCTTTTTCAGTGCAATAATAACCCCCAACTCAGCAACATAGATTAGCGCCCGCTCACGACACACTCCAGGTTTAAACACCTCTACGGCGTTTTCTGGAGGATACCTACCAAGTACCAAGTAGCTCCTGTTTTTTTTTTTTTTTTTTTTTTTTTTTTGGGGGGTCTTTTTATCTTTAGACTGTGAACACATTGAATATGAACAGCATCGTTACTCCACGATTACATTGAATTGGATTATTAATATAATTATGCATAAATAGTAATACCTTAAACAAGCTACAAAGCATAATGTATCAAATTATATAGCACCATCGATAATTATTGGATCTTAAGCATTTTAAACTAACCCTCCTTAGGCGAATGCATATGTTTCGAATTTCGTTCAGCACTTCATTATAGTGGAATTTACCAATCGAAATAATGTATTTTCATTGAAGATGATGCGATTATATTACTTTCCGAATCGTCTACCGTTCAGTTACCTTTGATTTTTTTTTAATCCAAATTGTAAATATACAAGTAACCTGACTATCTCAAGCCTTAAATAGGAATTATCTTGTTCGCAGCAGAGCTCTAAGGATCCATAATCAATTGAAAACCTAAGTAACGCTCTCCTGTAAAATCATATCGATTTTATAAATCAAACGCAAAGTACCTTGCTACCATTATGTTTCTACGTTTATATGTTTTGTTTGTTCGATATGTAGACCCTTCCAGCAGGACTAGGTCTAGTGGAACAGGGCCTGATCCCGATCGCAGGTTGGACTGGAGCTGTTCTTACCCTTGTTCTCATCGTTATGTTCTCTTCCGCTACCGAGTTCATCAGGTGAAATATAATAATAATAATAATTATTATTATAATAATAATAACAATAATAATAATAATAATAATAATAGTAATAATAATAATAGTAATAATAATTATAATAATAATAATAATGATAATAATTATAATAATAATAATAATAATTATGATAATAATACATTACATTTATAAAGCGCTAAATACAAATGTTTCTAAGCATTAGATAAGGAAGGAAATAGACACTAAAAAGAACGTGTTAACATATAGAATTACACACAATTACAATGTATAAAACAAGAATAATACATTACTTAAATATAAGGAAATAAATTATTTTTTTTTTACAAATATAGTTATTGATACGATGTTAGATCATTTCAGAATTAAGTCAATGGTTGAATTCAAATATAGGCCTATTTACAGGTATTTCTAACTTAAATAAATGGCCACGATTATAAAACCCACACTGAAATACAAGCTATATAGGAAAAACATAAGAAATTAAAGATAATGTACATGTAAAGATGTAATTTAAGTTAAGTTGATTATTATTTTTTCTTTTTGTGTGGGAGGGGGGGGGGGTCGTTGGGTGCTGTTCGTTTCCTCATCTCAGATACCCTTTCTCCAATATACAGTGTGTTCCTAAAAAAAGAGGACCGAAGTTCAAAGGTCAGTCATTCCAAAAGTATATGGTTTATTCTTGTGATTTGTTACTAGAATAATAAGTAACTCATCAGCTTTAATTTGAGACATTGCTGACGTCTAAATTGTAATGGGTCACAGAGTTAGAGGTCCTTTGAAGGTAATAGGTACAAAACCCGTTTTTTCCAAGTTTTTTGGTTTTGGGTACGAAACAAAATTTTTTGTTAGTTTTTGGTTTCATCGTTTTGGGGTATTTTTTCACACAAGGTTTCAATGAAATTCAATCTCATTTTCCAAAGGACCACTGGCAATGAGATGGGTTCACTATTATGGGCCTCTGGAGTCGTGGTGACGTCGTGGTGACGTCTCCTGAGACTTCAGGGCGTCGTGGGTTAAAACGAACAAAGGTCTGAAAAATTGTCAATCCTGTTCGATTTCTTTTAATCGCTAGCAAGTTTCGGACAAAGTTTTCTGAGAAGTCGTGGATACTTTCGTGCATATTTAGGGGACGTCGCGGCAACCCACCGAGACGTCACAGAAACTTGCTTGCGTCTGAAAAGAAGTCTACTAAAATATTGAACATGTTTGACATTTGTTTGGTTTTCTCGCGACTTCCTGGAGACTCAGGATCCGTCGCAGTGACCTCTCCGAGACTCCAGGACTCATAATTAAGAACGCATCTCATTACCAGTGAGAAATCCACTTTTAGCAAAGAAGATGACATTTCATTGAAACTTGCTGAAAGAGATCCAATGACACCAATTACTTAAGAAAGGTTGTTTCATACCCGAAAAAAACCACAAACTTGGAAAAAACGGGTTTTGTACCTATCGCCTTCAAAAGACCCTAACTCTGTGACCCATACACTTTGGACGTCAGCAATGTCTCAAATTAAGCGCATGATTACTTATATTATTAGTAAAACGAATCACAAGAATAAACCATATACTTTTGGAATGACTGACCTTTGAACTTCGGTCCTCTTTTTTTAGGAACACACTGTATAAGCCCGATTTGTACTATATATATAAAAGATATAAGCAATACCATGATATGAAGGGGGTCTGACCCGGTTAAAAATGTAAGCATTTTTAAGGGGGGGGGGAAGGGTAGGTCGCCTGTACAATTATTTCCAAAACCGGAATATTGTGTTTCAAACGCTAGCTCCCCAACATGTTCTCAGTGTTGAAGGGGCCGACTCATCGGGCTCGCATATCCGTGCCTCAGTTGTGGGAGTTGCTATTAGCAACTTTGCTATTTTTTTTTCACTTAGCAACTTTAACCTTAAAGTCGCAATGCTGTCCCAATTTTAGTATTTACTTATCTTTTTTTTGTTGTTGCTAAGTACGTAATGAAAATTAATGTATTATCGTTTACATACATCGTTTTGAGACGTTATAATTCATTTATGTTTGAATATTTTCAATTTAGGCGTTCTTATTTCGAGACCTTCTGGATCACTCATCATTTGTTCATTGTTTACTTCGCCATGCTACTCGCCCACGGGACCGGGTAAGTCGGTGTTACTAAGTGCTTCAAAACTCTTGACAATAGAATGTGTCACAAAGTTATGATAATCTTATGCACACCTTTGAAACAAAGGTTGTTCTTGACAACCCGAAAGCTTTACAGAGGCTTGTCCGACATAGCAACAAGTCATGTATACAAACTGTTGTAGTTTAATATTTAATATCAGATTGTTTGAATAATATATACCGAGGAAAGAAACATTCAAAAATCCTATCTTAGTGAAACGGTCTAATTAAAAGAGACAAAATTTTATTTCAATTGAATAAACAAAAACAAACGAAACAAAAAGCAACAAATTATTCTTATTCAAGAAAACTGGTATGATAATTTCAAAACCACGTTTTTGTTTGGCCCAGTCGATCGGGTATTTTCCACATAAAACACAACATACGTATGGTCATTAAGTACAATAGTCATGCTAAGAATGACTAGTCTTTATAAACAAAACATTAAAAGTTTATGGTAGTTCGACTGGGCACATGTTATGGTATAATTTGCATATTTTGTCACCATTCATTGCATGACTTGATCACACATCCAATCACTTTAATAAAATATTTCGCAAATAATTCAATCCATTATTTCTGATTCTATTTCAGTGGCATCATCCGATCCCAAACAAACCTAGATCGTCATGATGTAGCATTCTGTTCACGTTCTGAAAACCTAGGCGAGTGGGGTCCTGCATCTACTAGGTGTGAGGATCCAGTATTTAAAGATGGAGCAGCTGCTGTGAGTATTTCAATATTCTCTAAATGATTTATGTTGATAATTTTTGTTTTCAAAGATAGAGATGGAGGCCGGGGGATTGAGGTTATCGAAACTGTAAGAAACAATATAAAATGATGATTGCCATTCTCGGGGTTTGGATATGATTGAAATCGGTATTTGCCAATAAAAAGAAAATAGAATAAAAGTCAAACAGTCAAACAATCAAACAGATGATCAGTTAATTGATAAATCGACCTATCAATCAATCAACTGACCGACCAGTAAACCGATTAATCAATTAATTGATCAATCATTCAACCAACTAACCAACCAACCAACCAACCAGGTGATCAATTAATCAAGCAAAAAAAACAAAGCAAAACAAAACACAAAAAACAAAAAACAATCACCAAACAATAATAAATCATTTTTAAATCAAATCAAATCAATCAATCAATCAATCAATCAATCAATCAATCAATCAGTTAATTAACCAATCAATCAGTTAATTAACCAATCAATCAGTTAATTAATCAATCAATCAATCAATCCATTAATTAATTAATCAACCAGTTAATAAAATAAACCAACTAAAAAACCGAACAAGTTGCCTATAACATTAATGGAACAATTAGAAAAATATAAAATAATGGCCACTTTTCGAATGATTTTGTCTATGATTGGAATCAATGTTTGCCATACACAACCAAAAGGTCAATCATGCAATCAATCATTCAATCAATCAATCAATCAATCAATCAATCAATCAATCAATCAATCACACAAAACAATCAATCAATCAATCAATCAATCAATCTACCAACAAATCAAATAATCAACTAAATTATAGCAAGCCAACAAATTAATTAATCGATCAATCCATAAACAAATAAATCAAACAATAAACGAATCAGTCAATCAATAAATAAAAAGCGCCCAACCAACAAACCAAACGACCAGCCGGTCAATTAACAAATCGAACAATCCATATATTAATTAATCAGTCAATCAATCGATCTACCAATCAATAAACCATAGCTATTTTAATGAACCCTTTTGTCACCTGTCATACAGAGTTACAAGTGGGTAGCTGGTCCCCTGTTCATCTATTTGATTGAGAGGAGCGTCCGGTTTTGGAGAAGTTGTCAAACCGTTACCCTTACTAAGGTAAGATTGGCAATATTTACTGGTTATTATTAACAGTGATATAAAATGGCGTGTAGCGCAATGGGGGGGGGGGGATGTCCTAAATTATGTGACACACAGAAAAGTGAGAGCATAGGAGAGACAAAAAAAATAAATAAATTGTGTTTCATTTGTATAAAATGGTACGTGAAGCAATGATCTCCTCTCCATAGGTATAATCTACACCCCGTCATGTTTTGAGAGTAAGATTAGACTATAACAGACTGGGGGAAAAGATCAGCGGTTACCATTGTAATTTGAAATACATCATATTGCTGTATCGAGGGGCACCTAATGGTCATACATTTTCGTTGATATTAGTAAAATCGTAAAATTTTCATGCATTATATTTGCATTTATGTTTTATAAAAGAAAAAAGAGGAAAAAATGGGTGGGGTGGGGGAATATCTGCTAAAGTAACAGTCAATGGGAATAAAATGATGAAGTACTAGTAACAGACGAAAACTGAATTAGACCATGTGGGATGAGACCAAACAGGCATTAGTTAAAGTGGGTTTAGACGAAATGGCAATTTACCAGCCCATTAGGCAAGCTACCCCATTTTTATGAACTTTCAATCTGGGGAGCATTTCATCAAAGGACTTGTCGAACATTTTATCCGACAAATTTGCTCTTAGCCAATCAGATGCAAGCATTTCAGTAGCTTATAACAGTTTGTCGGATAAAACGTCCGACAAGTCCTTTCATGAAACACCCCCTGACTAATCTACCCATAGGTTGTGAAGCATCCATCCAAGGTGATTGAGCTTCAGATGAAGAAGAAAGGATTCAAGATGGAGGCGGGTCAGTATATCTTCCTCAAGTGTCCCTCAATCTCTCATGTTCAGTGGCATCCTTTTACTCTTACATCGGTAAGTAGATAATAAATGTGATATTTATATATCATTCATTTCGCAAATATGATGATCCACAGCATTTATATGATGATGATGATGATGATGATGATGATGATGACGATGATGATCCACAGCATTTATATTATGATGATGACGATGGTGATGATGATCCACAGCATTTATATTATGATGATGATGATGATGATGATGATGATGATACACAGCAGTTATATTGCGCCATATTTCTGTTGAAAACATTCAAAGGCGCAGGCTCATCCAATTTAGTTAATCACTACACATCTGCCGAAATAAGTGAGTTTTAAGGCATGATTTAAAGTGTTCGATGCTGTCAAATTCACGAAGCGAAGATGGGAGGGAGTTCCAAAAACTTCCACTTGTTCTAAAAATCGCATCGCAGCAAATCGCACTGTATGAGTCTGGCTTTAAAGATATTTCAAAAAAGATAAAATGCGTTTTTTGAGGAGTTAGGTTATTTACTGTGCGATAAGTTAAATGAAAAATATAGACTATATTAATGTACTTTGGACAGGGTTCATTTGAAGAGATTGCAAGATGGGAGCATGGTTATCTGAGACGATTTTTAAGTTTTGTCACAAAAAGACAAGCTGCAGTGTTTTGAACTATTGAAGCATAATCGTACCTGTCGAAAAGAAGTCGTGGTCGATGCTCCTTATTATACATCCATTGCATGAGCAATAATGATAAGTGTTATCTCTCTCTCTCTCTTTCTCTCTAGGCCCCTGAAGAAGATCATTTCAGTGTTCACATTCGTCTGGTGGGAGATTGGACCAATGATCTGTTCAAAGCTATGGGAGCAGATAAACCAGAACAACAGTCTCAAGACGATCTAGCGAGGTATTAACCAACCAATATCTGTCCCCTGAATGACAAACTTTCATCATTATTCATCATAACCATTAACTAGAGTTCTAAATAATAGTTTTATTTGTATAATTACAAATCAAACAGAAGATTAGGAGAAAGGACTCGAGAAGAAGGAGAATACTGATTAGAGTTTAACACTTTGCTTCGCATACGGTACACGTCATAATGCCATAGTTTTGGGCTGATTTACTGCGGTTCCAAATACAATAATCAATGGCTCATCCAGGATTTGAAAATAGGGGGGGGGGGGGGGGGGACGTAGCCGTAAAATTTCCGATTTTAACATATACAGTCGATGAGTGGTTTTCCAAAAAGTAGTATCTGTATCCGCCACTGAGAATTATGAATTTTGACTGAAAAGAAGAGAAGAACAAGTCTTAAATGTTACACAGAAGTTAATTTTAGTAGATTGTGACGTTGGATGAATCTCAGTGTCCTATATTTTCCCCTTTCTTTTTTTTCCCTCTCTCTGAATCGCTTACTTCAAAAGTTTATCGGGTACTATAAACATTTTCCCGAAAAATGCTCAGAGCGCTGTCAAATATAAGCAAAATATACTAGTAATAAATAATACTTTATCCTAAGATAATATTATAATATGCATATATTCTGATTATTTTGACGAACTGTTTCAATTCTTTTTATTATCAGAGTTGCGGTTGATGGTCCATTTGGTACAGCTAGTATTGATATCTTCAAGTATCAAGTTGCTATCTGTGTAGGAGCTGGTATCGGAGTCACACCATTCGCTTCCATCCTCAAATCTATCTGGTATGATATCTCTCAATTTTCTAATTAAATTTTTCTTCTTGTAATAAACCCTGAAAACGTATACGTATATGAGTCAACGAGGTACTTCCTTGGTAGAGTGAATTGCGTGATAATTAGTATTATAGAATATCCATGAGTGCAAATTTTAGAGACGGATACTCGCGTTATCAAAAAGCCACATTTCAACACCACCATCTCAACTAACGTCATCATCATGATGATCATCATGATCATGATGATGATGATCATCATCCTCATCACCATTATCATCATCATCCTCATCGTCATCATCATCAACATCATCACCCTCATCATCATCATTACCATCATCATAATCATCATCATCATCACCATCATCATCATCATCATTATCATCATTACCACCATCATCAACATCATCACCCTCATCATCATCATTACCATCATCATCATCATCATCATCATCATCATCATCATTATCATTACCACCACCATGATTATCATTATCATCATCATCATCGTCATCAACGTCTTCACCACCACCAACCACTACCACAATCATATTCACCACCACCACCACCACCACAACCACCACCAATACAGCCATCAACACCACCACAATTATCACCAGTATCACAAACCCTTTTAGCATGGTAGCAACGCCCTTGTTACTGTTTAACTATTACATCGCAACTAGTATCACTTTAAAAGTTTGAACGTAAGGGGAAAAAGAAAGTAAATTTCAAAAAGGTGTTCATGTTGTGTTAATGACCAGAACCATGAATAAAAATTTATTATTGTTGACTCTTAATGACCTGAGCAATCAACAAACAGAGTTTGGCCAACTGAGTTACAGTTTTGTAACAGCCTGGCTCATTTTCCTTTGTATATGTTTGCTTAACAAAGCAATACGTGCCATGTTGTAACCAGGGAGGCGTTTCATCAAAGGACTTGTCGGACGTTTTATACGACAAACTGTTATAAGCTACTGAAATGCTTGCATCTGATTGGCTGAGAGGAAATTTGTCGGATAAAACGTACGACAAGTCCTTTGATGAAATGCCCCCCTGCTCAATCCAAGTTGGCTAAACTCTTTTAATTGATGGCTTTGATAATGAACTTGTGTACATCGCCCTACCTCTACAGGTTGAAAAGTGTAAACAACAGCGCCTCTCTGAAGCTGAAGAAGGTGTATTTCTTCTGGATCTGCCCCGATACCAATGCCTTTGAGTGGTTCTCAACTCTTCTCGATTCTATCGACACTCACTTTACTGAGCAAGGCAAACCAGACTTTCTGAAATATTTCATCTATCTCTCTCGTGGATGGAACAACACTCAGGTAACTTTATCGGGCCAATATACAGTTTAGACATTATTTACACTTACAGATAATCTCTGAAAAAGAAGTTTCCTTACAATATCATCATTTTTTTCAAATAATAATTATGATACAGGTGATTTTTTCATTTGTATAGGTTATAATTGCCCATGGCGCTCCAACATGGCACTCTATCATGAATCTTGAAACGGGCTTTATTCATTGTTAACCAAATTGAAATCCAAAGTTAATATACGTATTAAAAATGTGTATTTTCAAATATTAGATTTGCCCCTGGTACCTACAAATTAATCCAAAGATCACCTTTATAATTACTCGCAAGAAATTTCAAACGAATATTAAAATTTTTAATCTTGCCTCTAAAAACATTTTGGTTTAATGTTCACGATGTTTTTCTTCAGAACTTAAAATCGAATTCAGTATAATGTATATAACAATTGTGTTGAGGTATAGTTGATACTGAGTTCAAATCCCGACAACTAAAATGTCCTTTGTCAAGACACTAATGTCAATTTACCACAAGCACACGACCCACGCGTTGTTAATGAGTCATGACAGAAATAAATTCCTTGTCATGCAAAAGCGCAATATCGCCGTCAACGCAAAAGTCTGGTTAACATAGTGCAAGACAGAGTTTAGTATATATTCAATTCAATTCAATTCAATTCAATTCAATTCAAAAATGGTCTTTATTCATAAACATGAAATAAATTATTGTACATGAAAAACAGCCGCAGCTGGAACTTTCACGTGTACAGTGTTTACATGGCACATTCATGAATACAATTTATAAAAGTTAAACATGAGAAAAATACTAATTTACAGTGATTACAAAACACATAGCAAAATCAGCAGAATCATTCGTAACTATTATTAAATGGATGTGCATTATTTCATAAAGAATCTGACCAAAGATAGATACATAGGCCCTGAACGTTGAGGATGCAGGGAGACTTGTAATTAGTACATTATTTACTTTCATGACATTAATAAAATTAATAAGAAAAGTAAGAGGGTTTTTTTTTTTTTTAGCTTGTTAAGAATTATGTCACCAAAAATGGCAAAGGGCTTTTTTTGATAAAACCTTTCTGTTTTGAGTTAATTGTTGTATTAAGGTCGCGTACCAAAATCATATAGGCGAAAGGGAACTCAGGGTGCGCCAATTCGAGTCTCATAAAGCGTAGGGGCGCCAAATCGACGTTTAAAATTAGGGGGCTCTAAATCGACCTTAATTAGGGGGCCCCAAATATCTAACTTAACTAGGGGCGCCAAGTCGATCTTAAACTTCCGGGGACCCCCAAATCGACCCTAATTTAGGAGGGGCGCCCAGAATTGACCTTAAACTAGGGGCACTAATCGACCTTAATTTAGGGGGCGGTGCATCTCGTACTTAATACTAAGTATGTTTATTCGGGAAATGGGCGTTTTTTCTTAGGGCACCATGTCTGACAAATGAGGATGATTTGAAATTGATTAGGCAAATTTTTATAAAGTTTCAGTTCTGTCCTCTCCTCAAGAGTTGGCAAATTACATATTTGGCAAGCATGCAAGTAAGTATTAATTGTATTCATATCCTAATATGATATTTACCGACCACTCTTCGTTTGTATTTTCTCGAGAGTATTGCTTTTGTTCTTTTGTAAGACTACTCATGGAACCGGAGCACAAATATTCTAATTGGTCAGTATATAACCTGCATATATTGTCACTAGATCCTTAAAGGTAATTAAATTTTAAGTTTCTCAACATGGGTTGTTTTGTTGTGGTGGGTGCGATTGGTTTTTCATCGTTTTGTTATGGGGGAGATGTGAGTTAGCAGGGGACCCAAATCGACCTTAATCCGGGGCCCCCAAAATCGAACCCTAAATTTAGGAGGGGCGCCAAATATGACGGTTACTCAGGGGCACTAAAGCCTTAAATTTAGGGGGCGTAATATCGAACTTAAAACTACAGAGGGGCACCAAATCGACCTTAAACTCAGGGCGCCAAATCGACCTTAAATTTAGGAGGTGCGCTAGATCAAACCTTAAACTTAAAGCTCTAAGGCCGCCTTTAAATTTAGAGGGCGCAAATCGAACTTAAACAAGGGGCACTAAATTTGACCTTAAATTTAGGGGGCGTCCAAATCGAACTTAAACTAAAGGGGACACCAATCAACCATTAGCCGGCGGGTGGGGTGATCTGGGTTGTGAAACCCGCTTTAAAAAACCCTGGGGTTGGCCGCCATGGACTTCCAAAAATTTAGGGAGGGGCGCTTATCGACTTAACTTAAAGCTCTAAAGTCGAACTTTAAATTTAGAGGGCAGCAATCCGAACTTACAAGAGGGGTGTATTATCGACTTAAACAATAGGGGCGCCAAATTTAGCCGCAATGTAGGGGCGCCAAAATTATCTGAAGCCTTTCTCCTTAAGGGGCGCCGAATGACCTGAAGTCAAGGGGGCGCCAAATCGAACTTAGAACTTAGCGGGATACCATTCGACCGCTTAGAACTAGGGCGCCATAATTTAGCTAAAGGTAGGGGGAAACAAAAATTATTAATCTTAGGGCCCCCCAAATCGACTTTAAATTATTAGGGGGTCAAATGACGCCTTAAACATAGAGGCTAGAAATCGACCATTAAATTTAGGGGGCGCGCCAATCGGAACTTAAACTTGAGCGGATGCCATAGTCGACCTTAAAAATTAGGGACGTGCGATTGGCTGCAGATGTAGGGGCGCTCAAATTTAATTTAATTTAGGGGCTCCAACTTATCCTAAACTTAGGAAGGAGTGCCGAATTTAAACAGAAACTAAGGGGCAAAAAAAAAAAAAAAAAAAAACAGTAGGGGTCTATAAATGTTCTCTATGTAAAAAGAGAAAGTTTTAACTTCCATGTGCAACAATTTTCGCTCAGCATTCGCGCTCCCCAATATTTTTTTTCCCATTGAGGTACTACAGTGTGTCCTGAGGAAGCTAATTTGTCTTGTTTTTTAATCAATAAATACTTTCAAAATTGTTCGTGTGCTCTCACTCTCAAGAGCCTTGTTTTTTCGGCTCTCTACAGAATTTACATTATGGGATTATACCATCAAACATTTTAATTTATTTGATTTTACGTTACATTTGTTTGTTGTTTTTTGTTTTTAATTTTCAAATTGAACCTGGAAACTTAGGGGGCGCCGATCGACCTGTAAAAGGAGGGTGCAATTGATCTTAAACGTTGGGGCGCCAAATTAATGCTTGTATCTTAGGGGCGGCAAAAAGATATGATGTTTAGGGGCTGCGATTGTACCTGAGACTGAGGGTGACGATTTGCCTGAAGTTAAGGGGCTCCATATTTATTTAATCTTAGGGTGACGCCCAGATTGGCTAAATGTAGGGGCGCCAATTCATCTTTTACTGGGCTCCAACTATTCTAAACTTATGGAAGTGTACCGGATTTGCCTGAAACTAGGGGGCAACAAAGTTGGTCTTAACATGATTGGTAATTTATCAAAATAGAGTAAGTATATACTATAATACTATGGCCTCCTGGTCTTATGTACATTAAAATTTCCTCTGCGTCTTTGCGACTCAGCATCATTGTTTTTCCATATGCTTATTACATTGTGTTCCTGAGAATACGCATACAATGTCTATGTTTTCTAATCATTTGAAATCGTGCATCAAAATTTCCGCTCGCGGCCCGACTTCTGCTTTTGTTTTCCTCTTACGAAATTTACATTATGAGATACTAACAGCAATATCATATTATGTTTTTTTGTCAATCACAATTACATTTTTTTTTAGCATTTCACATTGACTGAAACTAAGGGGTACCAATTGTTTTAAACATAAGTGACATCTAAATTAACCTAAATATACATGTATGGCGAATACAATCGGTAAATTTAGGGGCACCAAATCGACCTTATCCTACCATCATTTGCAAAAGTTTAAGACTCAAATTTTTTGGGTATTATGTTCAATGAGCATTATTCTTTTAGCCCAAGTTCCTTGCTCAAACGGCGGAAAAGTGGTACTTTTTTCTTACTGGACTGTAAAATACCAGTGACTGCTGCAGCGCGGACTCTTGATGTCACGACAGGCATGGACAATCCCTCTTCATTCATGTTGTCCTGGCGGTTGGGATTGTTAGTGACCTCTGCACGCGTTGTTTTACTTGGAGACCACTTTCTTTCGGTCGGAAAATGAGCCATCGTTTCAAGATTTGTTGAATGGCATTTGTGGACGAAGACAGTCTTGCTAATCCAGTTCTTCTCACTAATCTTGGCGTTCAAGAGTGCCTTCTTGAAATAGGGTTACTATTTTAGTAGACTGCATATTGTTTGATTCATATGTTGTGTGTGGTATAGTTTTCTATTGCAGGCTATCGATATCACTCTAGTTTTAATTTATTCCACATACTTTCGCTAATGAGAATAGAGAGATAAGTGACGTGTGATGTCAAAATATCTTCTGATGAAATTGGCAGACTGTATGATCAATGATTATTTCCACAGAGAGAAAATGAGTCTCTTGTAACAATATTTTATTCGATCCCTATGAATCTGTACAATCTGGAACAGGAAAACAAATGTAATAATAAGAGTATTTACTTGTTGTCAAAGAGGAGAAACATAAAGTCAATAATGGCTACAGATATGAACAGTACCGATTTGGATTTTTCAAAAATGATAACATGAGATAGGGGAAGCATTTTGCAGGATTGGAGACGACATGTTAATCATAAATTTCAGGAGTTGTGTTCTTTGACACGTTTAGCAAATGATAGTTTAATATTGGCGGCCAAAACATTGCACGAGCGAGGGGAGGAGAATTATGAGTAGATCTATAAGAAGACTAATTCATTTTTCTTTTACTCACATGTGTAAACTCTTGACGCTAGGCAACAAATTGGTACTTTAAATTATAACGGGAGGTCCAGAGGATATTGGTGTCCTAAATTACTTACGTAGATTTGATTTTTGTACTTTGTGAAGGACAAATCACAACATATTTGAAATAATGTATAGGAATAGTCTTTACACAAAATCATTGACCATTGTATTCAAAAGGATGGGGGCCAAGCGTGTCCTGTTGGGGACAACCGGCATGAATTAACTATAACATTAGACAAAATTCCATTAATCAAAGTATTGGAGTACGGCATTGTAAGAAACTAATAATCCAGTTTATTCATCATGGTTTTTATATGCCCATATTAATCATTTTTTGGAATAAGAATATCGTGAATTCCAGGCATCAAAGGCCTTTCTAAAATCTGTACCTACAACAGTTAGAGATGGCTTTTATCTATTTCTGCGTTTTATAAAAGATGGTGCAAAAGACAACAAGATAATGTGATGTTGATAATCCTGTTTTACCGAACTGATATATATCAATGTATTTTTCAATTCTTTTACATAACGCATTGAGCCCATAAAAGATTCAGCCAACTTAGAAAAATGTGCAAGGTCAAAGATATGGGACTCAGGTTATTTATTAACTAGGTGGGTGAGATTTTGAATAGGAGTTACTTGACCGAATTGTTCCATTGTGAAGAGTAAACACTTGCTGAAAGATATATTAAGGGATTTTGGGTACCGGTACATACGTCAATTTCACATGCGAATTTCTCTTATGATTCTAATTGGATAGGGTCATCTTTTACAGATGCTTTATGTAATTGGTAAATTTTCCGTAATCTGACAATAGACTTCCCAACAACTAATTATTGGACTTTCAAATTGAGAAGGTAGAAAAGCTGGTAATGTATGTTTCTATCCAAGGGAGAAAGAATCTGAGGCAATAGATACAAAAAAAAATCATTAATTGCATTAGGCTGTTGTTTTTAGAATATTGATCACTTTGAGTAATCGATACAAGGAATCTTTATAGAGATATGATCCTGTTTTACCATTTGTAAGTGATCTTTTATATGTCTAACCAGGCTGAAGGATTTCTTCGAGCTTTCCTTTTTTAATGACGAAGTGTTATATAATTCTTTTTTCAAGACAGAAGAGTGGCTTGTGAGCATACTTTATTCTTAAAGTCCTCCAAAGATTACCCGTTTGGCTTTTTAAAATAGCCGTTTTGTCGGTCACGTAAAGTATTTTAAATGGTGCTCACCCACCGTTTAATATTTGACTAACTTTTCACCTCAATGGCTGAAGGTAAATATTAAATCAAGTTGATTTTTTATATATATTAAAGACCTGGTATAACATTAATGATATATCTGATGTATTCCAAAAAAAAACTTCTTCCCCCGTTTGGTGCCGTTAACCATTGTCCAAATTACAAATTCGCAAATCCAACATCTTGTTGAACGGCCGTACAATTCTAATTTCGTATCAATTATGTTTTGTTAGGAATGTTAGAAGGGTACCAAATAATACAATTATGGTCACTTCTTCCGATTGGCGGCAGAATTGCAATATTTTTATAAAATATATATATAATAATATCGAAATTGCGCAATGTAAATTAAAAAGATACTATCATTATGATCATAATCATTTCATCATTCATCTCTAATCATCAGGCAAAGAACATATACCTACAAGAAGAGCAAGAGATTGATGCCATCACCGGTCTGAGACAGAAAACCCACTATGGTCGACCTAAATGGGACTCCAACTTCAAGATGATTGCAGATGAAAACCCAGGGTTAGTAATTTGGAAGGGACCAAACATCCCATATGCTATATAAAACAGTTAAAAACCCCACTATGACAGAAGGCTTATTATTATTACAGTGACCAAAAAATTATCATATCAATGCCTGCATGGAAATTAACTTGTCTCTATTTCGAGTAATTTCTGGATCTAAATAATGCAATACTGCAAGTCTTTACAGATCTTTACTGATCTATACGGTAGCTCACATTGTCTCATGAACAGGAGATCTTGGGTTCGTTTCCCGGCTGAGTTAAACCAAAGACTTACAAAAATGGTACCCAATTGCTGCCTTCTAAAGCAAGACGCTTGGGGATAATAATGCCATATCAGTTTGTTCAGGGCCCAATGGGTAGCTATCAGAACTAATGAGGCTACTGCTGTGACACACACACACACACAAAAATAACATATCAATTGGAGTACGTTTCATGTACACCATCTTTTAAATCTTTATTTCTTTATTTCAGGACTAGCATCGGTGTGTTCTTCTGTGGTCCTAAAGCCCTCTCATCCGTGCTGCACGAGAACGCTAATAAGCATACCAGTTTGACCCCAGATGGAGCTAAGTTCTTCTACAACAAGGAAAACTTCTAAGCATCGAGATTATTAAAAACCAATCAGCAACACAACATACCTCTTCAGCCAATTAGCGTGGCGATAGGGAAACGTCAAGACTCCTTCATCCAATCAGCGCTTAGATAGATAAATACCGTCAACCAATCATAGCGATAGTAGCAAAGTTTCTTACCAGTCCTCAGTACATCATCCGTGATACGTCATACATTTTTTCAGCCAATCAGCGCTCAGGCAAGAGTGTTATATTATTCTCGACCAATCAGTGCTTCGATATGTAAATTTTTTAATACGTTCAATCAAACATGGACACGGTATTTAAGCATCGATAACCGAACAGTGAATCATGACGAGCCTGGAGAGAACTCATGAACACTCGCCATTATTGATACTAGTAGTGTATTGAATTATTGTTAATATTTATTAAATGAAAGATAGTTAGAAGAGTTTAAATTTTATTAAGAATTGTTTTTTTTGTAATATATTTTTCATGAAGGCATTTTTTTTTAAAGAAGGAATATGAAAGTATATTAACACATGCTTCTCAAAATATACACGATAACGGCATTATGTAGCCTACATTATCTATAGATTCCTTGCGTTGTAACGTTAAAAAATGTCGCATAAAATATATTTAATAATAGAAATAAAAATACGTATTTGTTATTGGTTTATATATCACAAGAAGATCGATTTTCAGCATTCCAAACTAGAAAACTAATAATAACCAAATATTTGCACTTCACATACGTGAGCTGTACTCGTGTGCATCATGAAAAGTACTCTTTATTTTACATTTGTTATGATGAATTATTATTTGAATGATTTGTATGAAACACTCCATTTTTTACTTCGACAGTATAACTTTGTGATTGTTTTGAATGGCGATTCCGAAGACAAACGTTTGTATTAAAAATTGGGTCCTATCATCAACTACGCATAACATCTTTCTTGTACAGTACATTGTACAAGAAAGATGTAAACATTGGCCCGTATTCACAAAGGTTGCCTAAAGTTAAGCCTAGCTTAAATCTGTGGTTTAACTATGGCTAGCAAAATGGGATACAATCTTGAAAACTAAATGTTCGATTTTATCAGAATTTTGTGGTACTTACACCATTAAAAACTGCATAGGAATTATATGTATAAAGTTTTCCTAACCACTAAAGCACGATTCCAGACTCCAGTAAACGTGTAAGGAACATTCCAACGCAGACACATTTGTCTCCCATTTTGCTAGCCATAGTTAAACCACAGATTTAAGCTAGGCTTAACTTTAGGCCACCTTTGTGAATACGTGCCAATGTTCCATATATTCTTATGGATAATGATCATTTCAAATTCTCTACACAGTGTAGTGTGGTTCTTTAATTCCTAACTGCATGATCTTCCAAAATATTCTATTATTTTTCATGTACAATGACTCTAACCTCTCTCTCCTCTCTCTCTCTCTCTCGCTCTCTCTCTCTCTTTCTTTCTTTTATTCCTCTCTATCCCCTTAATCTGTCACTCACTCTCTATCAATATCTATCGACGCGTTTTGTCATATTGATCTTGACTCTTTTCATCACACCCTTCTCTTGTGTAAATTCCCATCATTATTTATCACAAGCTGTATCTTAGAATTTCAGTTAAAGTGGTAACTTACGTCGTGGAGACATCTCTGAGAGTTGCAATACGGTCTCAAACTAGTCTTACGGCAAGTCTTACCGGTATTATAACGACGCAAATTGTTGTCTTTGGTCACCTATATATTTTGTAATGGGAAACCGATGGTCTATACATTTGAATTAGGCATAATTAGGAACATTCTTTAATATTGTTACCTTTTCATATTGCGCCTTGAGTGGTATTGTACCAGAAAAGTGCGCTTTAGAAATATTATTATAATATTATTATTTATACTTTTTGCACACGTAATTTTTTTCCTTTAGGTCCCACGGTGGTAAATATTGCCCCATGTAACTATGTATTAATTTAGCATTGTCAAACATCAATAGAAATCGAGGAGAAGATTGGGTAGCCTGGTGTTTACTACCAGTGCGAAGGAAATTTGCTCTATTTTCCAATTCCAGCACCAAAACTATACCGTAGCCAGCTCCTTTTTGAGATAAGGAAACATCAATAGCGCCATCTATGGCCAGACAAAGTCCATCCCCTAAAGCAGTGAGAAGGACCCCATAGCCTGGAGAAAGGAATGTAGTCCCAATCTGAACAGTTATATCTTCCCCATTTGGGCAAAGGAAATTCCAGGGAGGGCCTTTCTAGAATTGGTGCTGGATATTGTATCCTATTCATACTTTTACGGTAATCCCTTCTACAAAAATACATATTTTGCCTTTGGGTTGGCTCGCCTGGATATTTTTTTTCCCTTCAAGTAATTAGGCTCGTGCGGCCTTTTATAATGATTATAATACTTGTTATCGTAGTTATTGTGAAGTGTGTGCTCGTTTGGCTTGTTAAACAAGGCAAGATTTTTGAACGGTTTTTGTAGTGAATAATGTGAAATTTCATATCTTATAGCGGAAATATTTTTATGGAACTATTGAAAAGAAAGACGTTGTACAAATACTGTTAATCGATATTAATTATTTGCTGTAATGTATGTGTGTTTTAGTACTTTTGCCAACGAACGCTATGAATGTATTAAATGACATTTGTTTGTGATCGTATCCTCTTCAGCATTATGGAGAAATATAATGAAATGCATTTGACAGTTGTCTTAAAGCGTCATAGCGGGAGAGGGGGAACCCCCTTTGAAAAAAAAATCAATGAGATGCCACTCCCAATTTTAAAGTGCCACGCCCACTGTGATTGCTATACTGTATCAGTTGGGAGAATCTCTGGAGGCATTGCTGGGTGTCATGCAATTTGATCTTTGATGGGTACTTTATACTTCTATCTTAGAAGGTATACTGTCTAAAGCCCAAGCCTTTACGTCTATATTTATATATAACGCAAAATTATTTGAGGATGAATGAATAGAGGTATATCTATATATTTTTTTGTTTTGTGTTTGTTTTTGTTATGGAAATTATAGATAATTAAATAGCACAGTTTGATCAATATCACATGAAACACTAGTAGCACTTGTGCATACTGTTTTATTTGTGCTTTGAAATAACACAATACATATATATACTTATCCTACTATGTTTGGATTGATAGGTTAAACGATAGGTTAAAACAAATCTCTATTTCCTCTTCATGGCTTATGAAGTACATTGATCCAGACTAATGTCCTCGTGAAAATCTTTATTAAAAAGATACTCTGTTAAAAACCCCCAGAAAAGTTCTTGCATCAGGGCTTCAAGATCACCCGCAATCTTACTGCACAATCTGCAGTAAAATTACAAAAAATTGGTATGTGGGGTAGGAAATTTTACAAACTTTCTGTAATAAATGACTTTTTCCTTTCTTTCTTTTTTTTTTTGAAATAGACCTGTGGGGTGTAACACAAAGACTTACGATTGATAAATATTTACGATTGATTTTTTCTGGGTAGCCTCATTTGGAAACCAGGTACAGTCATGGATTAGGATTTGGATATGATTAAGTGTAGGGTTTAGGGCTTCGAGGCGGCTTGGTTAAGATTTAAGATCATCAACTTTGGATTCTCATGTCAATGATGAGGCTACTTGAGAAAAAAATCAATCGTAACTTTTTATCAATCGTAAGTCTTTGTTTACACCCCACTGTTCTGTTGAAATGCAGAAAATTTCCAGAATTATACCAATTTTCTGTAATTTAACTCTTAAATTGTGCAGTAAGATTCCAGGCGTTCTTAAAGCCCTGCTGCAAGAACTTTTTCATTTTTTTTTTTTTTTTTTTTTTTTTAAAACCGTTGACGGAAAAAAGTAAATACCAACCTTACATCGATTGAAAGCTAAGTAGGCGATTTAAACATAAATATCCCAAAATAAAATTAAATTTTCAAACAGTATTCATTAAAAAGCATGATCGAACCTCAACCAGCAATCCCTCCCAATATACTCGAAAAGATACCCCTATTTTAATGGCGCGGTTGATGACGTCAAGAAGTATTAGGGAATGTACTGCCAGGCATGATTTGGTTTTCGCCTTTACAAAAACACGTTTGTATTGCTATGTCAGAACAATAGACGGTGTGCTAGAATTCTATTGTTATGAAATGAAAGGCAAATTCATTCAGCATTTTAGCATGTAGCATTCCGTTAACATTTTGCTTGACGTCTCACAGCCGCGCCACTATAATAGGAGTACTTTTTTCGAGTACTTGGGAGGATGGCCTGGTTGATGTTTCGATCACCTTTTTAAATGAAATACTTTCTAGATGGAAGATAAAAATGCTTTTAAAATTGGGAATTGTTGTATTATGAAGAAATATTAGCTTTCGTTTTATATGTAATTTTGGTTTTCATTTCTCGGTCCGGTCTGGGACTTTAAGTAAAGAGAAAAAAAAAGGAAGAATTATTCTGTATATTCTTAAAATTGTCTGCAATTTAACAGAACAGGTCAGTTTAGAAAAAGTAAAAAAGCCCTGCTGCAAGAACTAGAACTTTTCTGTTTTTTTTTTAAGGAGAAAATTTATAGCAGTGTAAATGGGAGGTGATCTCTCTCTCTCTCTCCTCCTCCCCCTCTCTCTCCCTCTCTCTTTCTCTCTTTCTCTCTCTCTCTCTAACTCTCTTTCATACGCCAAATCAGAAAAAAAAACGTTCTACTTTGTTTTGTCTTTGTTTTTGTCAGATAAGGGGCAATTATAAACCAATGACTCATGTTAATATAGGTTTTCCCGGTCAAGTTTAAACTTTCTCCGATCAATTTGACATTTGTTACAAGCACTTTCGTCCGAAATATGATCGCGATAAAAAATGTAAACATTAATTCAATTGACCGATAGCTCCGCTAGATGAGGTATCGTTTAAATTGAATGAACATAAACGTATTCGATTGCAAAGAGATTAAAATTGACCGGGAAAACCTATATATCCAGTCATAATGACTCTAACGAAATTCATATTTGTAACAATAATTGCGCACAAAAGCGTATACAGTATGGAAGCACGGTTTGTTCTGCTTTGGGGATGGTTTTTAGTCATTATTTGTTATGTTTTTTTTTCTTTTTGTTTGTAGTTTTTTTTTTTTTTGCGATGGAGGTGTAGAAACATATTTTTAGGCCAACTTTTTTCCTTCAAAATGTCGGGGTAGATTGTAAATTCATTTACAAATGCCAATCAACTTATATTATGGAACCCCTAACAGCACCGTTGATTTGAGCAACAGCAGTATCATTATCGTCATCATCAACAGACCACAGTATCCATAACAAAAAAAAGGAAATTTTGAAAAACCAGGACATTGGTACCCACGTACACAATTGACAATTACATGTCAATATTTATGTAAAAGGTTAGGATCTATTTTTAATGATAGCTTTACTTTCTCAATTATCCATGGTTGCGTGATTCGTACTTTTTTCCCCCTGACTATAATTATAAGTACTAGACATTGTATCTCAGCTGACGGGATGTTAGTCCGCATAAAACCAGGACAGCTTTCTGTCACCTTCCGGTAGCCGTCGCATGAACCTTCATCAAAGCTCTCCTTTCCTATATGAAGCTCATAGGATATCATCGTCAGTGGCGTATACATGAATATGAAATATGGGTTGCCAGACCCAATAAGGGGGCACCGCCGAAATGTTCCGATCTTAACCTGTACAGTCAAAGCGCGGTTTTCAAATTATAGGGGACATGTCCCCTGTTCCCCGCCTGGATCCACTACGGGTCGTTAAACCTCCACAGTCACAATATAGTGGGAGAGGCCTCAAACAAAGAAGTAAGTTGCCATCCGTGGTAATGCTAATACTGTGTTCGGTTTGAAACCGATCTCATTGGTGTGGCTGAGTTTACATGGTCGTTTAGTTTCTGCTGGATGTTTCATGAATATTATTTTGATTTATGTGTCTATCTCTGTCTGCAAAGTTTACCTGTCTTTGCCTTTCTTTTGTGCCCATCCCTTTTATTATTATCATTCTTTATCTACCACTCTCTCTTATCTCTCTTATAATCAATTTACATGTGTTTTTTAATGGTCAATAGGCCTGTCATCTTCTCTTTGATAATCATTTTTGTCTCTCTCCCCCTCTCTCTCTCTTCCTCTCTTCCTGAGGGATGGGGATGGGGACACGAGATCAATGGGAGGTGCATGGTATTTGTCTGTACATGCTTTTGGGGGCCCAAAGTTGACATACCGTAATATTATTACTTGAAAAAAAAATAATGAAAAATGTACTCGTACAATTCAGTTACACGATATGTACACTTTTTAAAAATTGTTTCCTTAATTTAGCAGATTTTTGACCCTTATGCAAAAAGAAATTATATACATTATATTCTATATCTAAGTATACAGAGTAGAATCATTGACACCCTTTTAGCTGAACTTGCTTGATCTTCTGAAAAAGCTAATGAAAAGGTTAGCATCGTAAAAGAGAGTTGAATAAGCGATGAGTCATCGATTGTATTCGTATTTCCGAGGTACTTTTCTTGGAATATACCGTCAAAGAAATAGTAAAGAGAAGGTCTTAATAGGTTTAGAGATAATAAAATAAAATAAAATAAATACGAGCACCACAAATTCGTCCTTTAAATGACTCATCCATGCAGACCCCTGGAGTATCAAATTACCTTATAACTACTTTTAAGAATGTCGTCATGTTTTATTTTATTTTATTAGATATTTTTATTTTGAAGATAATTATGAAGTTCATGCATGAGACATCAAACAAAATAAAAAAATAAAATAAATAAATAAATAAATAAAATCATAAATAATTAAGGTTTTTAAATTTATTATTAAATTTTGTCATATGATTCCATTGAACTCCGAATTCAAAATTTTGAGGAGAACATCCAAATCATAATCGCTAAAAAAATTTAGCTCGAAAAAGAAAATAAAAAGAGAACATAAGAAAACAACAACAACAACAATAACAACTGCTCTTATATTTTAAAGTAAAGCTCAACGCCCTTATCATGAACTATGTATCCCTACCGTATTTACTTGTAAACGTACAAAACAAAATATTAAACAAACTGCTAAAGAAAGTGTCACCTGTCCTAAAAGAAAAGAAAAAAATAATAGTTAAAAAAAAAAAATAATAATAAACAAGTGAGAAAATTGGCGGGAACACAATGTTGTAGTCCTGAAAAGGTTGATTCTTTCGTGAGATTCGATAACACCAAATAGAACAGTTATCAAATCTCACGAAAGAATAAACAACAGTCCCTTTCAGGACTACAATATGGTGTTCCCGCCAATTTACCATTTACTTAGTTTCAACATGCCAGCTCCATCCTTCATGGATCATGTTAAATGAAAAAAAAAAACAAAACAAAAAAAAAAAACAAATATTGGCCAATACTTAAAAAGTACAGTAACTCGACAATACTTTTATTGCGTTGAATTGTATTCATTTTGTAGACAAAAATCTATTCTTCCTCAAAATCAGGCGCGGATACAGGGGGGGGGGCCCCGACGGCCCGCCCCCCCCTAGCAAAAAAAAAAAAAAAAAAAAAAAAAAAGGGGGGGAAAGAGAAGAAAAAAAAAAAAAAAAAAAAAAATAAGCGGAGTAAAGAAAAGACGAGAGCCGATTGACCCCAAACCTTACCCCTACGGTTGATCGGTTGATACATGGTGACCTTTTTGATGGCCGTAGGCCAAAAACAAAACAAAACTTAACCTCCCCCCCCGCCGCTTATCGCTCGGCCAGAGTGACGTAAAAAAAAAAAATGAGTGTACCTTTTGGCTCGCTCGGTGTAATGAAAAAAAAAATTGGGTGCACCAAAATCTGAAATTCCGATTTTGGGCCCCCCCCCCCCGTAATAAATTCCTGGATCCGCCACTGAAAATATTCATGGTTTTACAATTTCAGTCTGGTGACACAATGCATAGTGATAGACATAAAATGGACATAACGGGGTTTGGCGACAGCTTCCCAATGTTATGCTTTTTTTTTATCGACCACAAATTGATAATCAATGCTTCGTTACAAACAAACCTCCGGATTTCCTGAGACTTATGTTAGTGACAGAAAATAGTTATGACGCCTACATTTACTTCCTTTGTATCTAAAAACAGAAGAAAAAAAAAAGACGCAGAAGGAATCGAATAAATGACAAAGAAATATCATTTACCATACATATTTGTTTTGGAATGAAAAATTTAGATATGATGCTCAGTAGCATTTTATACGACATAAAAAAAAATCACATCCCTTTCCTAAGAGAGAATAAAAAATGCTTAACCATTTTGAAATCGGATACTTGAGCAAATTTACTGGGTAATGATTAAATAATTGAAAGATTTTACAATACAAAGAATAAAACACAAAAAATAAAGAAAAATATTATTTTTTTTGACAGCCTTTGAAATATTAAGATTTGGCCCTTTAATGTCTTGACTAGGGTTTTCGTTTATCAAGAACTATTTTCACACGAAAAGGAGAAATATAATTTCACTTTCGGTGATAACTGAAAATTTAGGTGTATAATCATAACATTTAATTCCTGTACATAGTTCATGAAGGCCCTGGTTTTTCGATCACGTTGAATAACATTTTCTTCCTTATTAAGATCAAGGGTACATATTTAAAGGGGTGTACAAAACCCGATGATTACTCTTTGAATATTACAGCGTATCGTTTCAGTGTGACAAAACGAAAGTGTGTTAAACTTTAGAAGTGGATCCAGGGGAAGCGCCCCCCTATGTAGCGCCTTATTAGTTGGAAACTCTCTACCCCAAGCCTGGCGCCCCCTTTTTTTCAAACTCTGGATGCGTCACTGGATTTGACAAAAGGAAAGGGGATGGGGTGCGCCTTATGACCATATTTGGCAATCATTTCCACGACGAGTAACAATGGATGAGGTATCGGTGATAATAATAATAATAATATTATGATGGGGGTATGAAGCCTCTTGACAATGATCCGTCTTAAAATTGCACATCTGAATATCCTCGCATTTCTTAGACTATATAAACATCAGACAAAATTTATTGCCTTTAATTGTTGGTCAGTTCAAAATGAGACTTTTCCCTTTTCGTCTAGATTGTTGGGAAATGTTCAGCTTGAATATATATAAAAAAAAAAAAAAAATCGGTCCCGTACACTATCACTTCCCGATTATAATAAACATACTACAGATGGTAGCACGTAATTTTTTATATTCTGTAAATGAAGGGACAGAATGATTCCGTTGCGTGTCCATTTGGGCCACAACAATTCCTTGTCATATTGCTATGAAATATGCGGCAGTCACATGTACACAACGCAAGACCAGCGATTTGAAATTTGTGAAAACTGCCGACAACGCGCACACAGAGCGTATATTTTAGACAACACATATTAAAATACACAACGAATGCATATCGTTGGCTAATTTAGCGTGATCGACGAATGAGTAACACACACACACTCGCATACTGCGCGTTGGACGTGCGTCGAACATGCGACTGCGCCATTACAGACGGCATAGAGTCATTCTAACCCTTCATTTTTTGTTCATAGTGTACGGATTTTAAGACTGAGTATGCCCCATATACAGAAACCACTTCCCTTCCAAAACGGAAGGACTCATGCTCCTACAGATGATTGCGCATTGTTATTCTGTCACAGTCTTAACGGAAAACCAGGTAGAAATTCAGATCAATCATCCGAAAAATATTGGTAAACCTCAATAGTTCAGCCTCATCAGGTGTATTGGGAAGTCGGGTCAGAAGCAGAGATCATATTCTTTTGTTGTTGGAAAGCGACTGAATGCACCCACTAGGACATGCGATGCAGACTCTCTAATATGTATCTTCTATTACGAAAGAGAAATATTGAGAATACTGTTTAACGTTTTTAGACATTGAATTTGCTTCATAAAAGACGTGTAATGTGATCTGTCTGTGGTTTTCAAACTTGATTTTTTTTTACCTGTGATGCTGCTTCTGTTTCAATTAGTTAACAAAACGGAATTACAATGACGCACTTCGGATTTTTTGCTGTGTTACTTGGAGTACTGCTAGTAAAAGGAACCAAATCCAGTTGGGTTCCTTACACAGTTATAGAACATGGGCCTGAAGATCTAACCTTGATCGCCGGTGAAACGGCGAGATTCTCGTGTGACCTTAACATGGCAGCTCGCAAAGATGCGATCTGGTGGCTCTTCGAGACATCAGATTGTTTTCTCTACATATCTCGAAATACAATACTCCGAAGAACTTGTGGCATCAACATGCATCACTACCGAGTCGAGATAGACCCTATCCACCACATCTACACGATTGAAATAGATAACGTATCGGAAGAAGATGCCGGCAAATACCTCTGCAAAAATGAGAGCAGTATTCTTGGATCTGCACTTTTGGTGGTGTTACCTAGACTTCCGGACCCGACAGGGGTGACTCCGCTACCGGGAGACTGCTCCGGTGGTATCTGCTGCGAAGTCTCCTACTACCCTACAGGGCTTGCACCATCCACCGAGCTTGAAGCGCAGGCAACATGCATATGGACATCCAAGTACAGCAACATTGACATCCATGTGCATCTCTTTTGCGATGGACAAGAGATCCGGGGCACCAATAAAGTCCTACTTGCAGATCGTGCTATTGGTAAACTAGAGCCTGCTCGTCGGGATGGGTGCTCAAATTTCACCTGCAACTTAGAGATAGTTGGAGAAAGTAGGGTCAAGGAAACCTGCACCATTAGTACGACGGAAACACCCACAGAAGTTATTCTTAAGGCCGAACCGGAAATAAATTTTGTGGAAGAAGGTTTAAATGCTATATTTTTCTGCCATATCAATAATGCACAGCCAGTCAGTGGATCTTTTCGCTGGTATATCGTACACACACATTTTGTGAGTGTAAATTCTATATCCAGTAAACCTATTGCCAGTACTACAGGATATTACGGGAAATTGGAATTATCAGCAGTTAGACTGGATGATGATTTTGTAACTGTTCAATGCTATTTTGATCCAGACACCAGAACTAACTACACAACAAAGAGCAACCCAGCTGTGTTACGTGTCTTACGACGATCACCCACCCAGGTTTCCTGTTATACCAATGGCGATTCATCTCTGTTAGAGTGTAACGATGGTCCTGATGACCAAGATAATAAGAACGAGGGGTTGGAATTATGGCCGTTGAACCTCAAGGAATGGATCCTTGTGGGAACAACGATCGTGCTTCTTTTCATTGTGGTCCTGTTATGTCGTCCTATGCTTCACAAGACTCCACACCACAGGCGTTCGTTAGACCAACGCAGAGGGCGTCACCCTGAATTAGAAACGAATCCTACAGGCACAACGAACCCCCCTGGTGTGCGCCAACCACGGGAACGATACGAATACCTCGCAGAACGTTACTACGACGAGCCATATTCTTTGCTGCGCAACATACGCAATTTTCCACGTCGGTTGCGTCACCGCGTTCAACGCCACTATCAGAGGAATGCGCGTCATGCACGTCAAAGCAACTTAAATCAGACAGATCCCACAAACCAGACATACGGTGCAATCGACCCAAACACAACACAGACTGTCCACTTACGTGACCGTGTTCTGAGTCGTCCGAGCGAAACAACTGTCCTACCTGACGACACAAGCCCCAGGAACAGTTCCGACTATGACATCCTTGATGCGAACACCATGAACGTATTCCATCCGTCACCACCGGCGTCACCACCTGCATCGCCTCCTGCGGATGCTCCGTCAATACCAGAATATGTGACGTCCGCAAATCTAAAAGAGACGTCTGACAGACCACGTAGTCGTATCGAGGGGCCTTCGGTCTCCAAGAAACCCAAGAGGGCGTTGAGACCGCAATCTTCAAAACCTGGGGTTGTGCCCCCGCCGATACCTAGCATATCAGCAGCCATTGAAAGTCATGCTCAAGATAGTGGTCCAAAAGATCCACCTTACGTGAACATCAACACTGATTATGCATCTCCTATGGCCTCACCAGTACAGACAGAACCACAATCGTGTGTCAATAGCGAAGGTTATCTGCAACCTATCCATGAAAAGACCGACTATCAAACGATATGTTAAGAATTCAATTATTTTTTTGTCTTAGTTTGTCTGTTGAGAGCTACCTTCAGTACTGCCCCTTTAAACCGTGTTATTCTTTTGAAGGGGACGTCCACCGAAGAATCTAATTGCTTTTTCTTAATGGAAAAAAAGGAAAGATAATAGTTATTGAAAGTTTGAAAGAAATCTATAAAAGGAAAAGGATGTTTATGAATCATGAGAGTTTTAATTTTCATCACTTTCATCACATTTTATCACTTTCATCACTAGTGAACTGCTTGTGAAATGCGAATTCAATAAATTGTCATAAATTTTCAAAGAAGGACAAATAGTTATATTACAGGTGCATTAGATAAAATATCATGAAATCCATGTTGATATAAATGGCTCTATGAAAATGGATCTATTCTTTACTAAGGACCACGAAACATTAATTCATGGAATTCACGATTCACAGTACATAATATCACAGCTTGAAATCAAAACTTTAAATATTCATAACTTCGTCATCCTTTGAAATTTTCTCCAAACCTTCACTCTATTTTTCTTTTCTTTTTTCCTTGTATTTACAAAGTAATTACAGAGTAGACTTACTCTTTTATGTATAATTTGACATATTGAGGACACCATGACAAGTTGATCAAAATTTATCGTGTCATGAATGACGCACTGGTTGTGTCTGGAGGACCTACAGTGGGTTTCCAGGGTCAATGTAGTATAACGATTGTGCATTCTAAAATTAATTAATATTAAATGTGTTGCTTGATTCATGTATGTGAATAGAATATTTAAATCGTATATCGGAATTATCGGATATATTATGAAAGGATTTTTTTTTAAAATCATCTATTCGTTGTACAGATGGTATAGCCCTACTGATTCTACAGACTGTTTAAAAAATGCTAGAGTCGGGGGAAAATGATTTAGGTGTGAACTCTTCTCAAATGATGTGTGTATTAAAGCCAAGAGATTCTTCTTGCTGATGCACTTTGTCTTGTATAATTTGCTTTTGTAAAACAAAAGTAGTGCTAAATTTTGTGGGACAAGGAGGTAATCGAAATTACACACATCTGTTGTTCCGGAGCGCTGAATTCATGGTCATTATGTGCGAAATTTATAAAAAGCCTTTAAAAAGCATGCGCAAAATAATTTTTTCTTGAATACAAAAATCGATCATATCTCAAGATCAATTGCATTAAACATGAGGTGAAAGAAAAAGAAAAATGCAGAAGAAAGCCTGATTTTCTTTCTTTATGGAAATATCAAACACTTCTAGATTGTGATTTAATTCTTTAAAGCCTTATGATGGTCTGCTGGTCTTTCGTTCACGACTGCATGACCACTGCTTGCAGCAATGATTGATAATGATGATGATGTATATACTTGTCGGTGTTGATTAGAGGACCTTCTATCTATTATTGTATTATATTGTATCGTACGCATGTATGTATTTTATATTATTATTAAGGGTGACCTCAATTCAAGCTTGACTCCGCTGTCAGAGGTGTACCCTATAATTTTGTTGTATTCTTATGTGTGTCTTTTTTGTAAAAAGAACTGTGATATACACGTCAATAGTATTTCAATGTATAAATAAAGTTTGTAAAGATAGATCTTCACTCCGCACTTTTATATCACAGATCACTGCATGTATTACCCCAATTTGACGGCCGGGGTAAGTTGAACAATGAAATAATAATGATTAATATTGCCACTTTGACATTTATTTGGAGGATTTTTTTACCAAAACATTTCTAAAACGCTTATATCTAAATAAACTACAAAATGATTGATATATGATTGCTTTAAAAAGTTTGTTTTTATAAATAATGCTTAGGTAAATTTTCAAGTGTCCAATTGGTTTTATTAAACGGTGCACTGATATTGTTGAATTATGCAGACTTTAAAACTTTAGTTTTTGTAAAGTTGTAATACGGGAAAGAAATAAGTTCTTTTTTTAAATTTTTTACTACTTTATCTTTTGTTTACTTTCATACAAAACGGGGGTAAAGGACGAAGGAAATGCTTGCTTTGTTTACAGCATCACAGATTTAAAAAGTGCTCTTGAGCTTTGATATGTTGAAAAAAAAACCACCTTCTTATTCATCACTTGAAATGTGTACAGGAAAAAAGAATAATAATGAGTCGTGACAATGTTTTAGAAAATAGTTTGGCAATCAGTTCTTATGATATCTGGAATATCATTTTTAAGATTCTTAGATATTATATTCCGGATGTATAAACAGTGTTTATGAAGACAGAGATCTTTGTTTGTCACTTTTAAACCACCTTTTATTCCATGTATTATGCTGTCCCACTTACCCCAACGTAACGGGGTAAGTGGGACAATGGAGTGGTAATGATTAACTGTCACCTTAACCTTCATTTGGTGGAAATTGTAACCAATACATTTATAAAACGTTTATATCTAAATAAACTTCAAAATGAGGTATGTGATTGCTTTATTGAGTATCTTATTTTTGTGTTATGCTTACGTAAATGCTTAAGTGTCCCACTAACCCCAATTTACCCTAACTGTAAAAAAAAGACTTTGGGGTAATTTAAGCACAGATTAAGAAGCGGGCGGCGAGCACGTCTCCGAAGTATAAAAGGGCAACGAAAGGTCTCAAATCTTGAATTTTCAAATGAAAATAAAATGAGTCCTGATTTTCCGAGTTTTTTTTTTTGAATAACAAGAAATGTCGAAACGCGATGGTGCACTGATTAAAGAGTTTATGTAAGTAGGCCTATGGTGGTTTGAAAGTTTGATACTTGTGTATTAAGGAAATTTAGTTGAAAAAGTCTCACGTGCATTCTGCCGCCCCACGACAAAAGGAAACAACTCTCATATCAACAATTTTTTTTTTAATGTTTTCATATTTCATATAAAAAAGTTTAGGCAGCTTACAGATACTTAAGGCACGATATTTCAAGATGCCATTGACATGAACGTAAATGACGGATACAATTTACTACAGAAAATGCCATTTAAGATTTGTTTCTTTTTGTCATGGTGTTTTAACTGAGACACATGTTGCCATAAATCTGGACGTCCTGTTTCCATCTTTTCTTACGCCTTGTTAAACTAAAAGGAACTAGATTGCACGAAACATAATATTTGTCAGTTAGCTCGAAAACTATATTGGCAAATGTAAAGAAAAGAAGTTTAGATCAAATGTTACGCATTAAGTGATCTTATAATTATTGCTTTCCTTTAACTGATAAAACACAAATTAACAGCAAACAATTAACTTGAGCAAAAAAAAAAAAAAAAAAAAAAAAAAAAAAAAAATAAATAAATACACACACACACACACCCACACACACCCACACAAACACACACACAAAAATAGTTACGATTAGATTGATTATATCTGTGTTTTTAAAAACATATATTTATTCATTACAATGGCATAATATTTGACATAAACATTGTTAGAAGTTCAAACACATTTATAAAAATATATACAGCATAATAAAAATAACATCATTGAATCAATAACATGTACGGTAACACTGATAGCTTATTGTAAACATTCCTAAAATACGATATTTTCTTTGTACTGTAATTCTGTACAAATTCATCAATTTTGGCATGTCGTGATGTTGTTAAATTCTATTTCTAGTAAATGATGTTCTGTTTTAGTCGTTTTTTACGATGTTTTGTGTCGCAGTTTCCTTTTTATGAAAGTGCTTTTAATTTCTGAAATAATTGAGAAATTTAACTAAGGATCTGTTACTCGATATTTATAAATATATATAAATATCAAATTTGTCAGACTAGTGGCAGTGTATACTGTGAAAGACTTATTATTATTCTTTTTTTAATGCCAAATACAGTTCTTAAATGTTACTCAAATAAATTTCATGCTTATATAAAACGGACCAAAAATTAAATCAAATACAATTCATCTATATTAAGTGAATTATACATGTGCGCTTTACCACTACACATTATCATGATTATTGTGTGCACCTCGTTTCCTTTTATATTTGACTATTTGGTTTTACAGAAGCATATTGAGCGGGGGGGGGGATGAGGATCAAGTTGCCCCTGAAATAGGATTTTTGCCAATAAGAGATGAGAGGGGAGAGTGCAGACCCTAATTGTCTGAAATTAAAATGTAAATGCATGTTAAATGTTTGTCTTCCCCAATTATAACAAAATAGAATCAGATCGAATGTTGGCCACATCCAGGACTAGTTCATAGGTGTTTTTTTTTTAATGCAGGGTTTTCAAACTCGGACTGAATTGAAATGCGAAACTGTCCTCCGAAAAACAATGAATTTATGATACAGAAGATGTTAAGGAAAGGGCTCCATGGCTGTCACGATTAAAACCACCATTTAAAAAAAAAGATGTTTCAGACTGTTTTCTAGATCATGTCAATAGAGTTGATATGGAAAGTGTCACACATATTTTATATAAATTGCTTTCTTGGCGACGCACACAATGGAATCATAAAATAAAATAATATATATATATATATATATATATATATATATATATATATATATATTTAAGGACTTCATTGGAATAAATATCCTTTTTGGTTATCCTATAAAGCAAGATATCTAGTTTTATATACAATTACGTCTTCCAATCTATTTTCTCTTCGTAAAGTACAATAAAATACAAACATTATAGCATGCCTAGTACTTGTTTTCCACTCAGTCTTCTAGATATACTTGATGGAAGCAAGGGGTGGAAGATAATATTCTATATTAATTGCTCTCTGTGTCATGATCTTCGCTCGATCAAAACATCCTTTTCCCCTTTTATTCTATATAACCTTTCTTTGCGAAGATTTGAGAGCCCTTTAGAATAAGATATAAATTGACTTTAGCATGCAGTCTTTTCACAACCTTTTCCCAAACTTTTCATGGCCTCCTCGAGATTTGAGGGTGAGTGGGGTCACATACATTTTTTTATAATTTCTCTATTTTCGATGAACTTCTTCCGACCAAATTATCCATCTTTTTTCAAATTGTTCTGTTCTATTATTTTTTTTTCTCGAAAATTTAAGCGCACTTTAGAATAAAATATACATTTCTTATATGCAGCTCTTCAACAACCTCTTCTACGTAGGTTTGATAGGGGACAAATGAACATTATTCTACTTCAATCGCAGATGGCCAACACGGTTCTTGGTGCTCTTCTGACACAGCACTCTCAATCTCCTGGACCAGTTTATCGTGCCGTATGAGGTTCTCAAAGTTGGGTTTACTTGTTTTTTCAGGAACACACTGTATAGGTTTGATAATTGATCTCTATGTGACGATCTTCGATCAATTTTTATAGATCCATCTTCTTGTGCAAGAGTGTCAGACTGTCTTCAAAATGGCCGACACGGTTTAGGATGCTTGGCTGTGTGTTCTAAAAATACTCATTTTCCTGGGCCAATTTAAAGTGCCGTATGAGGATCTTAAAGTTGGAATTACTTTTTTTCTGGGACATACTTTATAAGTTTGATAGGGGAAGGGGGAACATTCTAAATGTTCAATTGATCTCTGTTCGACGATCTTCTTCTCCCGATCAATACATCCATCTTCTTGTGCAGGAGTTTCAAACTGTCTTCAAGGTGGCCGACACGGTTCTGGATGCTCTTCTGGGTGTTGTGGAAACTCTCATTCTCTTGGACCAGTTTACCGTGCCTTTCTCTCATCTCATGAATAACCTCATCCACCTTCATCGAAACATCCTTGATGCGATCCTCGTCTGAGCTAGGCTCTGAAAGCTGCAAACATACATTGAATTCAATTTAACTGACTTGTTTCCATATCATCCACTCGCCACATGATTACTTCTCACGCGCGTCCACAAAAAAAGCGTCAAAAAAGGGTCTGTTTATAGTCTTCCGACGTTGTCCACGCTTTCCTAAAAATAGAGGTGGATTCTTTTTCTTCTTTTTTTAATTCAGCGCAAATCTCTATTTCGCGTACTAAATTCAACCGTTTTGACGCCATTTATTATTTTTTAAATTTATTTTTTAATTTTTTTTAAATTTTTATTCTTTTAAAACTTCAAGTCTGTTGTCAAATAGGGGTACAAATTTGACAAAGTGTAAAACGCCCTAATTTAGAGTCCATTTTGAGGATGCATGGACGCGCACGTGTAGCACTTTTGTCTGTGAGAGACGACCGCCCCGGGCCCGGGTATATTACTTTATCTCTGTCCCGGAACGAATTCGTTGATATTTGCTTAAAATACAATTCTGAAAATGATTTAAAAGACGTTGTATGAAACATAGTTCCTTTCTTTTTATGGAGACTACAACCGAGAAAGAAAGATACAAGGAGAGAGAGAGAGAGAGAGAGAGTGAGAGAGGGGGTGGGGGGGGGGGGGTGGGGGTAGGCAAGACTTTTTGAAATAAAATAAACACAGCTAGAGCGACAGATATAGATGGATACAATTTTCCAATTGGGAGATACGGATAGTGATGGTAGTATGAAGAAAGACTGTTTCAACTTTGTATACGGAGAATTTAAATACACTCTTTTACGGGTTCATTAATGGCCGGGATTATTAGCCATCATTTCGTTAGGGATGTCTTCCACACACGAAACTTTCCTATCATGCCTATACGCCAGAATCTTTTTCACTCTTTTGTTGGAGTTGCAATTCCACTCGTTTTTTGAAGCAGTAAAAATATCGGGATACACTCCTGCCGTGTATGGCAATCAACGGTGTCGATTTGTTTTGGCGATTGGGGGGGGGGGGATGATCGTCAATATTTCCTCTTTTCCTCAATGTGACACATACGATGGTACATGATCGCAGTGTCCATTGTTGGGGGTAGGGTAATGCTTGTATACACACATTCATATAAATACGAAAAAATGTTTCGTATAATGCGAGCGCGAAGCGCGACCTGAAAATTTTCTCAATAATAGTGACATAAAATGGGGAATTTATAGCATAACGCGAGCGCGAAACGACGAAGGGGCTTTAACTGATTTGTTGATTTGTTAAAGGGGGACCATAATGATTTACTGGCTACAGATAAGACACACATGCCTTCATGTGAGTATCTACTGGCATATTTTCAAATTCATTATGCGAGCGCGAAGCGCGAGCTGAAAATTTTCTCAATAATAGTGACATGAAATGGGACATATATTGTAGAATAATGCGAAACAGGGAATGGGCTTTATGTGGTACATTAAAGGGGCCATCATGATGTAATGTCTATAGATATATTAATGCACATTATTATGCGTATGAGTACTAGTGTATCGTCGAATTCTTAGGGCTGTAATGCGAGCGCGAAGCGCGAGCTTAAAATTTTCTTAATAATACTGAACTGAAAATGGTATTTGTAGCGTTAATACAAGCATGAAAGCGCGAAATTGCTGGAGGGCTAGGGGGCTTTAACTGGTGATTAGAAGCGGAACATCATTGCGTAATGCCAAGAAACTCAAATCTATATAGATATGAACGAATTCCAGTTAGGGCAATATTGTGCGAGCGCGAAGCACGAGCTGAAAATTTTCCCAATAATAGTGACCTGATGACACAAGATACTTGTAGCATCATGGGAGCACAAACGGGGAGGGGGTTGGTGTGTTAAACGTACCATTGTGACGTTAATACATGCATAAATGATGAACAAAGTCAAGTGCAGTTTGCATTATTTTATATTATGCGAGCGCGAAGCGCGAGCTGAAAATTTTCAGGCAATTTTTAACAGTTATCTGAAATTTGAGAGTAAAGTAGCGACTAGTTTGAAAAGAGGGCATTTAGTCCCCAGAGAATAGTGGAAGTGTATCATTATAATCAATGGTCCGAAACTGAAAATGTTACCTTGTCGATGAAGAGCCGACATAATAAATATTCATTATTTACTTTATCAAAACCATCGTGGATTTTTGAGGGGGAATACTTATGCCTTCAGTTTTGCTTATCGAGGCACCTGTCCCCTATGCAACCTGGGATCGGTGCCCCTGATTATCATCGATTAGAATGTCCCCCCCCCCCCCCCCCACAATCGACACCCATGATGGCAATCAACCCAAAATAGCTGCCTATAAAAGTGGATTTTCAGTCTTTTACGAGAGTATATACCTGTTTGTTATTGCATATTCCAATCGCTTTCTTCAACTCTTTTCTCAAACTTGTAATTAGCTGCATCCACTTGCCGACCCTCGTTCCATTCATGACGAACGACTTACGACGGACAACCGACGATCGCCAAACCCAGAGCGGGAACTTACACTGTAGCTCCATCACATAGTCAACCTAACAGGAGAGATAGAATAAGCGACGATAACGAGAACTATTATATTATTTTTCTTTATTTTCATATTTCTCAAGTTATATATCAATTTACAGATACAATGAATGAACATTTCTCTGTATGCATACCTCGTACCACATCTTTAAAATTGATACATCATCACATACTCTAGTCTAGTTCATTAAAATAGAGAAATATACAAGGTTACAATGTTATTGTCCTTTTCTACAAGATAAATTATGTCTTCCAGCTGCTTTCTTCTTAAAAAACGCCATAAAAAGTATGTTTTTTGTACCTGCATTGTAAGCCGATGAAGATGAGCTTTGGCCTGAATTGCCTGAATGTCATCTACTGCGAGACCAACCTAAAAAGAGTAAACAACAACGACCCCGAAAATAAAAATAAAAATAAAATAGATTGTCAAATAAAAGAAAAGTCACTCTAAACCTTCATCAGAAAGTATGACATTATAAACTATAAATGGCTTGCGATAGGTCGATTTCTAACCAGTTTTGAGTCGGTTGTCGCAGTAAAGAGTATTTTTGTACTCAAAATTGATTTTCTCTTTTGTTTAAAGAACTTATGTCAGCAGGCACGCATTGAAACCTTGGTGGGAAGCGGTTGGTAGGCCTATAGATATTACCAAGGAATGTTAGTGCAGACCCGAGAAATCAAGCCATTTACATATAAATAAAAAATGATTACCATGTACTATTATATATTATTTTATTATCAGGAACTTGCAAATTCGAAAGAAAGGCTATAATTCGTTACTGGTTTGTCTTTTGAACAAAAACATATGCAACAACGATTGTGATTGGCTATTGTCACTTTGCGATTGATTGCAAACCTTTGTGTTACGGAGCCCTGGTTGTGGAGTGGCGAGTATGAAAAATATTATTAAGAAGTTCAGTAAAAGAGAGGTTTTCAAACTATAGGCGGGCATCCCCTGTGCCCCCGCCTGGATCTGTCAATGCGTCTGCTAAAAACCTAATAAACAAACCAATCAACTTTGCAAGTAATCCATTTAATCCCCTGGGTGGAGCGTAGCAAGCCAAATGAAATGATCACTCACCAACATGTTCATCATGAGGATAGGCATGAGGACAACGAAGAGAACAAAGAACAAATAGGTGAGATTGGGTAAGAAGACCGAGTTGATGAAATCCTCCTTATCATCCAGTGGCACTGTTTCCATGTAGTCCGTACCGAAGAAGATTCCCTGGAACTCAAACTCACCAATCATCATTACAAACGTCTTGGCGAGAGACTTGCCCAGAGTATGGAACGCGCTCTGAGGATGGAGGAAAAGGGTAATTATGAACTTTGTAATTGGTGGAATTAAATGATGTAATAAATTCATCTCATTATTTTTTTTTGTTATCAGTTTGTCTAAACAAACACCGTCTAATCAATTCAAGTTTCATCCAACTGCTTTTATTTGAAATGATGTTAATTGCTCTTTTACCAGAAACATCATAATCACATGATTGCATTGAAATGCATTACAAAATAATGTTACAGTTCATAACTAGTTAATTGCAAGATATACATTTTACATTTGGATGTATCAAAAACTGACTTATTCTAAATTTTTAAATGGCATTAAAATGCATGAAAACGCACCTTTCATAACTACTGATTGCAAGATATACTAGTAATTAAACATTTTACATTTGAAAGCATTCCGAAACTGACCTTTGATGGCATAATCTTAATTGAAGTTGTACAGTATTTTCTATAATGATCTATCGTAACTTTGATTGCAAACTATTACGCATTGATATGGAAAAGCAATCAAAAACTGACCAATCAAACATTGCATTGAATGCATTCCTATAATGACCTATCGTAGCCTTTTGATGACATTATGTACCTGATTCATAAGCAGACAATAGAAGACCAATCCGAAGGCCATGACAAACATGAACAAGATGAAAGCAAACCTCAAGAAAGTTCTAGTGATGTCTGCGATAAGAAAAGAAAATGACTTAAACAATAAAAACATGACATTTGTCTCTTCTAGTTATCATGGATGTTTTTTTTTTAAGTCAACGTTCTAAAGCACATACCAACTTTGCTTTCCGCGTGGAGAGAGAAAGAGAGAGAGGGGGGGGGGTGGGAGCTTGTCAAATACCAGGCCGCGGATCCAAGAAAATCGAATTGAATGCATTTCGGGGGCCCAATTGTCTGGGGACAAAAAGCGGCTCTATTATGTTTACGCATGGGCCGGTAATTTCATTGTGTGACTCCGGTCTGCGTCCGCTACTGAATACTACAGTGTCCGATCCAGGCGGGGGCACACTCATTGGTTGTAGGATGTCCTGACACTTAACAAAAATGAAGCCTTGTTTTTTTTTTTTTTTGTCTCAGGATTAAGCCAAAAACGCCCGTTGGGCCTGGCGCCACCTCTATTTTAGCTTATTTCCAAATCCTGGAATCACCATAGTACAATGGATCTTTGCCATGTTATTTTGTTGTGTGCTTTTATGAAGAGAGGGGGGGGGGGGGTGTTTTCAGCCAGTTAATTGACAGTCGTGGGTGGTGGTGGGGGTCGAGGGTTTTCTGCTTGTTTTCGTACTAGGCTTTTTTCCCCTGAACTTTACCGTGGGGACCAATGCATGCTTAAACCTGATATTGCCGCTAGATCAATAGTATAAATGGAAATAACTTTTAAAATAATTTAAACACCGAGAAAAGGGAGAAATATTGACAAGTTCCAAGTTTATTGTATATATTATATACATATATATATATATATATATATATAATATATATATATATATATATATAATATATATATAATATAAACACAACACAAAAGAAAGTTCCCCCTATTTCAGATATCAATAATTTTTAACCAGAGAATTTTAAAATCTAATTATATGTCCATGTAGGTAATTTAATTAGCTACCATAGGAGCGAATTTTAGAAAATCATCAAGTCATGCTTCAGTGATTATGGTTGAATTAAAAAATGTCATTTTTTGAAGTTCACAAGCCTAAAATCACAACTTTGATTCAATGATATCTGAACCCATTTTCAGATTTAAAATTTACACGTCAGAATGTATGCAAAACGTGCTTCCCAACATAAGGAAACGAAATTTGCTTCAATTTCACGGTTTGAGTGGCGTGCAGCAAAAATTGCCCAACTGCGATTTTTACTTCTCTGCCATGGTACAATCGATCAAATTTGAGGGAATTCCTGTTTTGAAGTGTATGTAACCATATCTCCATCCTTTCACGGTTGAATGAACCCATCAATCAACCGAAAAATGGGCCATTTTTTGCATTCAACCATTAATCACTGAAGCATGACTTGATGATTTTCTAAAATTCGCTCCTATGGTAGCTAATTAAATTCCTAAATGGACATATAATTTAGATTTTTAAAATTCCTCCTGGTTAAAAAATTATTGATATCTGCTGAAATAGGGGAACTTTCTTTTTGTGTTGTGTTTATTATATATATATATATATATATATATATAATATATATATATATATAAATATATGTTGGATTTTAAACATGACGTATATATTATATATATATATATATATATACGTCATGTTTAAAATCCAACAAATCAAAGTTCCCCATTTCTTTCACAATATTTAAATAAAAAAGAGTTGCACATTAGCTGTTTCTTACTCTTATATGTATACATACATATGCACTGGCGGCGATCCCGGGGGGGGGACGTGTCCCCCCCTCGATTTTTTCTGGGGGATCGTCCCCCCTCGATTTTTAAAGCTTAACATATTTTTATGTAGTGATTAGCTTTTGAAGCTAATAAAGAGGTAAAATGTATGTCAAATACAATGCTAGATGTTATTATAAGGCAACATTTTCTGCTCGCGCTTCGCGCTCGCAAACATTTTCATTAGTTTCTACATAATGTGCGACGTATGCGAATTTTGAGTGTATTATTTTTTCACTTTCGGGTGTTTCCGTCCCCCCCCCCCCAGTCGTGACATGAAATCGCCGCGCTTGTATATATGTATATATATTTACCAAGGAACATGATGACGTAGATTCCAAGCAGTGAAGATCTCCTCATGAAGAGCACCAAGTTGATCCAAGCTAAGAACCCTGATAAAGCTCCTAAAGGCCACTGCCAAGACTGGAAAAAGAAGACCAAATGAAATGCTAGGAACCCGGCCCCGACTCAGGGGGTCAACCAAACACGTATGTTTGTTCCAAATTCTCAGAGATACCCCCTATTTGGACGGAAAGTAGTGTCGAAATTACCCCCTATTACAGACTTTTGGAGGGGTAGCCATCAAAATGCACCCTTTTCACAGGTTTTTGGACCATATTTCACGATTTGTCCTCGAAGAATTAAAAACTGCCCCTAATTAAAAAAGGACGGGGAATGCTAAAAGACCCCTATTACAATGATTTTCAAGGGATTTTTCCCCTACTTGTGCCCCTAAAATATATATACCCCTTTTCCGGAGAATTCGGGAACAAGTATACGTGTATGGTTGACCGCATTAGTTGGGAGGGGGGGGGGTATAACCAGTCTCTAGAGGAGGTGTGCGATATTATGTCAATTTGACTTGTCGACTTATTGACAAGTATATTCTGAAACGAAGACTGAGTTTGTATGGAGGTGAAGTTGTGCGGTGCTATTGTGCGATCCTTTTTCTAATGCTCAGACAAAATGATCGGAATTAGGATCGCACAATAGCACCGCACAATGCCGCACGCCTATAAATAGATCTAGTCTATAAAAAATTACACCACCGACCCGTACCAAGGATGACGTCATTATTATTAAAATAATCATATAAAATCAATGGTATGTATTTGAACAGATTTTTTGAATTGTACATTGAAAGGGATCATCAATGGTCCAGATGAGTCCATTTAGAGATCAGAAATTGGTCCCAGTGGGATTTTGGCAGAACTTTATTAGTTGCTCAAGGTACTCCCAAAGCGTTGCCAATTTAGGTATATTTAGTGTATTGTTTTACTGCAGCCCCTTTAACAGAAAAAAAGCAGAAAAACCTCCCTTCATACTTTCACAAGATTAAGAAAAGTATATGACCAAGTAGAGCCCAAAGTCTGAAGAATGTCATTATAAACACTTATTTTTAATGATTTTGTCAAAACTCATTTTTAACACACGGGCCTATGGAGGTCTATTTATAGGTCTGCACTCACAAACTTCACCTTCATACAAACTCAGTCTTCGGTTCAGAATACAAGCCATTAACTTAAATAAGTTGACACGGCACGGCCGAATTGCTTTGCTTCACAAGAGGGAAGAAATATTACTTTGCCATCCCAAAATATGTCATCATTGAACATGACAAGTCGACTTAACAAAATAATATAGAATCATTTGTAAATCTTAGTTTATTATTCATTAATTCGCCACTTTCTCCTAATTTTGCATGGTTAGAATTGTTCCCATTTTTTTCGGAACGCATTTTTAAAAATGCTTTTCTCCCCGACAACGGTCCTCTAGATTAAATAGTGCTTTAATTATATCATACGTAGGCATAAACATGAACTAATCAGGATTTTCTGACCAAAAAAGACAAATAACTATTAAAACAAACATTTTTTGAATGTTGTTCAGTATAAGGGTGCTATCTCACTTCGCGGAGACGTCACCGCGACAGATAAAAAGTATTAGAGACGTCTCCGCGACAATTTATGAAAAAAGTCTGAAGAAGTCCCAAATCCGTCTCAGAAAATCAGGATACGTCTCCGAGACGTTTCGGAGACGGATTTGGGCCTACTTCAGATTTTCTTTTTCATCAATTGTCGCGGAGACGTCTCCTGAATATCGGAGACGGATTTGGGACTACTTCAGATTAATTTTTTGATATAAATTGTCGCGGAGACGTCTTGGAGACGTCTCGGAGACGTCTCTAATACTTTTTATCCGTCGCGGGGACGGATTTTTATTCTGTCGCGGAGACGTCTCCGCGAGGTGAGATAGCACCCTTAGAGGCGCATTTTGCCATCTTTTTGTACAGTCCAATAGTAACCTTCATTATAAAACACAAAGGCCCGTATTCTAAACTGTAGACTGAGTTTATATGAATAGACGAGTTTATTAACATATTCAAATTTTATGCATACTTTTTCCTGTCGACATAGTAAAAAGGCATGCAAACAACCTGTAATAAAATAATGAACTACAATACATGGAATCCAGTTTTCATACATTAGTTGCTATGTCGAGAAAGCCTCAGGCAAGCTTTCAAGTTTTCAAGAACAACCTTTGTTAAAAAAAGTATGCATAAAGTTTGAATATATATATTAGTTGGAAGTTAGTGCGGTGCTATTTGCGATCCTTTTTTCGGATACATCAGACAAAATAAATCTACACAAACTCCCGACTCAAACAAACTCTTTTTACGGTTTGGAATATGGGCCAAAAAGTTTAATTTCTACTCATAATCAATTTGTCAAATTTGCAATATGTCCGCCTGTTTGTCATTACTTGTATCATATGACCATTGTTCACGAATTCCACTTCACCCCTTGGTAGCGTGAATAAGATAGCAGCGATGTATAAAAACAGCTCCAAGTAGTTGTTGGGACTTTTGAAATAGTTAAGCCTATGGACCGCCATTTGCAACACCTGAGAACACATGAAATAAATTTAATTAAATCAGTTTTGTTTATTCACACATAAAATACACATTTCAAATAATTTTATCATCTTAGCTTTGCATTGCCGTTGCCGCATTATAAAAGGAAACTCGTTAAAAATAATCCCGTTGTATATATAGGCTATCTAAAAAGTACAATTGATTCAATAATACAGTAATAATTAATCGAAACGTAAATTGTCACGGGGTCATTTACAATTTACAATTGAAGGCGTTTATAAACATACTGCTAATGTGCGAGGTTAACGGATTTTTTTAGCAACAATGTATGATATACTGATTTTGGATGGTGTATGGAACACTACATTAGTATTATCATATCTTTCTTTTTATGATGAAGCGGTGACTTTTAGCCCGTTCAGCAATTTCGACTCAGCAACCCCCTCCACTTTCAAAAGCACTCCGTGGCCCTTGTCTTAAAATATTAATACCTATTACCTACCTCTCTGAATAAATTGAGCACGGAGAGGGCAATGATGACGATGTAGCCGAAACGATTGAAGATGAGCACGTTGAAAAATGAAGAATTATGAACCCATTTATCGTGACCATCGGCTAACCAAACAACTCGACGTGGATTCGGCTGTTTGAAAATAATTGTATTTAAATAATTAATTACAAGGACGCAAAAATGCAATGGTAAATCTAAGAACGACCAATAATCTTTATGCTTTCACACCCACTGGGATTCAATTAAAAAATAGTTTGGGTTTTAAATACAGCACCAAAACTGCTGGGTGTTGTGTACCATATAAAAATTTATCACGGCTGTTGGAATAATCAGATGGAAAAAGAAAGAAAGACGGTGGAGGAGAAATACAGTCTCACATACACACACACACGGAGAGAGAGAGAGAGAGGGAGAGAGAGGGAGGGAGAGAGAGAGAGGGGGGGGGGGGGGAGACTAGAATTTGAATTCAAGAAACATGAAGACAAGAATGTGACACATCATGGACGTATCAAAAGTGATACGTCCATGGACACACGAAGATGAGGATATTTATAAAATATTGACTGGCCTTGAGGGAGATACCGCAGATATTTCCCAAACAAGTCTCATATTGCCTCGAGTCGAAGACGAGGGCAATATGGGTCTTGTGAGGGAAATATAGGAGGTATCTCCCGAAGGTAAAGCCAGTTAATATTATTATTATTACCTGTTGAACTCAATTAGCCACATTTTAAAGAGAATAAAATAAGTTTGCTTGATTTAAACTGGATTTGTCGTAGGATGTTTATTTTTTCTTTGTTTCTTCAGCATTCTGAGTTGAACCATTGTGACGTAGTTATTCAGGCGCGCAATATTTTTTTTTACATGATGCTAAACCATTGTGACGCTATAATGTTTCTGTGCGTATCCATGGCCATTAACGCGCATCATTTTCTTACAATTACGCGTAGGACCCCTGACCAGTGAATATGGATATTACGGACCGGCAATTTTGTACATAAACCCAATAGGGAATCGCGGAGGAGGGGTGTATGAATATTACGGCCCGTTGTCGAACAACTGAGCCATTGTGATTAATGCATGGAATATATCTCATATTGCACTCAAGTGTATCCAATATTATATGAATAATGGATCACAAATTGTGTTAAAAACAATGGTACAACCGGAGATAATAATTTAGGTCTGAAAGAAATCTTCTCAAAATCTGCGTATGTGGTACACAATTAAAGCCAAAAGATTTGTCGTGCTGATACACTTTTATTTTGTAAAACAACGGTTATGCTAAATTTTGTGAGACGAGGAGAGAATTGAAATAGCACAAATCCTTTGTTGGGAATGCTGAATTGTGTGCGAAAACTACTATGGTACATGATCAGATGATGCGCAAAATTGATTTTTATTGATTTTAGAAAACTTTTCATATATCAAGATCTAGATCACCTAATGAGATGAACAAAGTTGAAGAAGAAAGTGTGTTTATTCGACTCGGAGGAAATATTAACTACCAGATTGTGAATAATATTCATACTTAAAAAAAAATGTTTGCGACCTGTACCATTTTATTTATACGGACTGTATAACACAGCACTCTACAGCCTAATATATAATTATCAAATATAGCTCTAAAAAAGTTTAGTGGAAAATTATTCATCTGAGATAGTAACTTGACAGTCCCCCGAAGATACATATTTATTTTCACTAAACTTTTATATAAAACTTGGTATATTTGTTTTTACATATCTTCTTTCTAACAAAATTATATATACCATCAACACGGGTGTTTTCTCAATCTATATTCAAATAACAAAAGCCATGATCCTTCACCACTAATCGGACCGAAAGTACGAAATTGTACGGTTTGGAGACTACGCGCTGCACCGCTCATCTCGGCACAGAAATGAACTACTAATTTCCGCACGAAAAATGAACTTTTAAATTACTGCTCTATCAAAATATATTGATCATTAAGCAAAATTGTACCAAAGAGAGGTTCATAGATGGATAGATTATCGATTTACTTACATGGTTCTACCCTTTTATTGCCTACTTCAGACATATTCAGAGTATTTTTAAACAATAATTGCGTCGACGCCATTTTCTTTAATAAGCAGCTGTTGAATTTGTCGATGTGATCGATCGTGAATGTCGTGATCGTCTGGGCTCAAAATAGCAGCCCATTTCTCCCCTGGAAAAATAGTAAAATCTATTCGGAGCTGTCGCAGAGATTTCTTTTTCCCGGTGGGATTTATATTTAATCACGTGATTGCCAATTGACCAATAATTTATCTAGAATTCTTATGAATATTCTTAGAAGTGATATAAATGAAAATATACCTGGGTGTGGTTAAATTCCTGAACGTAGTAGCTTGGTGGCATCACGATGATGAATCCCGTCAACATGAAGAGGAAGAGGAGATAGACGACGAGGGAAGAGATGAAGGCGTAGAGACCCACTGAGGTCCACTTGTGATGAAGGAAAGTCGTGACTACAGGATGGTCCAATAGACTCTCTCGCTGCAGACTGGTCTAAATAGGTAAAAAGAGATGAGTACAAGATGTGAAATAAAATATTTAAGGTTTTTGTTTGAATATGAAAAGTAGGTAAAAGGAGGGTGGAGATGAGGGAATACAGTCCCACTGAGGTCCACTTGCGATGAAGGAAGTCATGACTACAGGGATGGTCCAAAAGATTCTCTCGCTGCAGACTGGTCTAAATAGGTCACAAGTGCATGAGTACAGGGCTTGTGCCATGAAAAACAAATGTTCTAAGTTTTTATTTGAATATGAAAATGAGCAGTTGGGGGAGAACCACGGAAGGTCCACTTCTGAAAGAGAAAAGTCATGAATTGGATGATCAAAAAAAATATTATATAATATATATAATTATATATATATATATATATATAATATAAATTAAAAATCGAACTGCAGACTGGTCTATTGATAGTTATAAGAATACAAGGTGTGCCAGAAAAAAAAAAATCATTATTGTTTTGATTCCAATATGAAAGAAAGTAAAGGAGGGTTAGCGATAAAGATGTACAGATCCACACGAAGTCCAATAGTGGAAAGTCGTGACTAAAGGGTGGTCCAATAAATTCGCTCGCTGCAGACTTGGTCTTAAGAACCAATCGAGCACATGAATGATAAAAGGTGTGGATAAAATATATATTTTAAGGTTGGATACATGAGCATGATAGACAGATTGAGGAATTATGAAGTCTTCAGAAGTGCTAATGTGGTTGAGGTTTGGAGAATCTGTCACAAACGCATAGAGATGAAAGACTAAGTATGGGATTGCTGAGTAGATCAAATAATAAAAAAAAAAAAAAAAAAAAAGCAGATGCAGTATGGGAAATATGAGGGATTGTGTGTTATTATACTGTCTGAAAATTTGTAGAAAACATTATATGAAACAAATGGGGCTCAGATAATATTTTTTCTTAGATCAAGAAAAAAGAGAAATTCCAACAAAATGGAAGTGGTATTGGGGGGGGGGGGCGCATTCAGGTTTCGCCATTAATTCCCCAAAGAGATAGGTAGAGAGAGAGAGAGAGAGAGAGATTTGGATTACCATTATCTGTTAAAGGATGATTCAAGAATCGTTCCTGTGGGTCGGTCACATATGGCCATGCACTCCGTTTCAATCTGCCTTTACGATCGAATTGGGAGTTACCTTTTGGCCGATCCAAAACGCCTCACGGACAGGGATATTGTCGACAGTCTATGGTAGACCCTGTTTAGCAGCCCTTCATGCCGCACACCGCTCTCTGAAGAGGTAAACAATAAAGTTTGGAATAATATATTTTTCATACGCCAACATCGTCAAAAATTAAAACATTAGATCAGGGAGGGGTCCTTCGGCACCTCTCTGATTAGATCAAGTGATATTAGATCAAGAATGTATAAGACTAAGGGGTAAATTGAATCAGATTTAAAAAAGAATCAGAGAATTGGACCAATTGGTGTTCAACCAAGATGATATAAACTGTATTATATACCTCATTTTAAGAATCTTTAATAATCCTGTCTTCTGATTGGTTGAAAGTGCAGTCATAATCTGACCTATAGCCGCCATAGACATTTTTCCCGGTTTTACCGGTCAATAGAACATTTTTACAGTACTTTTTGCCCATGGGCATAGTGCGATCCCCATTTGTTTACGTGCAAGGCTGCTGCGCATGCGCTTTATTTCAGACACCATAATTTGCGGCGCGATTTTGTCGATAATTTTAGACAACTCCGCTGCTTGTGCGCGTCAACGCGCGTGCGCGCAGCGTAGACAAATTCTTTCATCGCGCTAGAACGGATCCCAGATTTCTAGTTGAGCGTTAAGCCTGAATTCCGATGACGATGTTGATCTAAATGTTAGCTAAACAAGCGATTTAGAGGTCGGCATTTTGCAGTTAACTGTAAGTAGAATGCGATTGTGTTGCCTGTGCTGTGTGGCGAGCATGCATTGTGGCCTGCAGAGCCAGGCAGAGGCTTTAACTTTCATGAGATCTAACGATATTTTAGAATCTAACGTTAGATCGTAGACTTCACTTAGGCCTAACTGTTAGACTTAGATCTAGTTCTAGGTCAAAATTAGACCATGTTTGTTGTTTTTAGATTCGGCATATAAAATATATATTGACTGCTTTTATTTTCGGGACATGGTCGTTTCTAGACTGCTCTCGGGAATCTCCGAATCTGCCATAACCCGCGACCTGCGGTCTTGGGTTATAGCAGATGCGGAGATTCCCTTGACCAGTCTAGAAACGACCATGTCCCTCAAAGCAGTCAATATATCTATATTATAATGTTTCATCTACAAAATTCATAAATTTGAGCGTTACTGAAAAAAAAAATACTCACCGGGTTGTTTGATCCAGGGTGAGAAAGTGTCTTCAAGGAATTCATAGTAGAACTCTACCGTCACAGACTTACTGGGTTTGGAGGAATACGTCCCGCCAACCACCGTGATACAACGATCAAGAACAGTCTTGGCAACATCTGTATATGTAATAGGAAGAGTCATAGTGGTGACCGAATTATGTGCAACAAACGGGATAATCGTAGTGTAATATAATAGAGAAATAAAGGAAGTATATAACCGAGTTGCAAACCCAGACAAATTTGCAGAGTGCCAGAGAGAGAGAGAGAGAGAGAGAGAGAGGGGGGGGGGAGATAGAGGGAGAGATCGAGAGAGACTTACCTTTTCCGTTTCAATATGTATCTATGACATGTTTTCTTTTCGTACTTGCCTGACAAAGCAGTACAGAAGAAAATTTACCACGTCGATAAAAACAGTTTATAGAGTTGGCTAGAATCTCTCTATATCATGTACTGTATATGGCACTCTGCAAATTTGCTTCATTTGCTTAGGTTGGCAATTGAGTGAGATATCCCCTAAAGAGCTTTGAGAAATTTAAACAAGAAAGATCATTTTTCCACCGCAAATACAACCTTGAGAAATACGTCCAAGTCAGAGGCAGTAGGGAGTTAACTGTGGACAATTACCCCCAGCAATAGGTTTTAGGTGTAGAGTTGGGGTACTATATTATGTTTTATGGGGGTAATGGTCCTACACTGTAAAACAAAATTTGTAAAGACAACATTTTTACAACAAATATGCTGTCAGCAGGGTCGCCATAAAAAAATGAATTAAAAAAACAGTTTTATTGTAAATTTCACCTGCAAATGATTACGTGAGACATACAAAATATACGTCAGGAGTTACATATTTGTTCCGTTTTAACCACATACGTAAGCTTTAGAACTCTAATGATTTTTTCCATCTCTGTCATAAATTCTTAGAGGAGAAATTTACAACAAAATTGTTTTTAAAATTACATTCTTGTATGGCGACTCTGCTAACATCACTTTGCGGTATTTATTTATTATTTTGTTTACAGTGTGGAGCCGTTTAAATCCCGAAAATGTCATTTTGTCATTCTTCTTATGATGAGGAATATGATTGTTACCAGGCATGTATTGGATGAGCTTTCGCATGGGTGTGGTCCGGTAGTTAGTCTCTTCATCCAGACTCGAAACACACATCAACTCACGCCACTGTGAGTGACGTAAGATCATCTTTGCCACATCCCTTTGAAAGATAATAAGACGGTTAAATAAAGAAATAGATGAGTAATGGGGAAGTCTATCCTAACTTGAATTTTTTTTTTTTAAAAGAAAATCAGAAAGTAAGATTAATAAATTTGAAGGTTTGAAAAGAGGGATTAATAGTTACGGAGTTTTTAATATCTCATTTGTGACGTCACTTGCGAGGCTTATTGCAAAAAAAAGGTAATCTTACAGAATAATATTTCAATATTGGTTGATCAAAATGCGAAACGGCATTACACTCCGAAAAGTGTTTCCTATATCACATCAAACAAATCACCAAACTTTTATAAAACATTTTTTTTTTTGGGGGGGGGGAGAAATACATTTAAAAAATTGATCACGTTGAAATTTGATTAAGTTTTTGGAATTCCTAAAAAAAAAAAAAAAAAATGGAGATAAGAAAGTGTAAGACAGAGAAAACTTTAAAAACTGATGATTTACTCGAAACCATTGTCGATGGCGTGATCGAGACACGTCCGTCCATCCTCGTCGCACGCCACGGCGTTGGCTCTTCGTGCGCCGCCGTGACGCTCATCTTCCTTGTCAAAGAGTAACATCTCAACCATCTCTAGTTGTCCGTTCATACTCGCGTGATGTAACGGTGTCATCTATGACAAAAGAGGAACAAGGCATAGCCTAAATGAAGATTGTCAGTATACTGAATATTTTGCTCCTGAATTTGAAATACAGTGTTATAATTTCATGAAATGATTCTGACGCGATAGAAAACACAGATGGGGTGACTTTAAAACCCTTTTCAGGACCCGTAAGGAACCTTATTCTGTGAGTTATAATGCATTTTTGCATGTTGTACGACCATCACGGTTCGAAAGACCTCTCCAAAATCGTTTTGAGAAAAAATTATGTTAAAAAACAAAAAAATTGTTTTCTAAAGAGCTTTAATGTTTAGGGTTCCTTTTTAGAACCCTTTTTCCCTCTAAGGGTGCGATTTCGTTTATGATATTGTTATATAGATATATGTGTCCTAAGCTGTATCGCTTAATCTCTTCAAACATACCACAAGCATGACAAGGAAAGTCAAACCAAAGGAGATTTCAATTTAATAATTCTCGGTTTATGTTCTAATATTAGGTGGGAGTATTAAACAATTTTAATTCAATTCTTTAATTTTTTGGTCATTGAATCATGGTTACTTGTTAAAACTACATAATAGTAAAATGTGCATTTTTTACCTAATGTAAAATTTGTGTTCATTGATTGAATCATAGGCCTAAATCTAAATGCTAAAGAAGTTTCTTCAGATTCGTTGGCGCTGATAAATTCAAAAGTGAATTATACTCCATAAGTTTTTTTTTTACTCTACCGAAAATAGTTGATAGTTTATAAATAATGCATTCCAAGTTACTATAAATATTTCAATCTGTACACATTCATGACATTGATATATTAAAGATATCATTCCGTGTCATAAAAAAACTGTTAAAAAGTAAAAATCTATGTAAAGATGAACAAACGTACTTCACAATTGTCTCTGTCATCGATGCGCGCGTGGAATTGGAGCAAAATAGCAGCTGCTCTAGTCCAGCCGTTCCCCGCAGCCAGATGAAGAGGAGCCCGTCCCCCTTCGATATCTCTATTTCTAGAAAGGAGCGATAAAACATGATTATTATATGAAACATAATCATATCACTATCATTAAAAAACAGGAAAAATATCCATCGATCTTGGCAGAAATGGTAATTTAGGTTTTCCCGGTCAATTTCCAACTCTTTGCAATCGAAATCGTTTATGTTCATTCAATTTAAACGATACCACAGGGAGTGGAGCTATTGGTCAAATGAATTAACGTTTAATTTTTAATCGCGATCACATTTAGGACGAAAGGGCGGATTTACGAAATATCTATCAGTGTTATCAGTGGTGCGCTTATGATACCGGATACAAAAGTTTTGCAGGGGCCAAACCTCTTCCCTCTTCGTAAGTTCTGATATACATATTTAAGGGTAGGTAGGCTTATATTCCGTCGAACCATGGGTTAACACCAATGATAAACTACAATTAAAAATCTTAAAATCTTGTTCTCAACCTTTTATGTTTTGGAAGTGTGTTTTTGTGTGTGAAGGTATGTGTGTAGGTGAGTGTGTGAGTGCGTGTGTGTGATGGAGGGTGGGTGTGTGCGTGTGATGGAGGGTGGGTGTGTGTGTGTGCCTGATGGACGTGTTAGCATGTGAGGGTGGTTATGTGTGTGTAAGTTAGGACGGGTTGGTGTGTATTTGTGTGTGTGGATGGATTTATGCATTTGTGTATGGGGCGGATAAGTAATGTTTTCCCGTTCATTCTCTACACCCCTTGACTTGTCTTCAACCTATACATAATATGAAAGTGAATGATAATTACGTTAGTTTGTTATTTTAATGAGCTTTTACTAAAATATGTTATTCATTTGCCTTGTCACGCACCGTAGCATCGGCTTCAATTACACGAAGCAATAAATATATATAACATATTTTTAAATTAAAGAAACAAAAGAACAAGACAAAAAAAAAAAAAAAATGAAAAAGAAGAAGAAGAAGAAGGAAAAAAAAAAGAAAGAAAAAAAAAAAACGGAATAAAAATACTTACATATAGCCGACTTGGGACAAGAGGAAATACAAACTGGGCCAATAATCACATTAATGTCAAGAGTTGATAGGTGGGCATAAGGGCATGCCACCTAGAGTCAACAATAAAAGTTTGGTTTTTAAAGGGCGTCAGTCGTGAGGATACGAGTTGAAAATAATTATGAGGTGCGGATCCGGGACAGGGAGGGAAGGGTGGAAGGGGGTGTTATTGCAAAGGTGCTGTAGAGACTTGTGCTCTGTAACAGAAAGACTTACGATCGATAAAAAGTTACGATCTATTTTATCTCGGTGGCCTCATTTGGAACGCATGTATACAGTCATGGATAAGAATGAGGATACTAGACTAGTATGCTGGTTAGGGCTAGGGTCAGGATTGAGATGATCAATTTTGGAGCATCCTGTCCATGATGAGGCTACCGCAAAAAATCAATCGTAACTTTTTATCGATCGTAAGTCTTTGTGTTACAAGGCACTGGACTTACTTTGCGTTAACATCGGCCCGAGCCTTGATAAGATCAAGCATGATGACGGTATGTCCGATCTCGGCGGCGTAGTGCAGGGGCGTGTTACCACCGGCATCAGTGTGATGGACAACGGCTTGGTGGGACCAACGAAGTAGCAGCATAACCAACCTACAGACAAATTATATTATGGTTATGATAAAAAATAATAAAGTACGAAACTATAATAACGCAAATATTCATAAAGCGCAAAATGCATACCAATCTGGAAAAATGCATGATTAGCAATGATCGATAAGGAGGTCTGCATAATTAAGATTAAAGAAGAACTAGACCCTGTAACAAAGATTAAAGAAGAACTAGACCCTGTAACAAAGAATTACAATCCTTTTTGCAGATGGATAGTATCAAATCAGAATCCTTGCTGCATGGACTTCTTGCGTAAAAGCCTCCCTGTGAACCAATTAGAAAAGTTGTTTCAAATTTGCAATCGATCGTAATGCTTTATGTTACGGAGCACTAATTATTGGATGGGAATTTACATGTTGAAATTTAATATTATGAATGACGCGTCAGATGAGATTGAATTATTCATTTAAAATTAGAGAGGTTGTAAGCCGCTTGAATAGAGAAAGGTAACATTCCAAAAAGGGGCTTGTACCGTCCCTTCCAACTCCAAAACGTCCCAATTACAACGATGAATAAAAAAAGGCTCTTAAAATGACGAGTAAATTCACTTAAAATAAACAACAATTGCATTGATGGATAATGCACACAGTAGGCCTACATCTAAAAATGAAAAATTAAAAAAAAAAAAAAAAAAAGAGAATGAAGAAAAGTAAACAAGAAAATGTATGAAAGAAAAATAATGAAGCATGGAGCCTTTGCAGGCACATGTCTATACAAATAATGAAAAAAACAAAAAACAAACATATATTGTCATATAATGTCATTGCCCTGGAGAGGAATTGAGAGGGATGATGCGTCCATCTCTCTCCACTTCCATGCCCTTCCCAAAGTCCAGCTTGTATTTCCGAATCTATTTGTGCCATATGATGAATATGATTAAAAAATATTCAGTTATAAGCACAAACATTGTGACCAATCATTGCCACCTCTTAAAAAGAAGACTTTTGATGCTTAATTTCTTTAGCAATTATAAATCAATGCATTAGCACGCCATATAACCTACATTGCGTAATTGACTGCTCTTTGCATTAAATTGATAGTGTTAAATGAAAAAGAAAATACAAATCAGTGCGAATTAGCTCTTGTTTACATTAATTGTAAAATAAAATATTACCATTGTGAAATTTGCGATGTATGTACGAATTTGATTGACTAAAGTACCTTTTTGTTTGCTATATGCATTATGTCGAATGCATAAAGTGCAACATTTAAAAGCACCGGCGAAAAAATGAGCTAAAGTGACTGCTGCACACATGTAATTGAGTGAGTGGAGCATGAAAATGGCCGAAAAAACATATAATAATGATTATAATGATATAAAAATCATAATTTGATTGACAATGATACGATGGTGATTATGACGATGATGACAAAATATTATTGATGTAGATATTTACTTGCCTCCGACTCTCAGGCTCGGAAAATTTAAGAGAGACACTAAAAAGCAGAAAGTGTCAAAATATTTGTTCAATGAATATTTTCTGGCTCTCTTGTCAAATATTCCTGATATAGACAGAATAAGGATCAAATAATGTAAACACAGGTAGAATCCCTGTCGTGTGCATATCACCATTCTGAAAATGTCTTTTTGTTCTTTAGAACCCATTGTCATGTTCGAATGTAAATAGACGAGTCTCTTTTCATTGGGATATATGACACGTTATCGACCTTCAAATTCAATTGCCCATTTGGGGGTAAGCAATTTTTCAATCAAACCTCAAATATTTTGTTAAACATTCACCTTGAAAAAAGCTCTTTCAAAACATGTTCGCCATGGTGTATTGTTGTTCTTCTTTTTTTTTTTGGGGGGGGGGGGGCAGGGGGTTCCGAAGATACTAGTTGTTCCTTAAACATGCTGGTATCAAACATCTAACGTTTTCTCCGCTTGAGAAGGGAGATCTGAAACACATTTGAATTAACGACATATATTTGTGTATATTTAATGACCTTGTATTTTAAACTGAATGATCAATACAAAACACTGGTTAAACCCTAGCAATGATTTATAATAATTTTAGCAGTAATGAACATTTGCAGATTCATGTAGCATTTGGAAATGGGAGGGGGCGCCGCCGAAAATTTCCTATTTAAAATGCACAGCCAATGGGCGGTTTCCAAATTATGCGGGTGGGGGGGGGGGTGTTCCTGTATCCCTCGCATGGGTCTATACCAATGAAGAATGTGTATTTTGTGAATATGGCTTGTTTCTTCCTGTTCGGGAACCTGCTTATTTTTTGAACTTCTAAATCCTCTGTGGTAAATTTGGATAAATAGCACTTCTATAAAACATATAGGCGTGACAAATTTATTGGAAACTATTGAAATAAAGTTGATCATTTTTTTTTCATTGTTGCTTTACGTTGTTGTTTTGTTCTTTTATACATCATTTTCCAACTGCTACCAGGTTAGATCGAATTTCTCGATGTGTCTTTGAATAAAAAAAAAACGAAAAACAATCTTTCTTGAAAAATCTCTCATGAAACTTTTTAAAATTTAGTGGCCCGTATTCTGAACGGCAGGCATCGCTCTGGGTCTACACTCCGTTGGTTTGTATTCACAGCAAGCATTCTCTATGAAGAGTCAACATGGTTAATGAAGCGTGATTCTAAAAGTGCAAACTCACTCTGTGATCTTGGTTGAAATCAAGAATGCATACTGAGTTTGTATAGCAATTTGTAAAGAATCCTAAACCAGGGGTATGGCCCGCCTCACACTATAGGCGATCTGCTGCGATGCGATTTTTGATGAAAAATGTTATGTTATTTGACATGAACATTTAAACATGGAAAATCATAATTTTCCAAAGTTCTGAGTAATCCTTATACTGAAAATGAAATTCACAGCTATTGTGAACCCCCTTCTTTGTATTAAATAAAATTGTTTCCACATCGCAGTGACGTCACAGCAATCTTGCGATTTAAAGCGCTTCTGAACTTTACTCCTAATTAAAGGCTTGCAGTTGAACAAAACTCCGATTCGGTTGCCCTTTGTGTATTTCTAACCTCAGATAAGATCATTCGACATGCTTCAAATATCACAAATTAATTTTCCAAAAAATCGCATCGCAACAAATCGCTCAGTCATGTTGTCAGTGTGAGGCGGGCTTTAGAATTTGAAATGAGGGGTTTTGAGAGTTTATGTCGAAGGTAGCTATAATTTGTGTCTTTTCCCGTTAAATTGAACCTAGAGGTTGTCCAAAATTCGCTACAATGGAAGAACATAATTAAACATTCCATAGTGATTTGATTGATTGCATGTTTGTCAACAAAACTGTCATTTTAACAAGATTTGCCAGTCAATTCCAGAAAATTAAAAATGACAACCGCAACAGCCGCGAAAAGCCGATAAAAAACTAAGTCCTTATTATTAATTCAGGGAATAACAATATCATTAGGCCTAGTATCTTTTCCAGCTGAAAATGTATGTCCATCATTACAATTGCATTGTAAATAACACTCGGTATTCAATAGTTGAAAAAATGGGCAAGGGGCTATTGAAAATTAGATATTAGCTATTGAAATTATTTGCATAAATGCCTCTAAGTTTATAAATATAATTGCATTTCCAGTATAATCGTAGACCTTCGTTTTACAAATCCGAGACCTTTGTTCTAGAAATTCTAGATCTTTATTTTGCAATCAAAGCTTGGAGTTAGAGTCAGTGCAGAAGATTGATAAATCGCTTTGTATTTCAGCAAAGGCGGATCCATTGACTGTACATTTAAAAATCAGACAATTTCGGCGGCGCCCCCGGGCTCTGCGCCCCCCCCCCAAAAAAAAAAATCTGAAATCCTGGATCCACCACTGATTGGTGCGGTTCGATCTTCTAGTCTGATGCTTTCTGCGCAAACTTCAACTCCGTACAAACTCACTCTTTGGATCAGAGGTCCATATCTCCGTCCTATCTGGGACCCTGCATCCTGAATATTAATGAGACAGAATGAAGAGCCCTAGGATATTTGCTTCAGTTAATTCATCATGACTTATCCACAGACAAGAGAAAATGCACCAGTGGTTTAATCGCTTTCCGGATAGAAATACAGGTAACTCTGCCGAAGTCGATTCTCTTGGGATCCCAGAAATCTGTTAGACTTAGGACAAAATCGACTTGGGAGAGGTGAATAACACATGTCTTTAATAATGTGGACTGAAATATTGCATCGACTTGGGTGATTATTTGACTTAAAGAAGGTCGACTTATGCAGAGTTACTTATAGAGTGGTTTGGGTTCAAAGCCCTCCTGGTTCCATTTTTTCCGACTTTATTGCTTTTCATATGCAGATCGGGCACCCGATCTAATACAATCGGAGTTACGGTAAAAAAATTAAAAAAAATAAAAAAATAAAAAAAAATAAAGAAAATTCTGCCTCTTACTCTTTATGTTTGTTCTTTACGGCATCCATGATAAAGTCCATGATATCCACATCGGTTAAAGTTGGGAACCGTATATCACTGTCAAAAATCTGTTATGAAATTCAGATACAAGTCATGTAAGCAAAATTTATATCATATTTAACCAGGTTTAATTCTTGGGGAAAAGCATAACCAAATAGTAAATAATAATGATATGTATATATATATATATATATATATATATATATATATATGTATATAAAGATTCTTTATACATGATACTGTTCTTTTCGAAACTACAAAATGACAACGAAATATCAAATTTTTCATCATTCAAAATAGCTACCATGACAAATCTAATATGTGAAGATCCCATACCTTACTAAGCGCAGTTGCCTTGTTGTTTGCTGCAGCCCATCTCTGTATCTCGGCTCCGAGTTCATGATGTTTTCTATTTGACGATACCATACATCGAAGCAACGTGAGTAATGTGTCGAAACTGTCGTGATTGATAGCGAGTTGTAGAGGGTTGAGGTATGTCGAGTCATGTATCGTGATATCTGAACCGCTAATGAATGGGATTTGAAGAAGTGGGTGGTTATTGTATATTATTTGCAATTTTGTATATTATCCGAAAAAACGTTTAGATCTAGGACAGAGATACAATAAATGCATCTTCCAACTTATTATAGATATCGATTTCACATAACATTTTTTAAACTGGGCAAGATATGGTATAGGCCTAAACATTAACTGTAAAAAAAAAAAAAAAAAAAAAATCAAATCAAAATGAAAATTCGTCAGCATGAATCGTAGTTGGATAGGCCTGCTGTGTGATGAAATGTATGATTTACTGTTTATTTTAGTTTAAAGCCTGGAACCAAACCAAATTAAAAACACAACATGAAAATATTTGAATATAATATAGAAATGATAAAGCAAATTAAGCAGTTGTAAACTGATTGAGGAATCTGTTCAGTACAGTTCAAGGAAATTTATTCAAAAGTCATACATCTGGATACAAAGTCACTAAGCATTGATAAAATCATACAATTGGCAAGTGCATTGCAGGAAACAACAGGAAGGCATATTTTTAAAAATTAACATTCCCTTCTAAAATTGTGAGAAAGAGAAACAAGTAATCGTGTGTTTACTTTTCAAATAGGAAATTTGCAATCTCCGCTCTGTCGTGAGTGCATGCTAGGTGAAGAGCTGTCTGTCTATCTTTGTTTTCCCTGTTCAAAGAAACGCCCCGGTGGACGAGGTCCTCGACGATATCGAGGTGACCCCCAGAGCTCGCTGCGTGGAGAAGGGTGTTCTTATGGTGATCGAGGTGGAGAATCAATTCGCCTTATGAAAGAAAGAATCAAAGGGAATGAGAACGAGATAGAAGGCTATATATATATATATATATATATATATATTTACAGTTGAGGCCAGAAATTTACATACACCCGGGAAATTCAATGAATATTGTTCACTTGCCAACCATCATAAAATGTACTGTAGGCCTATCTTATAAAGTATCTGTGCTATCATGATAAATTGGGTTTCAAACAAATGAGTATTTCATGCTTTTTAATCACATTGGTTTGTCATCAGGAGCCGAAGAATATTTATGTGTCACTTTCCCCCAAAAAATCTTCATGTTTCTGACAAATAAAAAAAAAAAAAAAAAAATTGACCAAAAACATTTCATATTTGTGCTCGTTACTTCTCGACACAAACATTCATATTACACTTTTTTGTTCAGTGGTGACATATTATGATATAATATGCAATATAAATCAAAGATTTGACATTTATATATTTCTATGAAACGATGTTTGAAAATATAATGGCTAACAAGAGAATACATTTGGCACAAATATTACTTTTTTTTCTCCAAAGAAAGATTCCTCTTAAAATATATGTAAATCCCATCGACATCCCCGTCATGTGAAAGAGTTTAATATGCTCTTTTATTTGATACCAACTTTGTCATGGTAGTATTAATATTTCTGAAGATACAGTAAATTTTATGATGTTTGGCAAGTCAACAATTTTAATTTAATTCCCTGGGTCCATGTAAACTTCTGGCCTCAACTGTATATATTATTATAGCGATAGACATTTAGACAAACACAAACACAAATTCTCTCTTATCCAATTTCTTTCGCTATAGGCTACATATATATAGCTAATAGTATGTATATTCGACCCGCATACCTTATCGTTATTTTTGTTGGGATACTTGAATAAAATTCACCTGGGGAGCATTTCATGAAGCAAATATTCACCGATTCTCACTGACAACTCTTATAAGCTACTGAATTGCTTGCATATGATTGGCTGAGAGCAAATTTGTCGGATAAAACGTTCGACAAGTCCTTTCATGAAACGCCCCCTGATCGTAACATAAGATCAAGTACTACAATAATTACCAGAAATATATGCATGAGAATGTAATTTTCTTCGTTTATTATATCTCTTTTTTGTTAATGTGAGTGTGAGTGTGTGTGTGTGTGTGTGTGTGTGTGTGTTTGTGTGAAATAGAGAGTGAGTAAGAAAGAGTGAGAGTGTTGAAGGGAGGGACTGTGTCAATGTTTGTGTGTTATGCAAAATTGAATAGATTTGAATGGTGCCATTATGCTTAACTCCTAATTTGTGGTCGCATGAACGTACAAAACAACTAGAGGGTAGTAAAGAATAACAATTTGACAAATGGGGCAGGTATAGAATTGTGAATAATGAACATTCTGAAAAGAGTCTTTTTCTATTCTCAATAATTCTAAAAGGCATAATGATTTAGTACTTTTAGCTACGTCTTTTTGAGCCCACTATGACTTGATTGAATAATTGTTAAACGAACATAAAGTACGACGAATCTTCTCTTGCCTATTTTTCCAACTTAGGACCTAATGGGGCATAGGGTCTTCTTTTGTATCTGTCTAGCTATCTTCTTCCCCTGCACCTCTCTATGAATAAGCAGTTTTCACAGCCAGTGTAAATTGAGAAATTTAATAAGTATAACAACAAATATATTAAAATTCCGGAATAATTTGTATAATATTGTTTAAACTAGATGAATCTTCGACCGCGCACTGTCGGAAGGCATGCCTCCGTATTGCCACAGCGGAAAAAAAAGGCATGCGCATGTTGAGTATTTTACTCATTATATAACCATGACATCTTTGAGATATTGACCACCAAATCTATTAAAGTTGTATCGTCAGAATTATTTCCAACTCAGGAAGGATGGCATACTGATGTAAAAAAGATAAACATGTTTAAGTTGATCTGTCAAAGGTCCTTCAGAAATTGCAACAAACAGAGAATCATTTACATAAATAACCACGATGACCTTTGATGACCCTGACCTCAAAATCTAATCAGTTCATCTTTCCTCCCACATGACCCAAGTTTGAAGTTGACCATTAAAACGGTTCAGAAGTTACAGCAAGAAACGCTGACATTTCACTGTATACAATGACGTCTGTGACCCTGACCTTTGACTTCATGACCTCAATATAATAAATTCATTGTCCCTACCATCATGCCACCATGACCCAAGTTTGATGTTCACTCCATCAAACTATTCTTAAGTTATCGCAAGAACAGCCATTTTCACGTACACAATGTCCTCTGTTGGCTTTGAACTTTGAACCCTCATGCTCTAAATTCTTAATCAGTTCATTGTCCTTTCCCATATGTAAATATATTCCAAAGTTGAAGTTGATCCCTCCAAAACGTCGGTTCTTAGTATATCGCAAAGAACGAGAGCCATTTTATCACGTACACATAGACTGTGACCTTATGACCTCATGACCCATTATTTGACTAATTAAGTAAGTTTTATGAGCCTCATATATTGGGCCACATATTGAACCACCCAAGTTATTTTTTCCCAAAGTTATCCATCAAACGTTCTTAAGTTTATCGCAAGAACGAGCCATTTTCATGCTACAACAATGACCTCTGTGACCAATTTGACCTACCCCAAAATCTAAATCAGTTCATTGCCCTCCATATTGCACCACATTACTCAAAGTTTAGAAATGGACCCGTCACATAGTTTTAAGTTATGCAGAGAACGAACCATCTTTCATGTATACAATGACATCTTGACCTTTGACACTATGACCTTCAATACCCACTAAAATCATAATCAGTTTCATTGCCGCACCCATACCCATAGGCCACACATTACCCAGAAATTTGAAGCTGACCGTCAACGGTTTTAATAGCGAGAACCGAAGGCCATTTTCATGCATACGAATGACCATGCTACCTTTACCATTTGACGTAATGCACCAAGTCTAATCAATCATGTCACCTGACCATAATGCATACTGATCACAAGTTGAGATGACATCCTTCAAAACGGTTTAGTTATCCGCGAGAGAACGGAAACGGACGAGTAAACACGGACGTCACGGACGGACGGGACGGACGGTACCAACCCGAAAACAATATGCCTCCGGCAACCACCTTCGAAGTGACGAGAGAGCAAATCTTGGAAGGTAACTTAATAAAATCATACACGGGTAGTAACGTACCGTAACCCCACCCCAACAAATACAAATAAAGGTCCCAAACAACAACAAAACAAACATCACCCTATAATAAAATGTAGAAACCATTTGTATTTATAAACAATATGATTGATCCAACTGTTTATCAGAATTCTAAATCAATACCTCAATCATTTTGATCATTCATTTTGAACGGGAAGGCAATTTATTTATTATTTCTTATACTTATATTATTTATTAAATTTATTATCTAATTACTCATTCCCTTTATTTTTCTTTATTATATATACATATTTTTGCTTTGTTTTATTTTTGTTTGTTATTTATTTTTATTCATAAAAAATATATTTTTAATTATTATTTATCGAATACTAGTCTAATTGTTTATTATTTCATTTATTTATATATTCATTTTATATATTATCCATTATCTCTAATATTATTCATTTATTTTTTTTCCTAAATTTAATATTATTATTTTTATTTAATTATATTATTATTTACTTATCTATTTATTATTATTATAATTTATTTATTATCTATTATATATTATATATATTATTATTATCATAATTATTAATTATCATTATTATTAGTTATTCATATGTTATTTATTTATTATTATTTATATTATTTATATTTTTATTTATTTATATATTTTAAATAATTTATTTATTTAATTTATATTATTTTATATTATTTAATTTCTTTTTTTTTTTTTTTTTTTTGGTAATGGGGTGGAAGTGTCTCTTACCTGTTCCACAATGCAAAGCAATGATATGACCATGTCCAAGGGCCATTTAGAGCGAGCAACATGCAGACAATTTGCTTTCTTCCCGTTCTGTTCACTGATGGCGTACCAGTTATGGCGTTCTTTACCGACTTCGTCTATCAGATCATTCAGCTTTTCGACGTCGCCTTCCTTCGCAGAGGGCGAGTAATTTTCGTTTTACAGGGATGTTCTGTTTGGAGAGAACCCTTCCTCTCACTGTTGCAAAAAATAGAGAGAAGAAATATAAGGAAAATATAAAAACGAGAGACATCTACTACTATTGAAAGATAGGTACCAAAGAAACGTTGGCTCATTAAAATGCAACTATCGCTACTACTTAGATATACAAAGTACTTCCAAGTAATACTACTAAACTACATACTACTACCTACTACATGCAGTGCGGATGCAGACCGGAGTCACACAATGAACTTACCGGGCCCATTCGTAAATATAATAGAGCCGCTTTTGTCCCCAGACAATTGGGCCCCCAAAATGCATTCAATTCGATTTTCTTGGATCCGCGCCTGTACTGCTCCCACTACTACAACAACTACTACCACCACCACCTACTACTACTACTACTACTACTACTACTACTACTACTACTACTACTAGTAGGCCTACTACCACAAAAAAAAAAAAAATACAAAATACAAAATTCTAGATACGAACATGTGATTGTCTCATTTTCGGTTTAAAAGAGGAAGTTTTTGGTTGGAAGAAAGGAAGCTACAGAAATCTCAATGTCACGAACTCTTGTCGCCAAATCTGAGGACTACTTATCCTGTCCTTTTAAGTTATATACAGAGAACGATTGCATTGTCCTAAACATGCCAAAGAAAGCATGCCTGAATAATAGCTATGCTACGTAAAGGCCCGGTCCCACTGGTGGGAGGATTAATTGCGCATGAGTTGCGTATGCAAATTTCGTTCATCCACAACAAAAAACAAAAACAAAACAAACAATCTGCAATTCATACGCAAATCATCCTAAAAAGCCAGTGTGACCACGCCTTAAGTGCAACGACGTGCAACTCACTACGTTGTAGAGAGTTGCACACTTGTCCCACAGAAGGCGATCGTTCTGGCGACAACCTACGAACTACCTGTTGCCTCCATTCGCAGGTCCAATCGCCTTTAAAATTGTGAAATTATCGGGTCTGTCGCCAAAAAAATGCGTAGAAAAAATTCAGTTCGCCGCTGGATTTTCAACAAGTTAAACAATAGCCGGCGTCAGTTAGGTTGATGTCAATGACCGCAGCCTGTCTTCTTTTGTCGCGACAAGGTGCTATCGTAGATTGTCGCCAGATAGAACATGTTTAGCAGAGCGAAACGGAGGCCAGTTGTAGGTTGCTGCATGAATGCCGCGCTACAGCGTACGTTGCACGCACCGCTGATCGGCCTCCCATTCAGATACTGTACAGTCGCCGCAAATTTTTGAAATTTTCAAAAATCACTCACGACCCAAATTATAATGCGCGACTGAGAGGACAATCACGAACATAAAGGCGACAGGCCGCCAACAGGTAGAAAACACTCGATCGCCTCAGTCGCAAGGATCGCCACAGCCCTGATAGCAGAGTGACGTCTTAAAGACGTCTTAAAGACGTCACGTCAGACGTCTTAAAGACGTCAGGAAAAGACATCTTTATGACGTAAATTTGCACCCACGTTTGACGTCTTAAAGACATCGTATTTTTACGTCATTATTACGTCTAACTGACATCTTTACGACGTAAAAATACGACGTCTTTAAGACGTTAAACGCGGGTGCAAATTTACGTCATAAAATTTTTTTTCTGACGTCTTTAAGACCACCGCACTTGTCATCAGGGGATTTGACATTTAAATACTGATGAATCCCGCGCCTTCCTCCTATTGTCCATCCACTAACCTATCCTAATATTATAACCTATGCTGTCCTTACACAATAGCCCTATTATACTGGCAGTGTGTTCCGGTCCTGCTATATATAAGTGTACAGACCAATGTTTGGAGAAAGACAGTTACTTATTATTAAATTACACTTTGTTAATGAAATATGAAGAATGTCATTAATGAAGCACCTTGAAATTGTTATACATAATATGATAACAATTTTAAACAATTTTGATTTATGTCAATAAGCCAATGCCGGTTACATTGGCTTAAAATTGCATATTTCTATTCATTTTCCCTTTTTTCAAAATCTCAGAATACGCTTATGATAATTCATGACCAACAGAAACATTTATACTTTCTGGTCAAATGAAAGCAAAAAGTTGTCTTATAGACGTTTTAAAGACGTCTTAAAGATGTCGTATTTTTGGTTCAAAAAAATGACAAGAAAAGTGGCTCTATAGACGTCGTAAAACATTCAAAAGTTTCTATAGACGTTTTAAAGACGTCTTAAAGATGTCGTAATTTGTGTTCAAAACTGACAAGAAAAGTGGGGAAGGTGGGGCATAACGGACCACGTAACTTCAAGTGGCTTCTGTGACCGTCAAGATAGGAGCAAGAGAAACTATAAAAATGATATTCACTTGACGAGTTCTTATTGAAGTTTGATTAACAATCGATCAATAATTCTCATCTCTTTCATACTTCCGGCAAAATGAAGCTGAAAATATATCGGAAAAGGTCTGTTTTGCCCCACTAGTGGGGCAATATGCACTTCCGGCATATTTCGGTTGGAGGCAAAATGGTACCCTATTATGGGGTACCGTTTGCCCCCGTAAGAAATAATCAACTCCTGGGGACTGATTTTATCAAAATTTGTTCAAGTTGGCAAAATAATGTACTTTTGGAAGTCTCCAGAAGGATGCGAGCACACCAATTCTCCCCAGGTCAGCCAAATTATGGTCCTTTTTGCCCCCACACCATTGGGTTCCATTTTGCCCCAAGCAGAAATACCCTACATCAGAGGGGGTACAATATTTTGAATGGCACCCTCTGTAGGTATTGATTTTTTTCGATGAAACTTCAGTGGAATTGGTCAGCAATGCCTCATTTAACTGCAATACATTTTATAGAAAGAAATACTTTTGATGTCAAGCTATGAGAAGTCCGTTTTGCCCTAGGGTCCGTATGCCCCACCTTACCCTAGTCTTTATATACGTCGTAAAGATCATCAAAAAGTTGTCTTATAGACGTTTAAAGACCGTCTTAAAGATTCGTATTTGGTCAAAAAATGACAAGGAAGTGATCTTATAAACGTCGGAAAGACGTCTTAAAGATATCATATTTGGGTAAAAAATAGACAAAAAAGTTGTCTTATAGACGTTTAAAGACGTCTTAAAGATGCGTATTTGGTCAAAAAAATGACAAGAAAAGTGGGTCTTATAGACGTCGTAAAGACATCATAAAGACGTCATATTTACGTCATAATTTTTTGCTCCAAAAATAAGAAAGATATAACGTCTTTGAAAGTCAATTACAAAGAAACATAAATGACATCGATAGAAACATGTAAAGATATTTAAATATTCAGATTCTATTAATCGTTTGGAGAACGTCGTTAAACATCCATAAGATGTCGTGTTTACGACGGTGTATGAACGATTGACCAGTTTTTGATCAGTTTAAGACGTCTTTAAGACGTCAGTCTGTCTATCAGGAGTGGCAAGTTCATATTTTGGTTGAAGTCAAGCCGCGAGATGCGCGAAGGTCCAGCTATTGTATTTCGCGGATACACTCTATTGTCATGTTGTTAGTCTATTCTTTGCGTGGAAGCAAGTCGATGCCGTAGCCTATCGTAGACAGAGTCGTACATAGTATATGACCTACAGTCACCTACGATTCTGACCACGATTCTGGCAGGTTCTTAACAGCATAAGTTGTCGCCAAACCGATCGCCTCCTGTGACAGGCCCTTACGATGTATTGTGACTACCCGCATATTTGTCCATTTCGTCATACTATAGACCTTCGCAATGATTCTATATAAAATAAAATATTGCTAATAATTAGGTTTTCTCGCCCATTCATGCTCCATCCAGTCAATATCACGAATATTCATTCATTTCAAGCAAATTGATTTCCCCGTAACACCTACTTCAACTGATAAAGACAATGTTCAATTCATTTCCGTACTTTCGATTTCATAAAAGAGTCGATCAAGCCAAAATGTCATAAGGCGCATTCAATTTGCGTCAGCGAGAATTTGCGCTGGTATTTAACATTCAAATTCACCAGTGGATATTATTCAAATAACACTGTTTATTCAAAATCACGCTATACGAGTAGCTTCATGTACAGCTGGGATATTTACATATTTGTATTAAAAAAAGGAAGAGAGAGAAGAGAGAGAGAGAGAGAGAGGATGAAAAACAAAACATATTAGGGAGAAAAAAAACTAAAAAATATAAAAACATTAAGCATGAACCTTACAGGCAGATGTTCTCATATTAAAAAAAAATGATAATAAGAAAGGTTATGAAAAGAAAATAAATCAATTTTAGATATTATATATAACTACGTTATACATAATAAAATTGCCTATAACGTCATTGCCCTGGAGAGGAGTGATGCGTCCATCTCTCTCCACATCCATGGCCTATTCCTAAAGTGTTGATTTTGTATCAGAATCTGTTTTTGGGAGATGATGATGAGTATAATGCAATCATATTCAGTTATAAGCACAAACGCTTTGACCAAATCTGTCAAAGATTGGCTTTGATGCATAGTTACTTTAAAGTAGACAACTGGAGAGTCAAAACTGCTTTTAATTGCAACAAAATTCATACCACTGCAACCAAAAATCTTTACTGATTCAGAATATCTAAACCCCTTGTCAAAATCTGTTTTAGATCGGGAGTTATCACCTTTCAAAGAAGGGCCCCCATTTTCAGGCTTCAGCGGTACCCCGCAAGGGCGTCGAGATTATGACGTCACACCTTGGGCACCTGTACCGTGTCCACTGTATGCACGTATACGTATATCCTGCACTGTGCTATATCGCGTACATTGCACAATCTGATTCTTGAAAACTTTCTTTCTCGCTTCTCATCTCATGCTTCTCCCAGGCCCTGACTAACTGGTCAAAGGTGATATCTCTTGCCGACTGTTCCTCTACCATTTATCTATATATTTATGTTAATCCGTTCCAATGATGTATTATTTTTCCTTATATTAACATATAATTAGAAGTATCCTCAGCACGAGAGTGAGTGAAAAAAAAAAGATAATAAAACAAAGTGACATTGTTTTCATTGTGGACTGTTCAAATCACACTTTTAGTTTTGTTGTCATATATGACAAATTATTGTAACCAATAATCCTATATATCTATATGATAAGCTATAAGGTTATCATAATCTTGAAATTGTTCATTTGGTTTTGTAAGTCTTTATATTATTGTGCTGTGCAGATCCCGAGATAATTTCATCCGTTAGCTATGTAATTCGTCCAAACTTTTGGATGGAATACGCAGCTCCTTAGTTCTTCAGTTACAGTATGTGACCTTTTATTTATGGTTTTAGATATTGTTCAGAATGAAATAACATTATTTTGCAGATTCGACCTTGTTGCAATGAATTTGACAGATTTTGCATTTGTGATAAAAACAGCAGTCTTACGAGAGACGACTGTATATTCCATCCGCTCCTGCCGGACTGATATACACTACCCCATCCCGTTGCGTGTGTAAGAATTAAGCCAAACTAAATTAGTAGACTGTAAATATTGCAAACAATTCAATGCTTACATCATTGATTCTTAAATATTCTGTCTCTTCAATATATATTGATTTTATTTTAAGGAAGTTTCTGGTCTTTTAGCCATTGAATTTCGATAAATAAGGAATTTTGGTGGAAATGTGACATGACCACCTCGTCAAATTAATGATGGTAGTGTTAATCCGTGTAAGTTAGTTGGGAAAGTCATGACGGTGGCATTGACGGGATTCATATTTAAAAAAAAAATCATATTAAAATCAATATAGATTCAACACAGAATAAGTCTTCTTAAGAATGAAGTCGCTATAAATTT
>CALNVZ010000218.1:22691397-22711393 GCA_940671915.1 Paracentrotus lividus
TTTTAGGGTAGTGATATAATTTGCTGAAATATGCTGAAATAGGTGAAATACATCCAAACACTGAAAGCCACAAAACACTAAACTGATTTTATCAAGCTTGTTACATTGGTTGTATTAAGATAGTGCCCTTTTTGGGTTTTGTTATAACTGATTCTTATACTACGTTACACTCAGCGTTACCATATAAAAACAGTCACTACATGACTACTGCAAGGCTGTAGGGTAAGCAAATGGAAAGATGACTTGTATTGAATTGAATACGCAAACTGAAAGTAAGTTTTATCAAGAATATGAAAGACACCTTGTGTGCAGTAGGTATATATAAAGACATATCCTGTGAGTGGGTGTGGGGTATGTGAGGGTGAGGATGTGGATGTGTTGTTTTGTGATGTTTTTGAGTAACTGTTTTGCGCGTTGAAAACTTATTCTTTCTTTAGATAAGAATTTATATTTTATCTTATATGGTATACACATTTCTCTATTTGCCGAACAACCTGTAGCTTACTTTTTTTGTTTTGTTTTGTTTTTGAGTAACTGTTTTGCGCGTTGAAAACTTTTATTCTTTCTTTAGATAAGAATTTATTATTTCTTATATGGTATACAAAATTTCTCTATTTGCCGAACAACCTGTAGCTTACTTTTTTGTTTTGTTTTAAAAATCCTTCCCCCCTAAGGATTAAACTAAACCAAAAGCACACACACACACACACACACACACTCTCACACACACAACACACACACACACACACACACACACACACACACACACACACACACACACCACACACACAAAAAGAAGAATATTCCCGATCCTTTGTATGCCAAAATCTTCCGCATTATGGAGCATTTGGCATTTGTTAATATGGAATTTAGAATTTGGACCAGTGTTTTGGATTCTGAAAACACAATATTCCTTTTCAAAAGATATATACAGGCCAAGTTTATATACGTGTCATGGACTCTTATACATTTACCAGCCAAACAAACGAGACAACACAAGTCACTAAAGGTTAGCATACCTGATATTCAATACAGCGTGGTAAGAAATATCTCCCAGATAATAGAAGAGCACAATTAATATTGTATCATGTGGTCGAATTTTAAACTTTATGCCATGCCTGCGTCAATAATAGAATAATGGTACTCTTAAAATCAGATATCAACTTTTTCAAAACAAACACATGCTTTTGCCAATGAGATTAGCTTAAAGGTAGTATCCTACCTCTCTTGAGACGGGTTTGTGACTAGTTTGCGACTCCGAGACTTCGAGGCTCGGAGACGCCGTCGCAGAGACGTTTCCGAGATGTCTTCGCGACGTCCGACATGAGTCGTAGGGAAAATCGAACATGTTCATATTTATGAGATTTTCAGTCTCGAAGACGTCTCTGCGACATCTCCGAGTCTCGAAGACTCGCAGACGTTTCCTCAGGTAAGATACTACATAAACTGCTTCATTTCACTCTAGGGGTTGGACCCTGGATTTAAAAAATATAGGGGGGGGGGGGTCTTTACATTTATATGTACAATCAGTAAATAGATTTACAAAAAAGGATGCCCCTTGCGCCTAAATGCAAACACCTTTATGTAAAATGTAAATTGGTTTGGTTATTTTGCAATCCATTCTGTAGTTTCTCTCTCTACTGCATCACAATGTGTTTGAGTTTATTCATTCCACCAGAAAGTGAACAAACAAGGCTTCGTTTCACGGCTGTTAGCTAATCAACCCACTTGGTTTTGCCGTTGCCCACTTCAATATGTCAATATATTTTCTGTCAATTATTTGAAATAATATTCATTTTCTTCATGGGAAAATCAATACGACAACACGGGTCCTTCACACGGGCATCCCATTAGAACTCGTTATCATTCATGTCCCCTTTAAAACTTTAAATTTCCTGAATGTCGTGGTCGAATTGAGCACTAAAATAACAAATTAAATCATTGAGGATCACTAGAAAAGGAAGGTAGTTTGGGATCTGATTCACATCATACAACAATTATAAAAAGGAGTAGAAATTAGATTAAAACAACTTTCCTTCAAAACGCCCGCATTGTGCTTGCAGCAGACTAGAAACAAACTAATAAAGCCTTGAGAAAGAGTTTGCTTGTTTAGATATACCGAGTCATATATATATATATATATATATATATATATATATAATGTTCTTGGCATTCTTATTTATTTATTATTTTTTTAAAATCAATTTGTTCAAACACATTTAACCCTAATAAAGAGATCATTTAAAAAGCTGTTTTTATTCTTGGTACTAGTAATACTTAATGACAATTTCAAAACTAGACTTGAGATAAATGTACAAAATAAGAAGAATGAATACATAAAGTACCTGGCATGTTATTATCAATTACATTACTATTATTATTATTGTTATTATTATTATTATTATTATTATTATTATTATTATTACTATTATCATTATTATTATTATTATTATTATCATGATTACTGTTATTATTATTATTATTATTATTATTATTACTATTATTAATATTATTATTATTATTATTATTGTTATTATTATTATTATCATTATTATTATTATTATTATTATTATCATCATTCTTAATAATATTATCAAAAATGATATTATTAATCAAATGTAAAAGTCTTGATGATGCTTGAATAATATGCTTTAGGGCAGAATTACCTAATTTCTTTGGTAGAGATACATGAAAAATTGACTATTATGTACATAAACTTATCAAAATATTGATTCACTCACCTGATCAATGGAAACATCCGAACACGATGACGACGTCGAATGACAGTTGACATCGCACCATGGAATGGTATCCACCGATGTCATCGACGATGTCATTTCAAATCGAGTGTTTTTCTCGTGATCATCGTGGTGATCATTTTTGGGTTTAGCGAGTAATGTATTTGCTTCCTCCATTCCGCTGGAATAGTAACAAATGCGACGTACTGATCTGGTGCTGTTTGAGATTTGCTAGTCAAAGAGACAAACAGGTAGCATTGATATCCATAACAATAGAGACGGAGTATTTGGGGGAAAATAAGGAGAGAGAGAAACAAAAAAGAAGCAAAGAGAGAGAGAGAGAGAGAGAGAGAGAGAGAGAGAGAGAGAGAGAGAGAGAGAGAGAGAGAGAGAGAGATAGAGACAGACAGACAGAGAGAGAGAGAGAGACAGAGAGAGAGACAGAGACAGAGAGAGACAGAGAGACAGAGAGACAGACAGAGAGAGGGGCAGAGAGAGAGGCAGAGAGAGAGAGAGAGAGAGAGAGAGAGACAGAGAGACAGAGAGTTAGGAGGAGAAATATGTGCCTTCAATTATCATGATTATATCTGATATTTGGAGTACCATATGTAAAGCAGGAAGAATAGTACAGTATAGTTCAACAGGACAACTTGCCAACCCCTCGGGCAACCACTAGTACTCCAAATGAATACAGCTATCGGACAACTACTTAAATGGACAACTATCAATGTAATAATATATATAAAAAATAACCCAAATTATGATTAATGTAAACCTCAAAAAATTGCAACACTTTAACGGCTTCTCGGTGTATAGTTAACAGGATTATTACAACTTGGACCTTAGGCCACCCTTACTTTTTTTAATGAAAATTGCCCTCTCGGACAACTTCCTCCGAAGAAAAGTAACCTTGAATTCTCACGGCCATGGCCGACCTCATGTTGCGTGAAGAATTTCTTGTCAGATTTTTCATGTTCATGAAAAACAAATACTGCCTCCTACTCAAACAGTATGAAGAATGATTCAATCCGTCACATAAATAAATACCAACGTGCAAAAACATGTAGAGCAAACATCAGTCACTCACTCCATACTACAGACTGTATACAAAAAATGGTTTAACCAGGGGAAAAACAATTTAGGCATGAGATCTTATCAAACGATTATGTGATACTTGATTGAAGCCAAAATATTTTTCATGTTTGTACACTTTATTTTGTATAATTTGCTTTAACAAAAAAATTATGCTAAATTTTGTGCGACGAGAAGAGATTCCAAATCCTACAAATTTATTGTTCTAGAGCGCTGAGTTCATGGTCATTACATGGATGTGCGAAACCTCCACGAAGCAATTGAAAAGCGTGCGAAAATAGATTTTTCTTGATTGTAGAAAACGGATCATTTTCTAAAGATCTACAGCACCGAATGAGATTTTTAAAAAAATGCTGAAGAAAATTTAATTTTCCTTGCTTTATTGAAATATGAAACACTACTTATTTATTTCTATATATTTTTTTATTTTTATTAATCTTCATATTACAAAAGAAAAAAAAAAGGTTTTCCACTTGTAAATTTTATTTGATATACACTGTAGCTCCATATTTTTAAGCAGTCTATAATTGTTCAGTGTCATTGTCAGCATGAGACCGGGGAACTCAAAAACATGTTGAACTTTGCAAAAACCGATTCGCTAGTGGAAACCTTTTCAATTTTTCATGAATTGTAGCCTACTGCGTCATTCGTGTTTTCAAATAAAAAAGTATTCGACCACGAAATTAGTCCTTTCATCCCAAAGAATTCGAAAATACTGAATGGGAATATGCCATCCACCTGGAAAGTTGAAAAAAGAAGGTCTTATATTAAAAAAAAAAAAAAAATCTCAGATCAATATTAAAGGGCGGTCAAATTATTTCTGAGTCAAAGATAGAAAATAATATCGCATTGTGTCAATAAATACTTCGTTAATGTTGGCCCTACCCATATATAATAAATAAATACTACTGATAATGATTACTTACAATATTTTGCCAACTGATTTGACGGATGTGACAATTCATTTTTCTACATGCCTACAGACCAGTAGCGGACGCAGACTGATTTCACACAATGAAAGTATCGGGCCCATGCGTAAAAATAATAGAGCCGCTTTTGTCCCCAGACAATTGGGCCCGAGACTGATTGCATTCAATTTGGATATCTTAGATCCGCAACTGCAGACTGTGTTGAAATTCTGAATACTGTTAATGCTTCAAAAATGATGAGATGAGTACTCATTTTAAAACAAATTGCATGTAACATAATAACGCCGTTATGGCACAGTCACATGTACGCATGGCCAACGTACACTATGCGCTGTGTGTGCGTTACTTATTCGTCGAGCGCGCTAAGCTAACGATGTGCATTCGGTGCATATTTTTGGTCTCTGTTTAAATTCTGTGTGCGCGTTGTCAGCAATTTTTGCAAATTTCAATGCTTTCAATTATACCTTTCTTGAATCATAAAAGCAAAGCATAAGTGTGTAAATTGCAAATGAAGATGACAGGTAGCCTACAGAATCCATTTTCCGAGTTTTAAGAAAATGAAAAAAGACTGAGTGAATGTTGTCCCTGCTTGGGATAGCATTGAATAGGATTGCGTGCGATGATATGTGACTCCTTTGAAAGCATCCAGTCCTCCATCCTTTAACAAAAACTTGGAAATTGGATTTTGGACCTCTCACCTTCATTTGCAATTTATTCGTTTATGCGTTACATTTATAATAAATTCAAGAAAGATATCATCGTAAATGGGAGGAGTTTGCCTTCAATTATATGATAGAAATAAATATCTAAAATCGACGAGGTGGGAATATGGCCCCTCCAATAATGAATTACCTTTTTTTTTTCAATACACTCTGTAGAGCAGATGGGCCTCGCCCAATTGTTGGTGTCTTCGGCTGTGAATTTGTAATAGTGCATGGCAGAAAACATGGTACGAATCGTACTGATTTCATTGTCGAGACACGATAGTCTTATATTTTTGTCAGAAAGCAAACTGAAATAGATTTGTCATTCTCTTCAAAATGAAAATGTGAAAAATAGTCAGATGCGAGCTGTTTTGGTGACAAAACAAAAAATGCTTTGCGAAGAGTGTCGTCTGCTATAGAGTAAACTGTATGTCTTGCAATAAAACACCCGTCAGTACAATGCCAGGTTGTTTTGTGATGCTATAACTTGATGACTTTCAGATATCTTACGAAATACATTTACATGATATATGGAAAACATCATGAAATGTCGTATATTTCCATGATACGGCTCACGTCACGAAACAAATTGAAGGTTCGGCTTGGGACCTATTTTATTTGTAATATGTCACTAATGCTGCAGTCATACAGACATTTACGTGGAGTAACGTCCGGTTGCGTCAAAAAAATTATTTTCTTTTCTGCGGATCCCCACAGATGCCTTCCCGTCATAGTCAGCAGTGGAAATAGTGATAATTTCGTTCATCCAATAAAACAAAGAAATACATTTAAAAAAGTGATGCAATAGAAGATAAAATAAGATTAAAACAACAAAAACGTAACTATACGTAAGTGTTTGTGTGACTGCAGCATAGCAACAGATGTTTCCCCCAAATGTAGATTGTTAAATTATTGATTCAAATATAAAATATGACTTTTCACTGGTTTAAAATTACAGACTAGTCTCCATCCTGTTTAAAGTCTCGGAAACACTTGTTTATAATAGATAACATGGATTTCTGGCAAAAAATGATTCATTACACCAATATTGACATAGAAATTTATTAACGTGTTACTGGACCCGGACATGTCGGGCAAGGCATTTGACACTCTAGACGGCGCAATACGTGAGATGTTGGAATATATTGGTTTGAGGAGTGTTGCAATGCAATAGTTTAAAAATTATCTAATAAATAAAAAACAATGTGTGTATTGTGTTTCAACAAAATTGCAATTATGAGCAATAGAATGAGTTGCAAAACTGTGAACTATCCATGACCTGGCAACAATCACGAGCTTATACAATTTTGTGTGAAAAGAAAACTAAACTACTCCCTCTCATCTTTCCTCTGTGCAAGTTATTTTCTTGTTATTTACAACAAAAAAAAAAACTTAAGAGAGAGATTAAAAAAAAAAAATGTATTAATTAAACTTTGTTAAGTCACTTGAAGGCTGCTAGCACACCAAGCACGATGCGAATGCCTTAGCCTTCCAATGTCTACCATATTCCAGGCGCGGATCTAGGGGGTTAGAGGGTGTGGGCGCCCCCTGTAGGATTGCAAGAAAAATACAAAAATGCATTCATTTTGTACATGGCCCGTTTCTTTCTTTCTTTCTTTTTTGGGGTGCGCCCCTAACTTTTTTCCTTTGCTTTTCAATTTCTTCCGGGATGATTGAGAGACCGCACCTAAAACCTCGTGACGCCGAACCCCCCCCCCCTGTGAGCCCTCAATGTAAAATCGCCCACTAAATAAAAATGCCCTCAAATGCCCTCAAATGTCTCAAACGTCACCACAAATGTAAAAATTGCCCTCAAATGTCACAACACGTCAACCACAAATGTAAAAATGCCTCAAATGTCACAACATTGTCAACATAATGTGAAAATGAGACCCTAATAATCATAACATGTGAACCACAAATGTAAAAAGTTTTCATTTTAACCATAATGTCTAAATGTCACCCACAAATGTAAAACTCATCACAGTATTATAACAATGAGAATGTTTCTAAATGGAACAAAATGTTCAATTACGATTATACAAAATACATAGTATAGAAAGATTTTTAAAAATCTTTCTATATTATGTATTATATTTCATCATTCATTATGTTTTTCATTCAATTCATTATTTTTATAAAACAAGAGATGAGATAAAAAGAACGGGGTATGGAATTATCTAAAAATTATTGCACTATTTTCGGGCATTCTTTTATTCCTTTTGGTGCAAATTGTAACTTTCGTTAGTCTCAAGCGAATACTGCTTATTATGGAGTCTTTGTTTGATGCCGTATAGCCTTACCAACCTGTGTGGCATAAGCGTCCATTTCATGCGAAACGACCCTCCCCCAGGCTCTTGAAGAAAGGTGTAGAATCGAGCGGGGATATGCACCCGCGCCCCCCCCCTTCATAGGGATTTCATGCACGAAATTTTCAGACTCCTACTCACATAGTCATGACAGTTATGTGCATGATGGCATAGTTTTCAAGAAAAATGCTTGTTTAACGCCATAATTTTGGCTCAGCTTGAATTTGTGAAAATTGGGAATGGCATTTTCCATAAAATTTTCCGTAAAACATGTCCAGATTGATGGAATAGAGCTGCTCATATAATAACATAACACAAAAAAGACGCTTAAACATGCCTCCAAATAAGAAATTTAACCCATTTTTGCTCAGTTTAATATCCTAAAAAAGGAATCATGTGACTTTCAAAATGTGCCTTTTTATGTGTGTCATCACGCATACCATATTGGATCATGCGATTTTTACACACAAGCTGGCAGATAGTTGATAAACATTAACCAGTAAATCTTGTTACTGACACACCCCGTTTAAAACGTTATGCGTGTGTGTTATGTGTGTGTATTGATGTGTAGCATGTGGCCTGTGTGTGAGTGTGTCATGTGTGTATAATCTATGGAAGTAATGCATGTGTGTAATATTAATTGAAAAGTTTTGTTCCTTTAATACATTACCGCATTATTATGATAACATGGAATGAATTTTTACACATTTGCGTTGACATTAAGACATAATAGTGGTAAAAAGAAAACTTTTTTACATTTGTGGTCGACATGTTATACCATTAGTGGTCATTTTTACATTTGTGGTTGACGTGTTGTGACATTTGAGGGCATTTACATTTGTGGTTACGTGTGTGACATTGAGGGCATTTTACATTGGTTGACGTGTTGTGACATTGAGGGCATTGTACATTTGTGGTTGACGTTTGTACATATGAGGACATTTTTAACATAAGTGGCTTTTTAAACATTGAGGGCTAACACCCCCCCGCAAAAAATAATAATAACACCCCACCCAGCGCTTATCGCTCTGGCAGCGTGACGTGAAAAAAATAATGAATGTACCATTTTGCACCCTTCCACTTTAACTCTAACCAATATGTGACACATGACTTCTGTAGACACGTTCTCGTTTGGCTTTTGTTTGGCTTCGGGGCAACTACGCGTGAACACCTAACATTTTACAATTCGTGTGTCCCATCTTGCTCACTTGGGACAGTGTTACCACTTCTTCATGGGCATTTTTCTTCATAGTCGATTCCGCAATTAGGATTGGCAAAAGAGTACCTACGTGTTCATCTGGATACTTTCGTTTTCCTTTTTAATCGTCTGCAGATTGGCCATAATAGTTCCATCCAATGGTAGGCGTGGATTCAGTGTGCTTACTTTAGCTTTCAATTCCAAACATCAGAAAGCTGATTTCTGATGTTAACACAGGTAATGCGGCGGTCACAACTCGTCGTAGGCTACGTCGCGACGTAGCTGCGTTGCATGTGCAATGCACGCACAGGTCTGGGTCAACTCTTCGTATTCTGCGTTTCTGTAGTAAGGTATTGTAAAACTTCTGCACGTCGTACATGCATTGCACCTGCAATCTCCCCGCTGCACGAATTTTCTACGAAATCCATCGTAGGGAGTTGCACGTCGAAGGTACGGTGAGTTGTGACCGCTGCATAATGTAGATTATTGTGTACAAATCGCGAGCTGTCGTAAAAGTAAAAGTTGGCAGCGTTATGACTCCTAATTATTCCTATTCAATCCCGATGAAAGCCAATATATTTTCCCACTTAATTTTATTCACGAATTTGATTGCAAATACTTTATACAAAAAATATAAAAACTTTATCAAGGTTGGAAATGGGGTATTAAAAAAAAAAAACAAAACAAAACAAAACAAAAAAAAAAGAAGAAAATTTTTTTAATAGGTACTTAGATATATGTACTTTCAGATGTAATTTACATTTTCATCCAAATTCACATCATTTCCTGTGTAAATGGGGTCTGAAACATTCTTTTCAATTTTTTTTTCTAGACCGGAAGTGCTTATTTTCAAACCGGAAGTGGTTCAAAACCTAATTTATTTAGTTTAAAAAATTGGGGAAAAAAGAAGAAAAAACTAAAACTAAACAGGAGTATTATAGTGTCAGCTGTTGCTCATAGTAGGTGCAATCAACAATATGGCAGCCTCCATGGAGATCTAGAACCTGGCTATATGAGTTTTTTCACTTCAGATTGACGAAAATCGTTATTTAATTAATTAGGTTTTGAACCACTTCCGGTTTGAAAATAAGCACTTTGGTATATGATGTGTAGGGGTGCAACCTATATTCACATAAATATGACTAATTTGATCGGAACATGCGTTTCCACCCAATAATATCCCACCTCCAACCTTAAAGAAATAATGACTAATAAGAACCCGAAATATAGATGCAAACATAATTACTGTTAAATAGGATTATGAAATGATTTAAAGAACTAAATTGGGTGGACATAAATCTTTTGCTGCCTGAATATTATTAAATATGAAAGAAAAGCTAATAACAACTGTCAAGGTTTTTTTTTCTATGAACAAAACAAAAATCTTTTTCATGCTCTAACAATTTCAAGCAACACCAGAGTCAATGCAAGAACACGAATACAGTATTAAAAATATAAATTCCTTTAATAAAACACGTTTTAACAATAACGCACGTAAATGTTATATATTAGAGCAAAATGTACACATTATTTCTACAAAAATCAGATTTGGAAAAAAATGTACTTGATGTAAGCACAACGCTAACAATGGAAGACAATTCATCTTAATCGTTTGATAATAATCAAACAATAATACTAAACTGTTCGTCATAAAGGTGGAATATTTTTTTCTGGCTCAAGCGACATGATGTTGCTCCGTTATTAATTTGTGTTTGTCACCGCTTTCACTTACTGGGATCCTGGGTATATCTTGGACGTTCCCTCAACCCTTCCCGGGGATTTTTCTTCAAAAAAGTTTGTCACCCCCAGAAGATGGCAATTTTCGTCATTTTTTGTTATTTTTGGGGCCCTTTTTGGTTCACGCGACCCACCAATCCCCGCTCAGTCCTACCCCAAGGAAACACGTCTGAGGTGGAGATTTATTATTGTTCTTTAAATTAAATCTAGATTTATGGTTACAGGCTCGACTCTTTTGTCTAGGGGAGGGGTCAAAATTTAATTTGATTGGGGTTCGACATTCATTTTATTCACTAAGGGGGGCTTGATCGGCCGGGAAAACAAAAAGGGGCCCCAAATGAGACAAAATGACAAAAATGGGCATCATGGGGGTTGACAAAACTTTTTTTGAAAAAGGTCTACGTGAAGGTTGGGAGAATGTCCAAGATATAGCTAGGGTCCCAAAAAGTAAAAGCAGGGACAAACATATTCAAGAAATTAAAGTCAGAGCAAAATCATGTCGCTATAGCGGCAAAAAAAATATTCCACCTTTATGACGGACAGTGTATTTGCATTGACGCTCTAGCGACAATGCTTTGTTATCGTTCAATATTCCTTTTCCGCCTTCTTCTTCTTCCACAAAAAGCCATTCACTTAACACATGATCCTTGTTCGCCCTGTCAAGGTCAAATTACTCATCTAAATTGGTTCAAACTTCATAGACATGACATCCATAATCCACTTTTGATCCCCTGACATTTCAATTTCCAAAATCACTCATCCGTGACCGTCTATTGGCCCTTTTGTCAATTTTGGGCCATATGAAAGCCATTCTTCCAGTCTCCATATCTATGTCATTATAGATGCTACAGACTTCTAACAAAATGCATTAAATAGTCCATGAATTGTCCTTTCATATGAATCCAACAACTTTTATTTCATAACCATTTTCATATTTTTAATCAATTTTAAAAATCAATTCCGTTATGAAATAAAAAATTGTGACTAAAAACACACAAATATGGCTATAACTTCCTAAAATCAATTCCATTTTGCTTCAAATTTTCAGGGCATGTTATTCTAATAAATGTGCACACACTCTACATGTTTCACGCTCCAGAAAATACGCAAAATGGAAATAGCGCCCTCTAAAGTTTCAAATTTGGCTAAAATCCAAGACGCTGCATCTGCCTGTGCCTCGTTAAAACGCGTACCCTTTTTGGATTTAGGTAGTTCAGACTATATCCTTTCCAGCAATTTAAAGAAAAATATATCGATTCATTGACCAAATTGCTCAAAAATGTTGTAGAAAATAAAAAATTATCGATACCAGGAAATCAAGTTTAACTTCCCCTAAATCGCGAATATTCAATCAAGGGCTTCAAAATTGGCAGGCATAGGTATCAATACATTTCACAACTATCTATAATTTGTAAATTTGATGACGTCATCAAAAAGTTATGGAACAAAAATAGCGAATTTTCAATGGATTACATAACAAGGTATTACTCATTGTCATTCAATATTTGCTTCTGAAATTTACATCACAATGACTGCATTGAAATTGCCTTTCCATTGATACCAAATATAATATAGGTTGTCACAGAAAATGTCGAGTAAATCACATTTTTGTAAAAGTCATTATACCCGCTTGCCTAATAATTGCAAATTTTACAGAGCCATGTGGACGCCGGATAGTATGGAAGCGAATTTTTCAAAATTACACTGTAGTACACAAAGCGTATCGTTTTACACAAAGATCTTGTATATTATGTAAAGCTAAAAATCTGCTTACTTCCGTTTCCCAATATCTTAAAATGTATGCTTACATTTTCATGATTATTGAAGTCTTTAGTCAAGGCGTCAATGCACGCACATCGTTCATGTCAACGATTGCAGTTCTAGTTTTATATCAAATTATTTTGCGGTACTACTGCATAGAAGAAGATACCAATGCAATCGAAATCTTATTAATTTGGAAAGGCAAAGAGTAGTATTTCTAAAACATTATTTACATCCATGTATGCACATGTGCAATGCTATATTTTGAACATAGTTGCCTTCATATCATTACTTGCTAAAAAATGTCTAACATATCTCAAATATCGTTTCAAAATTCAACTCCTCAATGATTTGTTTTTTATTTTGAAAAGTATATATTATAATTTCAACTGGATCTGGAAGCCCGACTCCTGCAACTACATTTTTTAGAATCGTGCATAAAGTAAAGGTTTGTTGTTCCGAAAATGGATTAAGGTTCCTCGTCCATTCAATGAAATAGGTTTTGTAAGTCAAATTGTAATATCTTGAGTCTCACGAACCTTATTTTTGGCCATCAAACCTTCGAAAAAACGAACACTTGGGCCTATATAATTTTGTAACTTAAGGAGCCTTCGGAACAACGAAACCTTTTCATGTTCTTACCAACTAGCTCTCTCTTCTCTCTCTCTCCTATGTCACTGTTTTGTCTCACCATCTTCTACGTACCTGCAGATATCTTGCTCCAATATCTCAACTTACTGCACATGTCTCCTAGCTTCTAGTCGAATTGAAAGCAATAAATTACAATCATTTGGTTGTGATGACTATTTACTAATCAAACCATAACTGTATTCGTCCCTCAGAATGGTCCATATTGTCAGACTCTAACACATCTAAAAACTTTGAGCATAAGCTTATGACCCATGACTTGATGTCATAATCTTAAAAAAGACCCTCGACCTTTTTTGGTTTGACTTTGAGTTTCCTGAGCATTACGTCCATCTTCCTGTGCATGATCTCCATACGATCTCCAAGACGTTCTTGCGTTGACTGCAGACGGTCGGTTCGCTCGTACAGACCTTCCTGTGCGTCCTGGATCTGATTTAGCTGCGTGTCTCTTTTCTTTGATTCCTCAAGCATGTCGAGGGTTGCTCGTTCAACCTTCCAGGAGACGTCCTTCATACGTGTTCGTATCTTTTCATAGGCCTCATCGTGTGGTGATTCGATCGTTAGTGGGTTCTGGAAATAATAGACAAGGAGCAAGGAACTTCAAATGTGAAAACGAAATACCTTTAACCAACAGTGTATCAGTTGATGGTCATGGTCAGATGGCCATGGTGGACGCTTCCACAGTATCATAGTGGCGCGAAATGTAGATTAGTATATGTCATTGTAATTAAATAATTAAAAAAAAAAAAATAACATACATCTTTGGTTATCATTATGATAAAATATATTAACTATTAATTTTTATCATCTTTAGCATTTTATGAAATTGTGTTAGTGCAATTTTTTTTTTCATTCTACTTATTTTAAATATTCATAATTGTCATTTCTCTTGTGACGTAGTTTGAAGAGCTTGACAGAGAAAAGGAGAGTGGGAGAGAGGGAGAGCGATTGTTAGAGAAAGAGAGAGAGAGAGAGAGAGGGACTATGATCAGATGATAGGACAAAATACCTCAGCTGTATCATGACTGATCTGTAGCGCCCGCTTGAGTTGTTTTCTGCCACCAGTTAGTTTTCGGATCCATTTCTTGAGTTTAATCTCGTTCAAGAGGAACGTCTTCTTCCGAACCACGGATCTTCTCCACATCCACAACGGGAATTTAGCCTGATTCTCCATCACCATATCCGCCTTAGAAGAAAAAGGAGAATAGAGGAATTTGTTTTAGCATGAAAATGATAACAAAAAATTTGCATTTTTTTAAAGGGAAATTATAAACTCAAGGAATGTAGGATAAAATAAATCTAAAGAAAAAAAAACAACAAACAAACAAAACAAACATACAAACAAATCGTCAAAATTGGTCACAAGAATAGGAAAGTTTGGAAGTCTCATTGTACTTTCTATGGAAAAACTCAAATTGGCAAAATTTCTTCAAAATAGCTCTTTATTCTTTTTGTACACAAATGTTCACATTTTCCCCGTTCTCTTTCAAAGTGCGTCTCTCCTCCTTACAAGTCATGTTAAAATATAATTATTTCACACCAAATAATATCTAAAAGTCAGAAGAGGATTAGGACTATCAGAAATTTGAGATACAGTAAAAGATCGTGGTATTTCCGGAGTCATTGGATCCAGACAAACTTTTACTGAACCTCGAACAATATTTTTATTATAGGGCTTGTCGTTCAAGTTCAAACTCTACGGTAGGTCGTTCTATTTGACATATACTTCAATCACTTCCGTCAGAAATGTGATCGCGATTAAAAATTTGCAATCCAATTCGTTTTAGAGCGCTGTAACTCGACAATTGCAAATTGAGTCAATCAATTTAAAATTATGAGCAATTGTATTCGTAAGTAGTCATTCAAATTCGTCGATTTACAATTTCCGTGATCTCTTTAAGTGATGCACGAATTTTGGGTTTCATGCTTATGTATAAACAGTTTCGATAGCTCAAAACGAAATTTAGAGCTCATTAACGAAATTTCTTTTCGTTTGTGTTAATTTGAATGACAGACAGCTAAAGTTCGCGATTTATCTTTTAAATTTGATAAACATTAACGAATATGAATGAAAAGAATTTGAATTTGACCGGGAATCCTACATCCAAAAACATATTATTTTGATAAAAAGGGTTAGGGCAGATACTGACGAGTCCACTTACCTGCATGGTAAGGCGATGAAGGTTGGCCTTTTCCTGGATCGCCTGAATGTCGTCGACAGCCAACCCAACCTGTTGGTGGAAAGAAAGATCAATATCAAATTTATATAGCGCTCTTACGAATTTAATCAGCAATATTTTCGAACTTTCGGTACAAAAAAAATTGTTGCACAGATATACTTTATATCCTTTATCATATTATATCTCCTTAAGCGCCAGACACATAACGCAAAAACAGCCATTTAAATTTTCTATCAAAAAAATAAAAATAAAATAAAAAATAAATAAATAAATAGAATTGAACTTACTGAACTTACTGAAGGGCCGCACATTCCATCTTGGTAGTGTACCGAAGTGGATTGTAGTGCGGCAAGGGTGAGGGGGGCTATTCGCCCTTAGTAACCCAAAAAAGACTGTATTTCTGTTTTAAAACTGTTTAGTGATGGTGCCTGTACTGCTGAGGGAGGGAGATTGTTCCAGTCTTGGATGACCCTTTGGCTGAACGAGTACTTCCTGACATCAACTCTCATGTGCTGTTTCTGGATTTTCAGCGAGTGTCCTCTTGTACTCTGATGTGTGGCAAGTTGTAAGATTTCTCCTGGGTTAATTTTGTCCATGTTGTTGAAGATCTTGTAGACTTGAATTAGATCTGCTCTTCTGTGTCTTACTTCTAGTGTACATGGTGTAGTGAGGTTCAGTTTCTTCAGTCTCTCTTTATATGTAAGGTGTCTAATGCAAGACACAGTCTTGGTAGTCCGTCCCTGCACTCCTTCCAACAGTTTGATGTCTTTCTGGAGGTGGGGTCTCCATGCTTGGATACAGTAGTCAAGGTGGGGTCTAATCAACGACTTATAGAGTTGTGTGATTATTTCAGGACTCCTATATCGAAACGAGCGTTTGACCATCCCAAGTGTTTGGTTTGCTTTCTTTGTTGCTACTGCACACTGCTTTGCCACTTTTAAGTCATCTGTTATCCACACCCCAGGATATTTTTCTTCTCTTGTACACCTGAGTATTTGTCCATTCATTTGGTATTCATGTTTGGGGTTATTATGAGCAATATGCATCACAGAACACTTGTCGATATTGAATTTCATTCTCCATGTGTCTGACCACTCTATAAGTTTGTCATAGTCTTTTCTTGCAATCTCTGTATGTCTTGGTCATCAGCGGACTGGGTTGACAGCTTGCGTGGTCTGCAAACTTGCTGACTATACAGGTAGTTGCGTCCTCTAGGTCATTCATAAATATTAGGAAGCACAGAGGGCCTAGGACGAACCTTGAACAACAGAACTCGACTTCCTTTTCCTCTGACTTTGCTCCTTGCACAACAACACTCTGTGTTCTGTTTGTTAACCAGGCTTGGATCCACTTGCAAGATTACTTGTCCTTCATTCCATGTGTTCAATTTCTCTAGTAGCCTTCTGTGGGGGACTTTATCAAAAGCTTTAGCTAGGCAAGATAGATAACGTCGACTGGCAAGCCACTGGCTGCATACTCTTGGTTACATGTCCATATGCAAGATGAGGTAGTAGTATGACCTTCCTTTCAAGAATCCATGCTGTGTGTCTTTGATGAGCCGATACTTCTCGGATGTCGTTAATGTGAATTCGGATAATCTTTTCAAGTGTCTGCATACTACTCTCGATGTTAAGCTGATTGGCGGTTAATTCCCTGCCGAGATTCTGTCTCCCTTTTTTGAAAATCGGCGTTTTATGTTTGGCTGTCCTCCATATCTCCGGCCCACCTACTTTCTTCAAGAGATGAATTGAATATCAAGGCAAGCGGTTTCGAAAGTTCCTGTGCTAATTCTTTGGTAGCTTTATCTTTCTGGACCGGCTGCCTTTGATGGATCCAGCTCTTGTATTTTTCTACTCTTCTGGGTGTCACTTGGATATTTCTGAGAGGTTTGATTCATCCCCAAACTGAAAACATTCCTTGGCAGGTGGTGGGTTGGCCAACTCTTCTGTGAATACTGAAGTAAAGAGAATATTATGAGTCTCCTGCTGCTGTCCTTTTCTCTGGTGTGTATGATGTCACCATTCTCATATATACTTCAGAGGGCCAATGCATCTTTGACTTTTCCTCTTTGACCTTGTTGTAAGAATAGAAGCTCTTGGGGTTTATTGCTTTATATCATTGGCAATCTTCTTCTCAAAGTTGAATTTAGCTTCCCGAATTGTTTTCTTAGCTGCTTTTCACATGACTTGTAAAAACTGGATGTCCTTTTCGCTTCCAGACACTTTATACTTGTCCATGCTTTCTCTTTTTCCTGATTGCTTTCATTATGCACGATCTTCATCCATTTGCTTTTGTTTGGTTAGTTCTCTTTTTGTGTACATATTTATCGCACCTGGATCTGCATAGTCTCATGTAATATAGTCCATGCTTGTTGCGTGTTACAGCTACTATTCTTCTTCCCACTTAATACTATCTAGTCTCTTTCTCATGGCATCGTAGTCACCTTTATTATAGTTCTGGTGTTTGATATTGTCTCAAGTTGCAAACTGCAAATCATTTATACTCTATAATACTGTGATCACTGTTTCCTAATTATCGGCAACCAGTAGGTCTTCAGTCATATTAGGCTCAGATGTTAGCACCAAGTATATCTAGGTATCGGAGTTACCTCTAGATCTTGTTGGTGTCTTGACATGTTGATGTTCATAGATTTTCCGTGACGATTTCCAGAAATGTTCCTTCCTTTGAAGAAAGTGTTCAACTCCCAGTTTATTTCTCTGAGAGTTAAGTCTCCCATTACCTCTGCTTCTTGTTTCCCAGTTTCTCAAGACTCTCTGTACATTTTGATGACATCTTATGTAGAAGGCCTTGTATTACTACTCCTATCAATAGTTTATCACTAGTTGTTTTCGTTTTGTCACTTGTCCTTTTTCTCTGTCTCAATAGTACACACTGACGCCATACTGTCTTGGAATTCGAAAGTCATCTCTTTCGATCACATCAATGTTGTTTCTAACAAAAATGTTGCCTGCTCCATCACATCTAAAACAAGATTTCCTTTTCTCTATCTGCTCTAAATTATGAATCATGTTTAACAAACGTGGTAATTGTTATTTCAGGCATCACTATATCGCTATCAAGCCACGTTCTACATATTCATAAGGTTCTTTATTTTAGAACTCTACATTCCAGTTCATCAAATTTATTAACAAATGCTTCTCGCGTTGTTAAAAAATGCACTTAAATATTGTCTGTTTTGGTGGCTGCTTAGATTCTCCATAGTGGGTGATAGTCTATCACTGCTTCCCTGGTTGTATTAAGTTCTTGTTGGGTGTCTTTCCTCAACAGTTTCTTTCTGATGTTCACTCTGTAACTTTGGAGTCTCTTCTAAAAAGTGCATATAGGTATATTACAACGTTGGTCCAGCGTGCTTGACGAGAGACATATATGACAATATATTTGTAACGAATGTTAACGTACACCCAGCGGAAACTTTTTGAATTATTAAAAAAAAAAAAAAATACTGGCATTTGACATGCGTCATGTAGAATGCGACTCGAACATTACCAGCATATTCATCATGAGGATGGACATAACGATGAGGAAGAAGATAAAGAAGAGTTGAGTGATGTCTTCGGTGAAAGCTGAGTTCATGAAGTAGGCTGCCTCTCCATCCCCCTGGAGGGTATTGGAGGTACCGAGGTAGTCCTGGGCGAAGAAGATATCAGCGTAGTCGAGTTCACCGATCATCATCACGAACGTCTTCGCTAACGAATCGAACAGAGAGTTGAATGGATTCTGCAGGAGAAACGTTAAGAACAAAAAGAGTCTTTATCACAAATGTGTGGAACAGACATGGCACTTCGGAAGGACATGAAGGAAGGGAATACAGAAGGTCGAAGTGGATGCAGTAGTCATAGGTAGACAGCACCGGCCCCCACTAAGGCAGTCAACCATACACGTTGGGAAGGGGAAGCACAATTACCCCCTTTTCACTTGTTTTTGAACCATATTCGGGACCCTATTTCAGGATTTCCTTAAAGAATTGAAGACTAACCCTAATCAAGAATAGATTGGGGGAAACATGTTAAAAGACCCCCTTTCCAATGATTTTTCGGGATTTCCCTCTTACCGGAGCCCTTAAAATGTAGGCTACCCTTTCGCGAGAAATTGGGAACGAGCATATCTGTATGGTTTACCTCCTAATATCGAAAGACAATGATAGAAGCAGATAATTATACAGATATGAGAAGAAAAATAACCCAAACTATGGCAAATTATTGATCTGAAAATATTCCAAACATGATAACCTTCATACCTGATTCATAAGAAGTGCGTAGAATGCCAAGCCAAATGCCATGACGAACAGAAACAGAATCAAACTGAAGCGAAGGAAAGTCTTGAAGATGTCTGTGGGGAAAGGGGAAAACATGCACAGAGCATGCAGAGAGGTTCTTTATCAGATGTGTATAATCTGATAATGGACATTATATATGTAATATACACATTACTTTACGTTAGTTATGAGTATGTCCCACGATGTCCCTTCTTGTTTCTCCATGTTTTGTGATAAATTAGTTTGATAAAAACATATTATTTATGATTAAGTTATTTAAACTTTTCATAATGGGCGGGAGAAATTTCAAATGTATTTTACCGGTGTGCGTTTCTCGCTACTTGTTTTACGTGGTGCAAAATGATGGTACATAAAACTATTGATGAGAGGAATTGCTCTTGAGGGAAGGAGGAGGGGGGGGGGG
>CALNVZ010000218.1:22720888-22734841 GCA_940671915.1 Paracentrotus lividus
CAAAGGGCAACTTCCAGCGGAAGTTAGTGGACATGAAAAAAAAAAAAAGAAGTGTGTCTCTTGACTTGAATTATTCGATTTATCACCAATCCTATCCACATATTTTCATAAATGACATAGGTTATTCATATTCAATTGAAAAAAGATAATCATTTTCAAGACTTCTGCTAGATCCTAGACCATCATTTAAAATTGCACGATGTGGGACTGGGGACAACAAATTTCAACAACAAAATGCAAGTTACACAAAGACTCGTTTAATATTTCTTCTCACAAATTTCACAACAAGGCCAAGGATAAAACACATTTCCATATCAGAAGCCACTTGAGATATTATGCGATTACAAGGGAGTGAAAAAGCACCCTTCTGAAGTCACTGGACAAAAATGTAATGTGAGTAACCGTTGACTGTGCTTTAGTAACCACTTTATCGCACCCACGCCTAGTTAAAAAACCATTGTTCTTACTTTTTATAAATGATATACAAAGTTATGTCGCACCTAAATAACTTCTCTGAATGGAATAATCAACTTTCCGATAAAAGCCTTGCCTATATGTATGAGGACAGCTTCACTCTATGTCGACTTTTATTTATGCATGATTCCAAATCCAATTATGTGCAGTAACCAAACAACCATTTTATTAGATTTTGCCAAGTGAGCATAATGAAAATATTCAAGTTTGTGGTTTTTATACAAAGGTATAGTCAGACTCGTGTACTTTGTTAGAGAAAAGATGTTAGTTACCTATCAATAATGAATAATGAGTTACTAGCGTCCAAGTATGAGTCAAAGGTTGTCTCCTACCAACAACGAAATGACATCGTGTGTTAGCGCATACCGCCAAGAGAAATATGAATGCAATTTTCAAATTTCGCCATAATATTAACAATACTTGTAAACCATGTTAAATACATAATCTTAAATTTCCTTGATCAAAGATACATTTTTCTTCTAGAAATAAGCCAATCTCTCGTGTAATAGTGAGTGATTTAGCAACGATTGTGGAGAACTCTGACATAAACGAAGAGATTACATCGTACTAAGAAAAACTAATGAAGTCACAGACGGCGCATCGCGTCGAATATTCTATGCCTCCGCCAATGCCAGAATCAGATATATGACACGAATCATCTAATTCACTTACATTTATAATCTAACGGAGCACCTTATGACCTTTGGTAAGCCAATAAGCCAATGACTATTAATCAGATGGAGTCGAACATCACGCAATGGCCTCTGTACAGCCTTTGAGCGCGTAACAACGCATGATTTAATTCAGCTGTATTCCAATTTGCTAACCTTCCCATTCAGCCACTAAGTTACACCAATTTTGAAGTATGACGTTACACAGTTCTTAGTTATCCCGATAGGTAGAGAACAAACTACTTATTATGTATACATGAACCCTCTTGACCTTTGACCTTTGAACCCCAAAATACTAATCAGTTCATTGCCCCTCCCAAGCACTATCATTACTTCAAGTTTGAAGTTGATCCGGTATCAACACAGTTCATTAATATGACGATTACGACATTAGAAAAACGTGACACAGAGAGACCGAACATTAGTATACAAGACTCGTGCCCTTTACCTCATGACCCTAAATTAACTCAGTCATTGCCCCTCCCATAGGCCACACAATTACCCAAGTTTGAAGATGGGACCGTGCAAACGGCTTTTAATGTGAGGAATTGATTACTCTTATGGACGATGCTTAGAAGACATGACCCCCCAGAAAACAAACAAAATAAAAACAAAAACAAATACTACGGTGTATCCAAAGTTTTTGTAGCACAGGAAGGATAGACTAATAATTGATCTCTTTTTCTTGGTCTAATTGACACATCATTTATTTAAGGAATTATCAGATTGTGATAGGAAACAAAAATACTTTGTGATGAGTAATTTATAAGCAACTAGTTTTCTATGAAAAAATCATTCAATATTCAATACGTAATCGTTATCTACAAATGGACATTTTAAGAGATTTTTTAAAATTTCTTTGGATCTTGTCTTTAGTTAGAATTATTTATTTTACTATTTAGAAATGAACTGAATTTATTTTGATGGCTATAACTAACTATTATTAAATATTAATAACCATTGATCAATTATCAAATGAATATATTAATTATTCATTATGGTTACCTGATATAATTAGGCCTATAACTATTGTTGTTGTTGTTATTATTATTGATTCATTTTATCTAATTTGCCTCACTCTTGTCCGTTATCAATGGCATGATCGAGGCAGTTCAGACCATCAGCATCGCAGAGCACCACATCAGCAGGTTGGGTTACATTACCAGCTCCTTTACCGTTGAGAAGAAGATCAACCATTCCTGTCTGGCCTTCTTTACATGCATGGTGGAGGGGTGTCATCTGGGAGAAAAATGTTATATTGCACGGGTAATGGTAAACTTTAGCCGCCAACATGGCCAAGGTGGGACATATTTAAAAAGAAATAGAATTTACACACATAGTAACAACTGAAAACATTTCGCATCGCATTTTAGGTTAAAACCCCTCCCTTCAAGTAAACTGACTCTCGTTATCAATTGCATTTGAATTTAAGTATTTTAATTTTAAAATTCTTTATTTATATAAATTTTCTTCAAGCCTATCGTTTCAAACATCGACAAAATACTATTGATAACAATAAGTAATGTTAATCGCGGCGTAAGCCTATTTCAGGAATCAATACCATATCACATTAATAATGTAGCGAACAAATTTTAAAGGTCCCTCGCAATAATAACAATAAAATAAATATACATTTAACGCACAACACGAAACCATTTCCAGGACCTTTACGAATTCTATGACGGAGTATTATCTCAGGAATACGATAAGTCAAATTTCCGTTTTCAAGTCCTCAAAGCATTAACAAGAAAAGGAGGAACATTCGTTTGCGCATGATATGCCTTTTTACGACTGGTAATGCAACAGCGACGCATAATATCACACCAGTACCAACGCATTATTTAGGTCTAAGACCAACCTGTGACGTCACCATCCGAAAGTCGTGACTGGGATTCGAACCTCCGTCCGATCCGCATCAGTTTCTAGGCTGATTTTCTTTCTCTATAATGTAAACAATTCAAATGACCAGAGTTTTTTCTCTAAATAGGCCCACAAACCCATATGAATCGGTCCAGGGCTCGACTCCCAGTCACGACTTTTGGATGGTGACATCAAATGATGGTCCCAGACGTAAATGTGTTGTTGTGACATTATACGTCGCTGCGACGTTACGGGTCGTACTATGCTTTGTGCATTTTATATTGATCCTTTATGAAATCCTACCATTTGATTATCCCTCTGATCAATGTCTGCATGTGAATCAAGTAAAACACGAGCTGTTCTGATCCATCCACGAGCAGCAGCATAATGAAGAGGAGACATACCACCTAGATCTTCCCCATTCCTGATCAGAATAATGATGTAAAATAATGAATTATTCTACTAAACTTCAGCTTGATTTCATTCCAATATGATTCCCTAAAGCAGACTGTCGAATACAGCATCAGATTTGCAAGAATTCAATATTACCATCAAAATTTCATTATTGCTATAAATCCCTATAATAACCTTGCCAAGATTGGTGCCTTTATTCAAGAAGAATCAACAGCAAAAAACCAGGCGGTTTAAAATATTGTTATGGATGGATTGTTCAAAATGAGGTGCATTATGAAAATTTATAGGGAGAAATAAGAAGCAAGACAAGAAAAGAAGAGAGAGACGAGGATAGAATAGAGAGAAAACGAGAGATGAGAGAAAAAGAGAGAGAGAGGACTAGATAGATAGATAGATAGATAGATAGATAGAAGATAGGAGAGAGGGTGGGGGACCCTCGACTAGTTCAAAGTCCTGAGGGATATACATGAAACCAAAATATTAAAAATCTTCTTGCAAAGTGTGATTTTCTCACCAGCAAATGGAAGAAGCAACACATTGATTCTTAAACCAACACCATGACGCTACAAAGCACCAGCTCTGCTAAACTAATTGTTTATGGGCGGCACATCAAAACTTTATCAGTATACCCCCTTCAGGCAGAGAAAATGGTAACATCAGGGTGTGGAGCTGGATTCCCACAGGCCAAAAGTTACATATATCTTGTCAATCTCCAAATATGATTGTCAGAATTAATAATAAGATTAATATCTTGCTACCACAAATCAGAAGCTCACGCTTATACCACAGCGATATCGAAAGAAAGTTATGCGAATCGAGCATAGCTCATTTCAGTTCAGACTCACCTATAAATGCTAGTTTCGCCCCAATGCATAAATCATATACAAACCAATATCTTATACTCTGATCATCGGCACAAAATAATCACGTATATCAGGAGACGTCTCCAATGACGGAGGTGTCCCTGGGTAAAGCTGCATAACTTTGCTAGTCGAAGACTTACGATAGAAAGCGGTCCTATCACCCTACGCCGCTCTAGCAGACAGGGTCGGAACAGAATATCACGACATCATTGACCCCTTCATCCGTCGTTGATGGAGTCCTTCTTCGAACCCTGTCAATTTTGACACGGCAAGAACTCCTCATGTCCATCTTCGCTTGTCAGCAACAAATAATTGAAGTAATTGCACTCGTGCCTCATACTGAAAAGTAATAATATCTTGATAATCCGTGTTTGAACAGATATTTGATTCTAATTTCTATATCAGATAAATCAGTGCTGCCAGGTTTAAGTAGTTAAGAGTTTACTTTCAGGGCGTCATAAAAAATTACACAGAATTCGAGCAAAAACTTTAATTGGCATACGTCTTTGCGAGTACAATGCACTCACCAGATATTTACCGAGTGATGATTCGTAATGTTTTTTTTGACGTTGGGTTTATGTAACTTGCTTTGCATTGGATTGGTTGATTGTTGATGTGGGATTGATGGTTGACAAGCCATTGCCGTATGAAAATAAGTAAATTTTCATAAATACGAAAACCACTTAAATCGACATTTATACATTGGCTCTTTTCTCGAGAGCTTCAACAGCTCTAATGTGATAACATTATTACTTTCATGGTTTTGCTTTGTCTTTCTTTTGTATTCAGTTTAATGAATTCAAAACGTTGAATAATAAAGATAATTCTAAGTAGAAGGCTAATGAAGGATTATTATTTATAGCATTAAGCTTTTCTACACACATGCTCAACCATTTACAGATTTTCTCTGTATTCTAAGCTTGTAGCGTATATTAAAAGTAGAGAAACATTATTGTATGACACATATCTCTTATAATCATCCTTATCGTATATCTTCTTTTTTTCCCCCAGTGGTATATGTCAGTGTGATACTGCCTGATCTGAACCCTTACAAGTGGCTGTAACCTAAATGCAGTCATATTGGACATTGCATGGCTTACGCATACATAACGGCTCCATTCAGTGGGCAATCAGATGAGGAGCTAACTATACTTACATCAATGTCGGGCATCAGCGAGACACCAATGCTGATATCTCTCAGAAATTGTATGCAAAGCAGTATGAAGATAATCTTCTTTACCCAACACCACCCCTATTAAAAATTACCAAAAATCTGAATTAAAAATGATGTATTCATTGAGGAGACTTTTCTGTGAGCCGTAATTCTGAGATGAACTCGGAGGACCGAGAGTACCTCCGCAGGATGAAGCGCGTAAAATCTCATAGGATATCTGAATATGTCTTCCGATTTTCCCGTCTGACTCACTGAGAAACGTCGCGAGAGAAATCAAGAGACTCGTCGCTAGCAGAACTCAGTGAGACGTATCAGCAAAAGTCTCAGATACGGTCGACAAGTCTCATGAGATCGTCGACAGAGACAATCATGAGACGTCGCAGAGACTCATGGACGTCGAAAGGAGACTCAATGAGACGTTCATCAGAGTCACATGAGGTACGTCGCGAGATCTCATGAACGTCACAGACGACTCATGTAAAATGTCGCTGAACTATGATACGCTATACAGACTCAAGAATATGTTCTCCATAGTCAGATAAAGTTGCAAAATCGTCTCAAAACCCGTCCACTAGGCAAACTGACGATAACACATTTTCAATGTACCACCATTGTGCTAATCATGTAAAATGAACATTTAAAGTATTGCACCGATCAATACAATATGCGTCCTCGGGCCTCCTCCGAGATCGGGTTGCGGCTACGCTGCCCCACCTTTTTATGTATCGTCAATAGTTCTGCACTCAGCTACAACAAAATAATGCCCAAAAGCTTCCATATGTCTCCTTTCTTGCAATGATCACTCCTTAGAGGGGCGTACACACTGAAGGTCGTTTGTTACGTTCTATGGCCGTTATGACCCGTTTAAAATAAAAAATGCTAACGGGCTTTGTCGGTTGTAACTTTCTATTAAACCTCTATGAAAAAGTTAATTTCTGAATACGATCTATGGCAGTTCTATAATAGTTCTCACTTACGTCAAATTCCGTTCATTTATCGCGTACACGCAATACGTTGTTATCCATTCAGAACAGTTAACTGTCTCGTTTCGACTCTATACCTTTCGTAGCACTGTCCATACGTCACTGAAAATGCCTATGCGCAGCATGATATTTAGGTACCACGTTCGTAGTACTCCTTCGTCGAGTACAGATAAGTCTCTTACTCGGTCTTTAAGCGGAACGTTTCACTTAGTTTAATTTTAGAACTTGATAGCCAGTACTATTTTTTGAACAATGTTCAAAAACAATCGGAATTGAGCCTTTCCGGTTCTCTTCTCTGTGCCCGTTCGGCTCAAGTATCGTAAACACAAATTGTAACATAACGGCCTTAACTAGAATACTAAAAAAGCTCGCACTACGTGTCAGTCGTGGGTGCGTAATAAACAATGACCCCTTCACCAAAAAACTACCTTATAACAGCTCATAGTTTGTAGAACATATGCTCAGTGTGAACTCGGGCGAATTATGATCACTGCCTTACTGTTTAAAAAATTGATAACGTATAGTCGCTAACGGTCCTTCTTCTTTCATATAGTCTCTACCCCGTTTTAAAGAACGTTCACTAACGTGAATTTAGAACTTGATTTTATATAGTTAGTAACAATGCTACGTTATGTATGACGTAGTCCGAGGCACATCCTTTCTTAGAACGATATTTAGTACGGCAATTTCGTTTAGTAGGTACGGCCATCTCGTTCACGTTACGTTGCCACCCCGTTTGTAATCTATGGCACTAGTATTGGGCGCTCCGCATTTGTTAGAAGCACTTTTTTTGGAAATCACGACTCTAGCATAAGGGAAATTCATACGTATCGTCAAACGAAGTTCATAAGAACTATGTATTACTACTGTCCTACTCGAGTATTATCAACAGCAGACTTGTCCCTTCGGCTAATAATTGCAAGGAATCGTCTAAGTAGGAAACAGAACTTCAGCTTACGGGCGGTAATAAAAATTGACAAACATAACAATTTGATATTGTCTTAATGTTTAATGCTGAGTTATCAATTGTCATGGCAAATAACAATTTATTATATGGATTATTAACCTTACGAAAGCGAAATCATCTTAGATGTCATTAATGCATGCTATTTCCACTTTTTTTCATCGAATTCAAGGATGAGATTCCTTTTCATGAGACGCACGTCTCTAGGATCTACTGTCAAAAAGCAAACAATAAAGAGTACTTGATAAATTTTATAAAATGAGTAATTGCTCGATTCAAAATTGAAGACTTGTCGACGTTGATAATTATAGTGATATTTAAATATCGTCTTTTGGAGAATGACTAGATTTTATAATAATATTATGTTCTGAGTGTTAGATTCGCTGCTTAAAATGGAGTCCATACCGATCTTTACATAGTACAACAAGTAATTTAAATGATATAATAATATGTATTGTAAGCAGAATCTCTCTATGGTCTAATTTAAAAGTATTTCAGTCTTATTCTTGAGGCGCTGTTGAAATTCGGGAGGTTGGGGAGGCATCTTCATCAAGAAGCATCTTAGTACGGACAATCTTCGAACAAATTTTGGCTCCACGCATTCGAGCAAGCCATTTAATTTCAGTAAAGCTTATAAACAGTTTGTTCGGAATAATGACAAACTCGACATACCATAGTGATGGAGAATGCCCCTGAAAGAAATCATGCAATACAGTAGTTCATATTAACACATATCAGAGAATGAGACAAAAAGAACAAGTTACAAATGAAAAGGTGGGGATATAGTCTTAAAATAAATTTCCTATCTATGACTACAATATCATGTATGATGTCAGGTGATATAATTATTAATCTCTTCGTAAATACTCTAACTATATTGTACTAGACTCTTCCAACTTAATTCACATGTGCTATAATCTTCACAATATTTACATTATGTATTGCGAAAGATCTAGCTGTCATGCCCTATTTTTCCTCTTTAAGTTGCCCATATCAAGTGAAAGTAGAGAACTAGAAAAGTTATCTTATCAAACTCAACATATAAAGCGGTCATTACTCGCACTAATGAAATATACACCCTCACTAATATATCACTGCTGCACAGAGCGATGTGGTTCATGCTATATGAGATCTGTAACCATGAGCCTGATATCTATTGTGGAATCCACCTAGCACGCCAAGTTAGGAAACAACCCTGCAATTCAGCCCGCCGCCTTGAAGATTCGGCATCAGGACATCGCCTCCTCGCGAACTGACATTCAAGTCCGGCACAAATAATGCCAATGAGAATATGCAACAAAAAATCAGAATGCTTTCTATCAATTCCCGTTATTACACTACACTACGAGAATCGGACGCGTTCGAGTCGAATTATTGTAACAACAATATGTGTATCGCACGCGGTGCAATTTGCTTCTGGGTGAAAATCTCTATTTCTAGACCAACGAATAGTCATTTCTACATCATGGGTAAACAAATAATTGTCTAGTTACCTATCAGTAATCTCGCCGAAACGTCATAAGTAAGCAACAACAAAAGTTTTTACACAGGTGCGCCGTTCCTCTTCGTTTTCTAGATGCGGAATGGCGCCAATCAGCATCGCGTAGCTATCTCTCAGAAGATGATTCCTTCCACTACGGAAACAGTGAGTACCAGCAAAATCTCATCACCACGTTTTACTATGCTATGGCGTAGCCATACTTTAATAGGTACTGTATGTGTTAAATAGAGCGCGAGAAATGATGCTCCAGTATGACATTTTTATTGTCTATATTTCAATATATATTCAGTGTTGTGCATCTCCAACTAATATATTCTGTACCCTTCAATTAATAAATAACTACAGATATATAGTTCTCATATTAGAATCTAGTCTATTTTAACGTAACATATCATTGATTTACTGCCTACGAGATCTGTCTTTTTCAACACAAAGACATACAAAAAACATATATCTACACCATGCCACTAAACAGGGCGAGAATTTATTGAAGAGAATATTTCCTGATTCCAAATCAAATGCAGTTATTACAAGCATTCCCCTGCAAAGAAGAATTAGTCATAGATAGTAAAAGTCTTTTTCAGCTCGACTATGAGCATAATGAACCAAATATTCTTAATCATTCCACGCATATAACACTACCCCTTTCCTTGTCTGTAGTGATGCATGATCATGAGCTTCATAAAAAATGTCACTACCGTCTTTGAATTCAAGTAGAGTCCAAACTTTCCCAGATGCATCCTCCTACTGCAAGAATCAGTTCTTGTGATCCTCAAAAGAGCAGAGTCATGCTATATCATCAGCAATAATCTAATCAGTAAATATTTTGTTTGTCCCTACATGTAGAACATATTGATGCCATCCTATTTGTTCGACACGAACTCAGGAATATCTGCAAATGTAACTCTACAAATTTACAAAATAGAGTATGGTGCCAATAGTGTCACCCTGAAGAATTCCAGAAGTTGTCACAACTGTTCGGTAGTCCATCTACACTTTGAACAAAGAGAGTGGATTCTGAATACACTTTACATCGATGCTGCTTCATTTGGTTTCCGATATTAACATATGAACATTAATTGTTTTAAACATATTACACACGAAGTTAAACACTATTCGTGGCGTGTCAAAATCATGGAAGATAATATACCTTGTTCCCTAGATATAAAAATAGTATATCAATTAAATAATACTATGTAACAAAATTAGAACAAGGAAATATAAATGAACCTTGTATCTAGGGCTTTTAGTTCTATACAAATGCAATACGCACGTATTGACAGAATATTGAGGAGCGGAAGTGGATCTCTCACTTTTCTGCAAACCATTATTGTGTCCTATATTGCGGTCAACAATGGAATCAAACTTATTAAGAGCATGAATCTATATAATTGCCTAAGCTTTCCCAAATTCTGGTGATAATGTTCTTTATACCATCTAAAGTTTGATGTGATGAAAGATCCCCTTCTTAGGAATGGGTATAATGATGATCGAGTGAAGAAAGAGCTTGTGTTTATTTACCAATTAGAGTTTCATTGCCAAATTAGAAAGAAGAAGGTTTCGTGAAAAAAGGACATCTTCCCATATATCAGCATCAAGTAATACTGCCACATGAGATTTGAAACCTTTCATCCTTTCAGAACACAGAAAGAAGCTTCTACCATAGAAAAAGCCTGTTTATAGAGCGAATCACAAACTTTGTCTCGTGTTGGAGAGAGCGGCTTCTGCAATTCACTGTCCTGAACTGTGAGCCTAGAAGTTCTCCTGAAGTGTCTTTACCAATAATCCCCTTCTTCATCAGAAGTGTACTTTAATCATAGTTACCTGAAAAAAGATTTTCCTATCCATGTTTCAAATTATTACACCAACATGACATCATGATCAAAACGCAATTACAAAAACGCTGATATTAAAGTATCGAAACGAAAGAGTATTGTGAATGAGTGATTGTTCATAATGTCCCCCATCCCGGTCGTAAAAGTAACGTATTGTCATGCAAATTTCTACGAAATTCGCAGGAAAATTTAAAGCCAAAAAGACTGCGTTCTTATGAAACACCCATCAGCTTAATTTTTACGACTTGAGCATCGCCATTGCCAACGATATGCGACATGAACTAGCCCGACTTTCAAAGCTTTTAAATGTGCTCTCGCGAGTGAAGGCTTCTGGTGCAAGGGAAAAAAGGAGAAGGATGTTCTCTTTTGTTGGGAAGAGCCGGGGAATTTAAAAGACGGTATGAAAATATAAGTCAGCTTATAAATTTGGTCGACAATTCAACGCGTTTACCTCTGATCGCGTTTGTGTTTGTTGTTTGTAATTGCGTTTTGTCATGATTCATCGTTGGTCGTATTTAAATTGAACTGTAACATTGAACACACCCTATCATGGATAGGAACTATATCACCAGAAAGAACAAAAGAAAAGAATATTAGATCGTATTTAGTTGATATCTTTCAGGCAGAATGCCAAGCATGCTGCATGTTTCTAATTCAACGTTGAAGACTGTTCAAACTTTTTATTTTTTCTTAATTTCGTTTTTCAAGGGCCATGAATAGTCCTCATCAAATGTCCTTTAGGCATTGGCAAGATTCTTTTGACTATTTCGATAGGCTTGCGTGAATATTTTCACTATTAAGTTGAAAGCCTTCTACCTGACTCACTCACCATTTCAGGACATCAATCTCTCCTCTTGTGCAAAAGATTTAATAACATAACATACGAAATCTTTTCCATTACTTATATATTCTTAAAATTCAACCTTCTGAAAGTAAAAGAAGCGATGGCTGCTTTATTTGGCCAGAGAGCAACTTCAGAGATACCTTCTAGACTCCAAATCGCACACCCATACTAAAGCATGCTGTGCTTTTATCTAGGCAGGTGGTAAGTAATCGCACTCTATATCACATAGATAAAATAAATAAAGTTGCATAAGTAAAATGTTGCAATGAAAGAAATTAATCTTATCCCTACAGGCCAATAGACCTAACAATTTTCATACGATATTCAAGACACTCCACTCATTCTTTTACTATACATTCTAGGGGGAGAATTTGGAGTCAGTCGTCTTAATTAGCATCAATCAGATGTTCATGTAGTCGGACTTGAATACTGGCATCAAAACTTACTTCTATTCTATAGTTCATCACAAATTGTACAAAAAACCTATTATTTACACAGCAACAGTGTAGAGTTATGATCTATATACCAATTCCTGACATTCTCTGCCTGAGCCCAATCAATACTCACATGGGCTTATAGATTGACGACTACCTTTCGAAATACGCTACAGTAGTAACAAATTACATTGATTACATCAAAATCAAGATATCAGACCCAATCACTCTTCAACAGACCGATATGCGACTATCTTACTGAATTGATACCGATTTCCTATTCTACAAGGAACTCAATTGAGCAAGAGACATTGTCGCTTGTGATTCCAGTAAACCTTACCATTTACGTGTATAATCTAGTATTATAGCACGCATATGTGTTAGTCCCATAAATCTTTGAGGAGCATCCAATCCTATGGTATTTTGTGAATAGTACAGTGAACATCTTCAGGACCAAGTTGTGTCATTAAATCTGCCACCTACATCACGAGATTAAAGTCTGCAAAAAGAGTATAATGGCGAAGAAGAGTCATCATAAACTGCAACTTCCTCATTCAGAAATACACATTTTAATACGAATGGCATTGTAACTAGGAAAGTATTGTCGGTACGTGTTCTTGTGATGTCCGTTCGAGAAGTGATTCGATTACGGGAACCATGCTTTCGTAATTTTAGATCATTGCTTTCATGGCAGCATGTCTGAGATTAAAGAGAAAAAACAGATAACATCCTCCCAGAGGATGCATTGTATGCGTTACTTCCAGCAGAGCAAGTAAGTCAATCAGTCATTTTGAACCCATTTACGTCTAAGTTTTCTTTATTTCAATTGGACAATGAAGCATGAATCCTTATCCGATGCGCTTGGAGACAAATAAACATCAATGCCTTACAAAATAATTCAAGCTATGCAATTGCCGGCTCAGTTCATACCCCTCTCGCGCACTCTTAGTCTTGAAAGTTAAAGTATTAAAAACTATCTCACATTTTTATGTATTTAACTGGAATATCTTTCCTCTTTAATAAATAGTAATATCTCACTCTCGGACTTTCATCTTATATCAACTGTTCTATGCTCCTTACCCGGAGGCTTAGGGTTGCACCCGTCTAATTTGAACTTAGAGAAAGTGTTCAGACTAGGAGAGAGCAAAATTCCTAAGTGTATTGCGCACTTTTCAATACGTCTGGAGCTAGAAACCCTGGTGCTTATATAGTGTATGAAATACACTTTTGTGCGTATCTGTGGCAACAAGATAGCTCAACAACCTGAGGGTCGCCACTCCTCAGTCCCCAGCGACAGGTATACCGAACACATGTTATCTGTAGCAATCCATTACATTATCTTTTTATGTCTGGGGCAGAAAATCTTGATAATTGGGTATACATATTGCAAATGACACACATGCTCCAAGACACTATTTATGATTCTTAGATACTAGATAAAGACTGACCGAGCGTTGTGTCTATATACCCCGTTGTAAAGAAAGTTACTTCATAACTGGGATTTCAATATTAAGTGATCTCGCAATGATCAAGTTCAGAACTATAGCACGTTCCAATGACTACCATAATTGTTAATTATGCCTAACCGACATGCCAATAAGAGGAAAACGCAATACCCCAACAAATAGAAAGAAACTTTATTCTTAAAAATCAGAATAGAATAACAGCTATCTTCAACCTGAAACAACAAGTGGGCTCTCCCCATGCATACATTAATGCACTTTACATAAATTCACCGAACTAAACTCTAATGCTAAGGGAGAAAAAATTTTTAATGTCTTTCGATATAAATAAAGTAGAAAATATTTGCTCTTCCTATGTAATTTGTTGACTGTTCAGTTGATGATGATGTCTTCGCTGCAATCTAATTTTTACAATGTATCGTACTATTTTGTTCTCATTCAAAAACACAAAAGACACGAATGCTGAATATTTG
>CALNVZ010000218.1:22743389-22761572 GCA_940671915.1 Paracentrotus lividus
ATTATCTTCATACTGCTTTGCCAGTCACCTTTCTGAGGATATCAGCCTTGTTCTGCTGAGCCGACCATTGAAGAATATCCGTAGCTTCATCTGATTGACCACCTGATGAAGCCGATATGTACTGCAGTAAAGCCATCAATGTCTCAAAGCTGCCATTGTTAACAGCCACTTGTAAAGGGTTCAGATCAGCGCAGTTCACAATACTGACATCACCACCACTGAAAGATACGAAAAAGGATGATTAAGAGATATGTGTCCAAAATAATGTTTCTCTAACTTTAAATCTACGCTACAAGCTTAGAATACAGGAGAGAAACCTTGTAATGGTTGTGCATGTTGTGTAAGAAAAGCTCTATATGCTAAAAAAATAAATCCTTCATTACGCCTTCTACTGATTTAACTATTATTATAAACGTTGATTCATCAAAGAATAAAAAGAAAAGAAACAAAGCAAAACAATAGAAAGAATAATGTTATCACAAAGAGCTGTGAACCTCTAGAAAAAAGAGCCAATGTATAAATGCTCGGATTAGTGTTTCTGTATTATGACATTTACTTATTTTCATCACCGGCAATGGCTTGTCACCAATCAAACCCAATCAACCAATCAACCAACCAATTAAAGCAATTACTAAACCCAACCGTCCAACAAAAAACATTACGAATCATCACCGGTAAATATATGTGAGCGCATTGTAAACTCGCAAAGAAACTTTGAATCAAAGTTTATTTGCGACTCTATATGAACCCTGAATAACTCTTAACTCCTTAACACCTGGAGCCCTATCTTATCGAAAATAAAACAGAAACAAATATAATTCAACATATATCAAGATATTACTTACTTTTCAATGAGACAGAGTGCAATACTCTCATTATTTGTTGCGCAAGCGAGATGCAGAGGAGTCTGCCTGTCAAAATTGACGGGGTTGACGAAGGCTCCATAGAGGATGAGGGTTTCAATGATGTCGTGATACCCTGCTGCAGCGGCGAGGTGAAGGAAGGTATCATCGTTGTCTCGACTAGCAAAGTTAATCAGCTTACCCAGGGACACCTCAGTCATTGGAGACAGTCTCCTGTATACTGATTTGCCGAAGATCCAGAGTATAGACATTAAGTTTGAATGGATTTATCATAATGGCGAAATGAATGTTTAGTCCTGAACTGAAGACATATGATCGCCGCAGATAACTTTCTTCGAACGTTAGTGTAAAGAGGAGCTTCGATTGTGGTAAGCATTCCGTATTATCTTTTTAATCACATTCATTTTGCTGATACAATGATTATATACTTTGATAGTTTTATGTTTTTTTCTGAAGACATCATTAGTGGCACGACGTTTTACTGTAATCCCAGGCAACGAAAAATCGCCGTACAGAAAGTGCTTGTAAATTTAAAAAGCGATACTAACAAACAAACAAAAACAAAATGTTAGAAAAAATCCACAGCAGGTAAATTATGCCCCATTTTGAAAGAAAAGCTATCTTACCGTGGTTAAGACATATCTGAAAGAGGGTCTTGTGACCGCACTTGACAGCATCGTAGAGGGGGATTCTCGTTCGTGAGTTCTCATGCAGTAAACCTGCAAGAAAAAGTCATATGTATATTATCAATTTTGAGTGTTGTAGGTGTCGTTGTTGATGGTATTATTAATGGGGGGGGGGGGGCGGTGGCAACAGTCGTGCTCCTGTTGTTTGTCTACCAAATATTGAACGATCGAATAATATCCCTGAATCCTTGAATATCCTTGAACATGTTAATATCAGAAAATAGAAGAGTTTCCATGTCATCAGGACCTCGTAACGCAAAGGTTTCCTTTCAATTGCAAGATAGAAAGACATCTCTGATTGGATGCCTGTCAGTCTGTTAAACAAAAAAAGCCCATGCAACAACGATCTTGACTGGCGTTTACCATTTTGCGGTAGAATGCAAACTCTTGTGTTACGTGGCCCTGGAGTCATACGATTCATAATCACTTTTAATTTAGTTCCTTTCAATTCAGCCATTTCCTATAAAAAAAAATCCTCCAATGATACCTCATTTATTTTCCCTGTGCTCTCTGCGCCATCTTCAGGGCCAAAGCAATGTTGGTATGTGAGTGTCGTACCGCTACATGGGAGAGGATTGTCGCATTGATATCAGCAATGATGATACTTGCTCCCTTATGATGAGGACTAGAGCTCCATCGGTGTTCCAGACTTACAGCATGGTAAGAGAGGGGTCGCCCCACGTCGGTTCTGGGCCTGGAGTAAAATGAACGAACCATAAAGAAAATAAGTACCTGGACCTGACTATCCTGTCCGGACTCTCATTCTTCGGGAGGAAAATAATTACCACATTGCAGGGGCTAGTTAACTTATTCTCTTTGAACTGTAAAAATACACGTATAAGAATATTCATATAGTTGACAATGTTGGATAGGGTTTGTTTTCTTTTTTGTTTATGAATGGGCGGAGGATGTCCTTGTTCCATAAAAAAAAATGGTTGTTTGTATTAATAATAATTATTTGATATAAATTATAATTTCATTAACGATGATTCCTGTTGAGTCTGAAACTCGCGAATTTGATATTTAAAAAGTCCAAATGTGAAAATGAATGATATGCGTAACTTTTACCGCGGGGACCCTTACGCCCTGTTTTTTTTCAGAGACGTTTATATGACTTCGAATGATTTTGATATCGTTTCGATAACGTTTTTTTTTTTTTTTTTTTAATGTCCTTGTGTCGATAATACTTACATCTATGTCTACTCCTGGTACAACGAGGAGACGTTTGACGGCGTCCATGTTTGAGTGCATGAATGCGAGATGAAGTGGTGTCATTCCTTTCGTATCCTTGGCGCTCGGATCCGCTCCGGCTGACAGCAAGATGTCGACGATGTGTTCATCGGCGTGTCGAGTATCGACATCGTCCTCCGGTTCACCATCGTTTTCAGCCTCATCCTTCACCTCCCCCTCATGGGATGGTGGTGGTGATGGAAGAAGGGATCTGGTACTGGCATCCTGCATGCAGAAATGGAAGAAAACAGCTATAATCACTATGTGTCTTACACAGGTGATGCTGTTAAATCTCCAAAATGATTTACATGATACCAAATTGAGCTAAACAGATACTAGGTCCTCTGAAGGCTTTCTTTCCATGTATACTTTAAACATTGACCGAGTAAGCTATTTAATATATGGTCAGATACTAGTATAAGAGAAAAGTCAAATCTTAAAGGGGAATGGCATTAAGCCTTCGAGAAGTACTATCATGTCTATGGTGATGTCGAGACGAATTTGTAGAGGGCAATACGAACAAGGCCTATCTTCACTTTAGCAAGCTGTTTTTCTGTAAAATATGATTGATTGGATTTTGACAGACTTGTAACAATTCAATATGATAATAACGTTTAGTGTTGATTTTTAACGTAACAATTTGGAAAATTGAGAGTGATTCGGATCTGGCTTCCAGTTGTAGGTGAATGTAGAGAGCTCACAATGCGCGTTATTGCTGGACCAGCCTAAAATCCTTTGATGATAATTCGTCTGCTAAGCATTCCATCATTAACCCAAGATTTTTAAAGACATTAAATAAAAAACATTTGAGCTCTTAACAGATTGTTTAATACATCTCATTATTACCACTCTAGACTCCGCCTCATCACCCATCTTCAGCGAAACCTCTGACTGATGACGTTTCTTCTTATCTTTGCTCCTGAGGAACCCTCGGATGGCTTTGGGAAGGCGTATACCAGAGGTATCTCCCGAGCTGTCTGATTTTGCTCCGATGTCTTCTGAGTAGTGCGACGTAGATCCATCGGTTTGGAGGACAACATAATCTTCAATGTCATCACGCACGTTACCCTGTAGATAGATAGCAAAAAAAAAGAAAAGAGTACATTGTATATAAAATTAATCGCTAGAGATCGCTCTCTTAACATCGAACCAATTTGGTTCAAGGGCATCATGTGAAGGATACTCTATTAAACAAAAACAAAAACGAAAACAAAAACAATTACACACACCCACAAACACCTATACGCACCCACACTCAATCACACACACCCAAACACCACCATGCGTTTGGAACGCGCACATACACACAAACACACAAAATCCCACCCACCAAAACATATAAACACCCTCACACGCCTGGACCACGCACACCCACACCCATACATACCCTCTCACGCACCCTCTGGAACAATTTTGAACGCACGTCTTACCGGCATGGTAGTGGCTCTGTCACTTGCTCTTCTCATTGCTGCGAAATGTAGAGGGCACTTTCCACCTTTCCCAACATTATTAACGTCTGTTTAATTGAAAAAGAGTTTTTTTGTCTTTGTTACAATTTTTATTTTGTTTGTTGATGTCTGTTTTTTTTTTTTTGGGGACGGGCGGGGGATATTTTTTATCATGGCAACAACAAATTAAAAGATGAGGGGCAAAAGGGGTATTATGGTAACGTTATTATAAAACATGACTTTTTTGTCTTTTTTACTTTACTTTTTTATGTAAAGGAAAGCGTTTCTGTATTGAACTTGGGAACAGTGAGCATGTGTTTTAGCGTCATTACATCGATCCATACTCTGATTGGCGTTATCATTAATCTATCGCTAATTCAATTTAAAAAAGTGCATCCGCATTCAAATATCTATTAGATATTTGAATGCGGATGCATTTTTTTTAAAGTAGCTATTCTAGTTTAAACAAATTAAATTTGTTTAAAATAGAATAGCTACTTTAGGGTCGAGTGGACAATTCCCAACATGTGTTTCACAAGCAATAAAACTACGTCCAAGGGTGTTTGACAAGACATTATGACTGTTTTTAACCAGGTAATATGAAACGATGTTTGTATAATAATGTGTCAATGATATCATCTTATCATGTATGTCCACCATTATGACGTACATACCTGCTCCATATTGAAGTAATAGCTTGGTCATGAGAGCATCATTATTGAGGGCGGCATAGTGTAGTGGGCTGTTATTCTTCCCATCATGCTCTCTGATAATGGCGGCAAAACCTTCCGTACCCAGCTTGCTAACCATCTCTGTCATCTTCACATGGTCGCCCGCCTTCACGCCGGCAATCACAGCGTCGACGTATTGTATCTGGAAACTGGAAAACCATCCCTGAAATCAAGAATATTAACGATGATAGAGTGTATACTTTGAACAGACGCTTCCATAATTATTGTAAACAAATAATATAATACTATAGACTTCTTGATGACGTGTCAGATATATTTCAGTCACTGCTTATAATACTCCATATATATCACAAATAAAAATAAGTTTACATTTTCCGTCAACATTATTATTTTCCGAAATCCATTTGGTGCGGAGTACCCCAGGGTTCCGTTGGTGGACTTGTTTTATTTTTGAATTTCAACAATGGTATGTTATTCAACAAAATAATAACAACTAAGCAATTGTTGTATTTGTCGACGTCACTGGTATTCTCACGTCACACCATGATATTGTCGTGTTGAAAAATGATCTTGATTAGGCCTATACATTGTTCTTTATTTAAACAATCTATTGTTCAATTCAATTCAATTCAATTCAATTCAGTTCGGTTTTATTTGGTAAAAATCCAAAGCAAAGCATTAGTCCATGGACTAATGATGCAATGCTTTACAAAACAATAGATGAGCATGCAATACAAAAATAAACATATCAAATAATTCATGAAAATATTACTGAGAACTGGATGAAAATAGTTCTAAAAGTAAATTAAGCAAATTTTAGCACAATATTGATAACATGATATTTTGATTAAGAGAAAAATCATAAAGATTTCATTGTGTAATTTCTTATGGGTACAAAATTGCATACATTGGAGTTATATAGAGATTTGAGATTATTTAAAGTTACAGGCTACAGTCAAAGGTAAACTTTTTTAAATGTGGAACCCAGGATATAATAATTTGAATTGTATAGTATGGAACAGAGTCATACAAAATATTGTTCAATGCAAGCAGGATTGAAAAGCGACTATGAATTTATGAGAAGAAGAGAAGTATATCTCAGCAAAGAATTAAATCTAATATTGTAGCACAAATGAAATAATAACAATTGCTAATTTATAATAGTTCACAGTTATAATAATAATATAATATAATACGATCAAAGGATATTGTCTAAATTAGTACAATGATATAGGCAAGGAGTACAGACAAAGCTCAAATCAATAAGTGATAGAAGCAAAATTTGAAAACAATTTGAGTAAACCTGATATAGTAGTATGAGTATATTGACATCGTGTGATATTGTAGAAATCTGTGTCAGCCCCTATACCCCAAGAACAATGTCCTCTAAAAAGTATTATCATTAAAAAGAAAAACAGTTTAAACAGAAATTCCTACAAAACCAGAGTTTTGAAAATAACCTTGATTATAAGTGAAGGTATGGAGAAAAAGTATATTGCAACATTTATATTACATTAAAAGTTTCGAAATAAGAATAAACGTGATGGCAAATATTGCAATAAAAGTTTTCAAAAATGAATTGAATCATGACTTATTAGTTATCAGTCAAGTGAACAAAAGATATTTCAAGTTACAGGATAGAAAAAGAAAGTTCATATCGTTGTACATGTTATAACTCGGAGTTTACTAGTTTGACAAGAGTGGGGACAGTTGATTGTTTATATCTTTGGGTTCTTGCCCGGGGAATATGAATTTGATGAGAATTCCTCAGTCCAGTTCGTGCAACATGTTGTCGTTCAGCTGGGAGCAGATCACGATGACGCGTGGAGACTAGGATTGACTTCGCAAAGGTTGTGAGTAAGTCATTCCTCCGTATTGCAAGAGAAGGAATTCCAAAATCACGAAGCAGCTCCTCGTAATGACGCTGAGCAGGGTATGAGATCATCCTTAGGGCCCGACGTTGCACTCGCTCAATGCTGTCGGATTGAGATACAGTCAGGCTGCTACTCCAAACCGGGGCACAAAATTCCATCAGTGGACGGATGTACACCGTATAGATGAATACGAGGTCGCTAGCTGAGACGCCATTTCTCTTCAACTTTGTTAAGATGTAGAGGCGTCGGGAAGCACGTTTGATGGCTTGCTCGACGTGTGCATCCCACTTGAGGTTTGATTGGATAGTAACTCCTAGAAGGCGAAGCGTTGTAACCGATTCAAGGGCTACATTCCCAATACTAATCACAGGCGGAGGTTGACCATTGCGTAGAAAACTACCATGCATCACTTTGCATTTCTCAGCTTTAGGTTGCATCGAATTCTCTTGGCTCTATTCTGACAGGGCATTCACATGATACTGTAGATGACTAGTGCCTGATTTATGGACAACCTCGGCAATTGTCAAGTCATCGACGTATTTCGATCTCTTTTCGGTAGTCATAGCAGCATCGTTTATCATGATCAGGAAGATGACCGGGCCTAGCTTGGCCCCCTGCGGGACCCCACATGATAGCTCTTGCTGCGATGAAGAAGATCCACAGTGCCGGGTCGTTTGCATATGCTGAGAGAGAAAGCTCGTAATTACTGGGATGATGCTTGTGTTTACATCCATCTGGATCAGCTTTTTCAAGGCCTTGGTGTGATCTATCAAATCAAAAGCTTTCATAAAGTCAATGGTGCAAATTGTCGCATGATGAGCTGGTTCGTCAAGTCCCCGCTGAATTTCATCAAGCAAGCTAATGAGATAATGAGACACTGAGCTACCTTTCATGTTTCCAAATTGCTTTGAGTCAATCAGATCGTGGACATCAGCCAATACCCATTCAGCCAAGAAGCCCTCAAAGACGCGTGCAATTATTGGCGTGATGGAGATTGGTCTGAGTTGTTCAAACTCAGTAACTGGTGAGGTCTTTGGAACAGGACAAACTGATGCTGTCTTCCAGCAGCTCGGGAACTTGCCACTACGAAGACAGTCATTGAAGAGCGTAGTTAGTGGTATTGCTAGTTCATATGCAAACTCCTTTAGAAGACGAATTGGTACATCTGTTGGATGCCCGGCTTTAGATGCATTCAACTTCTTGAGACGTTTGTAGACCTCCTGTCTTCCTATGACTGGAGGTGGAAGAGATGGGAGGTAGGCCGGCAGAGCAGCCAAGTCGAGCTTAGGAAATTGATTGCAGATCGTGGCGAAGTGGCAGTTCAGCTCGTGATCGATTATCAACTATATGTGAAATATTTTTTACATCACCCTTGACCTATTGAATGACGTTGGTCTCTACTGAACCCTTTAAAGGTCTTGTCTGGATTCGTCACTGAGTACCCTTTTTTTCGCATAGAAATTCGAGATGAAGCCTACAGTATTTGTTGTCTTCGTGACAATGACATCGTAAGTAAACCGCTTTGAAGCTCTGACTTCCATTGATTCTATAGGTGGATTACATAGTATACTGAGCATGAACACTCAAAGGAATAAAAAACAATCCGTACTAAGACAGGTAAGCATATCGGCTTGTGTGATTTTTTTTCGCGGTCTTCTCTTTTCCCATTGCGAATATAGTAGGTTAAATCAGAGGGTGTTATAACACCCTTTGGTTATCACACCCGTTGGTTACATCTTTAGACTCTTCACTACGTACAGGTGGTGGAGACGGGGAGAGAGACGACTTCAATGTTGAAATAATACATGTTCAACTAAAAAAAAAAAAAAAAAAAAAAAAAAAAAAAAAAAAAAGGGGATGCTATTGAATATCGGAATAATGGTAGATCATTCATGCCTCGATAGGCACTGTAATGCTGTCTGAGCCGGTTTAAAGGTCATGTATAGTGTTGGGAGAATAGATTTTTTGTTTTGCTTCCAGAGCAGAATAATATGAATGAATACCTCAATTAACCTCTGTGTACAAAAGGATTGGTTATAAAATCCACTCTAACACCTGACTTTAGCAACAAAACTGTGTGAATATATCAATTGACAGTGCCACAATCGACAGGATCTCACAGGCACAATGCCAGCATACAGCGGTTTGTGTGCAAAGCATATGCTATTCCCATACACAGACTGTACACACAGAATTCACTCACGCTATACCAATCACCTGCTGGTTGGCTTGCCCAGAGTTCTGGGGTGAAAATGAAGAAAGTATGGCCTTACTTTGATTAACATCTCCCCGTGCTCATGCAAACTTACATATCATGGAAAGACATGCATGGAACATGATTATATCCTTTGCCCATATATTGTTATGTCTTTAGAACACTATGAGGACAAGTTGAGCAGGTTTTTCAAAAAATCAGTGTTTTCTACTACAACTATACTTGGGCTTTAACTGTGAATTTAATCGCTATTGGCCCCACACTGTATGAATACTAAATACTCCCGAATATTCGGCGTAACATTACTTTTTCAATAAAGGCAGTGGCTGATCTTTGGAATAAGACCAATATGATTGTGTTAGGCTCTTCATGCTTTTTCCCCATGGCTCAGATTTGCCAGATTACCTCGGAATTAAATTATCAATGTATATGCCCGTAATCAGATCTATCCTAATCCTGAATAAAGCATTACGGAAATTAATAAAGGACAACTTATAACATGTATAAAGCCGGTACATGTAATTATTGGGAAAGTGGGGTTTCTTCGTGTTTTAACCCTAATCAGACGGGGGGGGGGGCATCATGCCCCCCTTGACATTTTCTGCGACCATTCCGCCGCGGGAAATTTTTTGATCGCGCCACTAGCTGACTTTATACTTTCAAGTCTCGCACATCTTTGAAATCATCTTTTAAATCGAGAGTTTATCGAACTCTTGACGAGACTACATATGCCACGCCCTGTCTAGACTGCCCAAGACATTTGGGCTGTCATCCAGTTTAATTTTATTGGGTGGGTTACGTGGTATTTGGTCGCCCTTAGCGCATGCTCTTGCTTTTTCATCACTTCGTTCGTGATTTCTATTCCGAAAAGCATCTCTTCTTTTGAACTCAATTTTGTTCACGTTTTGTTTCCAATTTTATTAATTTTAAACTTCATTTGTTTCATCCGGCTCCACTTATTCAGTTTTGTGGAATTTACCTTCCATATTTACCACTTTCAGTGCTCTGTTCTCTGTTTTTGTGAACGTTTCGCTGGTTTCTGCTCTTCTAGCCCAAAATTTATTTGAACGCTTCCCTGTTGGGCCTAAGATACAGCATTTTGCTTCATTTCGTCTTGCTCGATTATTTTGTGTGCACGGATTTCTTATTCTGTGGAGCCTTTCTCAGTCCTTGCGATCCAAAATTTTCCTTGAACGCTTCGCTGGTGTCGGATCTCGAGCGCTAGTGATTGTCAGCTTTTGACAGTTAGCTTCCAACTGCGTTTGTTTTGGATTCTCTTCATTATTTGACTCATATTAATTCAACATGCCTAAGACCAAGAGGGAACGGCAATTACAATTCTTTCGTTGGAAGTGGCAAGTGACAGAACAACATTGACGTTATCTCTAAATTTATGCATACTTGGTGAATAATTACAATGAACACTTTTGGTGGATGTTATTTCTCAGAGAAAGGGATTTTGCTGGTGTTTACGTCGTAAGCACCCGCTTATTACTGCCTATGGGGCTTACAGGGGTTGCATAACGTCTCAAATCTTCTTTTACGACTTTTACATTTTTTTACTCCTTGAATTTTCCTCCAACTTTGTGTCCGTGTTGAGTTCATGTCTGCCATTTATATATATATGTCTGATCTCTTGATACACCATAAAAAATATCAGTATTTTACAGCAAAATGCTGTTAGCAGAGTTGCTATAATTATCTTGTGTGTAAAATTACAGAAATGTTGTTTACATTTCTCCTGCGAATATTTACCTGAGAAATACAAAATTGGCATCAGGACTAACACGTTTGATTTGTTTTAACTAAATACGTAGTCCTACGCTATAGAAACTCTGATTTTCTTTTTCTTTCTAATTAATGGAGAAAATTAACAGATATATTGTTTAAAAAATCACTCTTTTATGGCGACTCTGCTGACATCAATTTGCTGTAATATACAGATTTTCTAATTAAAAAAAAAATTATTTTAATTTTCTTTACAGTGTACGCTCCAAAGCTGTTTAATGTTTTTGAGTTCAACCGTCTCATTAGTGAGCTTTCGCTGGACTACGGGGAGCTTATCTAGAACGTTAGCATAAAAGAGGGCACTATTTTCAAATGCCTGCAAATCCTCGTTTTCTATCTTCTTCAATAACTTGAATAAAAGTTCCAATGGTAACCGCACATGTTCCCTTTGGCTTGTGAGATATTGTAACGTCTATTGTTGCAATCCCAATTCAATCAAAGGCTACTTTACTGGGGATACCTAGTTCTTCTTTTTTTTCATACCAAGGTTTTATTGTGTCAAATGCGTCTATGCGTATAACAGCTGACCTAAAACATTGCTGATATGAAAAGAAATAACCTACCGCCCTGCATTTTGATTAGTCAACTCAAAGTATGCTTCTTTTATGTTTTAGCAAAGGGGAATGCCTGTATACATTCTTATCAAAGCGCTCGCTTATTGGCTTATAACTGACTCTCCGCTGAGAACCTATAGTTCTACGTTTGGAGAACGTACATTTCCCCAAAATAGCGTTGTAGATTTTGACAACGGGGAGCTATCTTTGTAGCTAGGGGAAACCCTCGTTTGTGCACACGAAACTTGTAATTTAAACGCTTGCCAGCCGTTTCTAGCAAATACCAGTTTTACACACTCCTTTTCCTGTACTAACAGTATGCAGGAGTTTGGGGTTTGAGCTATTTTGAAAATAAAGCTTTCATAATGCTAACGTTCTCGATTATTCTCCTCCGTAGTCCAGCGAAAGCACCCTCAAACAGAATGAGTCCACTCGGTATTGATTGAAGGTTGAACAATTTCTCTCGTTTTAAATGAATGGAGACGAGTAAAAGGCACGTTGTATTATGTTTTTAAGATTTCTAACTTTCTTTGCGTCGTGTGTCTTTATTCCAGTTGAAATGGTAAACTGTTCGAATCCTGAGGGTGTAATAAATGCACTTTTTCTTGAGTTTAATCGAAAAAGGATTCGTCCTAAAATCAATTACTTGATAGTGCAGTTTATTTTGTTTTTAAAGTTCTTTTCTGCCTATTTACTTTGAATGAGTACATTATGAACTAATACATGCCATACACTAGTAGTGTTTCTAAAAAAATAAAACAATGATAAACGTTCAACACGAGTGTCAGATGCTTAATTACTTTATATTGGTCTACATGAATTGTATGCATGTACTATAAGCAAGTAATTGCGTAACAGCCGTGTGTAACACTTATCTAGCATATGCCATCATAAGTTCAAGTTTTACATGTATTGCAATTGTTTGTCTTTTTCTGCTTTTCGACAGTCACAACGCAAAACTAGAATCCGTTTATAATCACAATTTTAAATACCATTATCTGAATCTATTTACTAGAGCGCAACGATGAGTTTGAATAGTTAAAGATATTTTATACCCAAAGCCAGGAGTCAACGCAATGAATAAATAACTATACATCAAGTGATAGAATACTGCTGTGATATTGTTGGAAACGCTCCGATACCATGACAGAGAATATATTCAACGAAAATAACTATTGTCGTTTGTTAGAGAAGCTTTTGGTTTTATGTTTTTTCTTTTATATTGCAGACAAAGCAGCCGAGCTAACACGCAGGGATTTGTAAACATTCTTGAATGAGTAGTTATATGAAATAGCAGGAGTATCATCGTTATCATTATTGTTATGTTTTGCAATTTTAGATGAAGTACAAGTGTCTTACCCTGACAGTAATTCAGACAAGATTGTTATAATTCTGTGTACAATAAATGCAACAAAGATAGTGAATAGGGGAGACTGGGGTAATTATGGCCCCCTTTTTCACATTTCCTATTACTACCATTAAATGAAAAGTCCAATGATATTCTAAATATGTAAAAATACAGTCGGTCCATATACCTATAATATACAAAGGAAAGTATAAACCTGCTACTTCTCATTTGCATATTAATTACCATTATGTTAACAACTTTGGGGGGGGGCATAATTACCCCACGGGTTGGGGTATTTATGGCCCCTATTGTAATGACTGCATGAATTCAAAGATGTTATGCTAATTAATGATGGTAATGTATAATAAATGTTGTTGGGTATTCCTAATACACTTATCAACCACCAACAATGATTTAGTCAATAATTGGTTCAGCCAAAATGTTGAAATTTTGCAATCAAAGCAATACATATATTTATGTACAAAATCGTACAAGTTAATGTCCCCATCTACGCTTATCTGCGCTTATACACTGTTTATGCTTGGGGGCCATAATTACCCCAAATGACATTTTCAATTTGATCCCCCTTTACAGCTCTACTATTGAAGATATTCAGGTGGAAGTTTTTCTGTTGTGTTTTTTTACTTCCTATTGTTTCAGTTTCAATCAAAATTTCATCTTAAATGATTTTAATTAATGATATCACACCCCACAGAAAAAAAAATCAGACTTGCCACTTTCCAACGAACAGAATTGTAATTGCCGTACATTTTAGGCTCCCCTAAGCACAAAATTTCATGTAAATGGCTTATTTTTCTCATATGATAGTAGGAAGAGTTTAGCTAGGCATGTGTAAAAATTATCATTGTGTAATGCAGCAAAGAATTATAAGCTCTCAAAGACAAAGGGGCCATAATTACCCCAGGGCCATAATTACCCCAGTCTCCCCTAAACCTAACTTTACTCTATCATAATATCTTTATTGATGTTATTTTTCTGAATTTGATTTCATGTGACTAAGAGGATATTAATGTTGCTTTAAATCACTGGGGTTTGCACAATAGACCAGTTTACTAACAAATTCAAATTTTATGCATATTTTTTTAAAGAAAGGTTGTCCTTGACAACCTGAAAGCTTGCCAGAGGCTTGCCCGACATAGCAAAAACTAATGATGAAAAACTGGATTACCATGTATTGTAGTTCATTATTTTATTTCATTGTTGTTCGAATACCCCTGTTACTATTGTCGACAGGAAAAGTATGCAAAGAATGAATATTGGGTGTTTGGTAACATGGTCGTATTTCGTTGAAAAAAAATCAGTAAAAAGATTGAGATGGAGCTTACTTTTGCGCATTCAAGGAGAGCTTTGTGGCACTGTCTGATCTAGAAAATGCGATGCCAGGCCTAAACGGTTGGTTGATGTCAGGGTAACGTAAAAGCTTGGCTACCAGGATCAAACCCAGATAGCATTTCCGTCCGTAACTTTTTACACTAGACAAAATCCGGGGGCCCCCAAGGGGCTCCTCATCTCCATTTGACTCGGCGACCTCCTGGCGATGTTCGGTTCGGCTCATGTTCAAGTTCGGAAGCGAGACGCTTTATCTTCGTTCGAGTTCCGGGGGGGAGCGAGACCCTTTATCCCGTTGAATGCCATTCCGGACGACTGTCTTCTCAACTGTTTGAAGCACTTGTCAGTATCCTGGTTTTTACTTAATCCATTGATCCAGTTGTGTTAGAGCAGTCTTGATAAGGTTTGTTGAGGAGGTCACCCTTACTTTATATCACCAAAGCAAAAAGCAGGCAACCCGTTTATGGTTGGGAACCTAAGGGCCTGAAGCACCCCCGTATTTACCCATTATTTTTTGTTGTTACAAGCTGGCCACCCGGCGCTACGCGCCGGGGGCAGCTACAGGTCCACCCCCTACAGATTTGACAAAAGTGTTTTCTTTCATTCCCTCGACCCATTTTTTTAAAGCCTTTCGCGAATATGATAAATGCTTCTGGTGACATTCAGTTCATGCGAAAAATATAAAACCTGCTCCGCCCCATTTGGGCTGCCTGATTGAAGTTTTCTTCTGCTCTTAGTTCTCCTTCTTCGTTCTTTCTTTCTTTACCCCCTTTTTGGGGGGTGCTGGGGGGTTGTGCCCTACCCATTACCCTCCTTCCCCCACAGAGATCTGCTCCTGTTTTATTGGCTATTGTGAGATTTTTATTCATTTCATATATTGAAGGTGATCATTTCATCGCGTCATTTTTTAGAAATAAAAAGCATGAAAAGGGACCTCTTTGAAAAAACTTTTATCTAAAAAGATAATATGGGGCTAATTATTATTATTATTTTATTTTTTATTGTTATTGTTGTTGTGTTATTATTTTTATTTGTCATTTTTGTTTAGGGCTTTTCTTGGGGGGGGGAGGAGGAGCGCCAAAATTCGCAAAGGCTTGGTCATTTTACAGCTACCGAAATTTGAAAAATTCCTTGCAGCCACACGAGGCCTTACCGAATCTGATATAAAATCCTTGCAGCAGAAGGGGGCCTAACGAATCTGAAAATTCCTTCGCCCACACGGGACGGCTATAAAGAAAACGTGCGCCTTTTGGTGGGGGTGTTTCAAAGTTTTCAGATTCTAAGAAAAGAAAAAAAAATATTTGTGATGGAGAAAGAAATAGTTCTATTGTATGAATCACACTTATTTGCTGCCACTCAACCTTTCCTCAAGAGTCTCTCACTCGTCATTTATACTGGCTCCCTCGTCTTCAGTCAATTCACTTTGTATGGAGGATCGCGGTATCACGTAATTTTCTCTTTTTCTGTCAGCTATTATTGATGAGAAATCGAAGAAAAGATAACTCAACTGGTATGAAAATCAACCAAATAACCATTATCTTGCTTAATTCTTGATTTGTGCATTCAATTCCCAAGCCAAGGAAATTTCTCACTCTCACGTCAGTACTCAGCTCCTCATCATCAGCTCATGTCAATTCACTTTCAATACGATATTCTGTAGAGACGCCGATCACGGATATATTCTATTTTTTTTTTAAAATATCAACATTAAACATTAATAGGCCTACTGATGGCTCTTTTGCAAGATAGTTGATAACATGACTTTACGATTGTTATATTTGCAGTCTAATCAGTTTTTAGTGCATTTTTTTTTTACATACGCGTTACATGACATGAAATCTGATTCGAGAACAAGATCGTCTCGATCCTCCTCAGTTTCACAATCGACCTGCAATACTCAGCATCGTATGTTAATCTGCGCTGTGTGTCACAGACAATACACTGATGATGTCAGTTAGCACATGGCTTACATGCATGGCGATGTTGTTTGGGCAAGAGTAATGAGGGTGATTGGTTGGGTACCGTGACAGCCAGTTCGTGTTCAGGATGACGTCACGCTCTTGTCGTCTGTTTCGTTCGACGTCGGACTTCAACACGCAAGTCAACGGGGATTTTTCGTCGAGGAAACCGAGGATCACCTCCACGTCCGACGTCGTGGAGGGCTGAAAATGCGACGACACGGTGATGGGCGACCGACCCGACCCGTGGGCCAAAGCGGGGGCCTAGGCAAGGGGAATCCCAGGAGCAGACCCACATAAGTTGGCCCTCCCGTGCAAAGTCTATGGAAGACCCCTAACAACGTTTAACGCTATTATTATATAGACAACGAACGTCTGGAAATAATTCGTTCCAGCAGCTGCTGCTATTTGTCGTGAAAAGTTTATGTTTACAGCAGGTAATTTCGATGGAAAATTGTTTTGGTTACATAGATTAATTAGCAGTGGTCAGTATTCTGTTTATATTTAGCCATATTGTAGCTGAATGGTAGAGTACACTGAGAGCAAAAACTGGTAAAAATGACGTCATAATTACGTCATTTTTTTGTCTAGTCTTACGTCTTTTTGACGTCATAAATTTACGTCTTTATGACAACAACTTGCACCAACGCAAGACGTCTTTAACTGGTCGCATTTTGACGTGATTATGACGACTTATTTTTTTTACCTTAATACGACGTCTATGACGTCTTTAAGACTTAAAGACGTCATAAAGACGTATTTTTATACGTGATATATACGTCTTCAATTATTCTGATTTAATATGATCGATTAAAAATTCATAATATTTCGGAGTCGTATTTGTTTTAATAACCATTAACTTAATTTATACTCAGAGGATCAGACCTCATAGCCATTCATTAGACTGATGAGCCTGGGAGCAAGAGTTCTCATTTTTTCGTCGAAGGGCACATGGTTCATGCCCTGGTTTTATTGTATTGAACAACACTTGTGATTACTGATTATCGTACTTCCATGGACTTATCTTTTAAATAATATTACTATGTCATGGTTAAGGATTCTTCTTTAATGTATTGCATACTTATTTTATTTTACTTTACAGATTAATTATGATGTTTTCATTTATTTGTTAATAAAAATAAAAAGAAACTTGTGTAAAGAGTTTAACATTGTTTTATAAAAGAAACATAATAAAAATTTGACTAATTACCCTAAAGCAAAATTATCACCAATAGTTTATTTGAAGAAAAATGGGTTTGTACTAAAAAAAAGACAAGAAAAAAAAAAAAGGGGACGATTGGGGAAAAACATTAAATCTTGTTTATGTTTGATGGGAGTCTCATATTATGCGGCATGCGTGTCGCTTGCTAGGGCTTTCGGTAGAATACTGATTTGAAGTCCAAAAAATTAAGATCGCAAATATACACCGATACTACGCCGAAAAAAAAAACTTACTTAATAATAATTATAAAAATATCATTAATTAATTGTAATTATTATTTGTCTTCTAAATTTAAATTTATATGGTAAATTACAGAAGGAGATTAAAAAATAAAAATAAAAATAACATATACAAAAATACCACAAAAATTAACTAAGTAAATTAACAATTTTATTTAACTTTTTTCAATATTTTAATCTACATTTAATTCAATATAACATACGTCTACCTTCTTTTATACTTATAGTTTTCTATAAACATGTTACCACTCTCAAACTATCTGAATAAAAATACTATAATAAACTAATATTATTACTAGTCGAATAGATACACTCAATATTAAAAGGACATAAAGTGTGTACAAAGTAATTTTCTATACTCTTTCTACACAAGACTAGGCTTTATCCATAAAAAATAAATAAAAACGTTACTAACGATAAAAAACAACATTAAAAACCCAGCTCAAATACCTCTAATAAGCAGGTACGAGTACGGAACGGAACAGAGAACAATCCACTTTATTTCGATAATAACGTCACAAGTCTAAACGTATAACTAATTATTTATACATGCACCCTATTTCACAAATATAAAAAAAAACAAAATCAACCATCGAAACGAACAGCAGCAAACCCAGTGTAAATTACGGGTCATCACAGAATACATTTCGACAAGTGTGTGCATCCTGCACTGCATAAAGGCAATTCGTTGCTGGTAAATGTGGAGGGACATAACT
>CALNVZ010000218.1:22765178-22799018 GCA_940671915.1 Paracentrotus lividus
CGAGATCGGCGAACTATTAATATACTAATAAGACAGTTTATGCATACGATCGCACACCACACGCATCTTCATACAGCGCTAGACACGCATCAGCAGGGCACACGGGGGGGGTAAATGGTTATACACAGTTACGGTAATTTACATCAGAATATGCATCAGTATATAATTTTTTTCAATTATTTTAAAAGCAGTTGAGAGTAGAGGAACGCTTCTGATGATGTTAGGTAAAGATTATTCCAGTCGGGGTGGCAGATGGAAGACATTTGGAGGATTCCGATAACTAGAATTGTCTAAGCAGAATTTTAAATTAATGGGTGAGTTATTGAATGAACTTTTGGATCAATCCCAACAGAATCTTTGTTAACTTGATACAGAGCGTATTATGAGGAATTAGGGCTTAGCTCGTTCGTCCTGTTTGGCTTTAATTTAATGCAAATGTGGTCTACATGGAAGGGCATAAGGTGGTCCTTGACCACTTTAGGGGGGTAGTTAAATTAAAGAGAAAAAAATTATTACCTATATTCTAAAAAAGTAGTGAGTTTTAAATTATAAATTATTAAAAAAAGAAAGAACAAGATAAAAAATTTTTAAAAAGAGATTTACTCAATAAAAAAAAATATCTTTTACTAAAAAATAGAAAAAAAAAATTTAAAAAGAAAAGATAAAAAAATTTTTATAAGATTGTAGGAGGCAATCACTCAGGCCTGTTTTGAGAGCTGGGTGTCAAATGGTCCGTAATTGGTTCAACGGGCGTCTAATAATTACGCTTATAACTCTGGTCATACTCAACTTGTAATAATGCGCGTCGTAGATTGGTAATTAACTGTTACTCATAGTCACGGTCATTAATCTGGTCATACTTGTAGAAAAAATGCGCAATTTTAATTGTCGTTAGATGGTCTAAATGACTGTCCCAAAAATCAACGTCCACAATGTGGGTTCATATTTCCCAAATTGGTGCAAATTTACTTTTGTCGAAGATTGGTCAATAAATAACGTAATAATTACGTACACAAATTTGGTCATGCACAAAAATTTGCAAATTGTGGACACGTACGTCTGTGATTGGTCAAGATAAATATGAACGTCATAATTAACGATTTTAATCTGTCATAATAAATTAAACTTAGTCTCGTCTAGATTGGTCAATAATGAGTCATATAATTTATCTGGTCATAAAATTTAAGCTCGGTAGCCAATATCGTATATTATCAAATGGGTCATACAAATTTCAACATACACTTGTCGTTGAAAGTGGTTAACAATGACGTCAAAAAGACGTCGTGCACTTGACTGTATTGTCCAGCTTTCCACCAGTTTTTTCCCTAGGTTTACGACGCAATTTATGATCGTCATTATGAGCCAGTGTCTGCTATGCAGGGGTAGTCTTCAAGGAGGGTCAGATGCTTAAGCATCAAAAATTAGAAAGTGAATAACCAAACTTAAGTTTATTTTATTCTAAAAGAATGGTATTTAGTTTGCAGCAGTTCTATAAATCAGAACTTTCAAGTTCCAGCTTATGTTTTTATAAACAATTTCACACAGGGTAACTATGGCTGTTTCATGCAAATTAAGAGCTATTCTAATGTGAATCAATTCATTTATTAGTTATACACTCAGACAAATATGTAAAGTAATCAGTAGAAAACATTGAAAGATAATTCCTGCTAACTTATTATACTCAAGACTAGGCTTTCAATATGGGTGTCTGTGCTATATAAAGATAAGGTATCATAGTAAGGTTTAAAAAGGGCTATCGTTTAATATTAAGATTAGTCTGTAAAAAAAGTAAGAAAAGTAGCATTGTGTATTCAAATAGTTATACGAAGATACAGGGATGCTAGGAAATACAAGAATTTTGCACATGCTTTCATATTGCTAATACATGAAGAAGTAAAGAGAAGGTTAGACCAGGAGAATGAACACGCTTGTAATTAGGGTCGCTCATATAGAACAACAACGATGACAGAATATTTTTGGCTGGTAATCAACCTAAAAAGGGCTGAGGTGGCTATATTGTCTGGGTGGCTCCGTAATGAGTGACGGCACTTGAAGTGCTATTATCAGGCACCTGAGATTGCTATTTCAGCACTTAATGCGGCCAAGTTTAATTTGTATGCACAAAAAGATGTGTCGAATTGTCGATATGAGATTCGATACTTGGTTCCAGTACCTATACATGGAGGAGGTACCGCTGACGTTACGGCAAATAGACCAACGGAGAATCTCGCTAACTGAATCTGAGATTATATGACAGCAAGTAGATGGATTAGGGGGGGGGGGGGGGGGGGGGGGGGGGGGGGGGGGGGGTGCGGCAAATTTGAAGAAAGTTATCATGAACAATATGATCTGCTAGCAATCGTGAGATATGAATGGTCTAACGTGGGCTCGTCAGCGCTTCTCATGCAGGGGACCATGTTCGAATGCCCAACGAATGTCACGCCGTTTTTTGCGACCATTTTTGCTGATAAGTTCAGCATGCTCACGTGAAAGTGCTATAAACAGCACTTTGAGTGCAGTCACTATGCAAGCTCTTAAAGTGCTGATACCTCAGCCTCCGAAGAGCTAAAAACACAGGCTACTTCTAGATTTTTAGATACGAGGCAGTCGGTGCGCTGAAAGTGTAGGCAATCATGAAGTGTTGAATTTTTTATGTTGCGAGTAATAATACAAAGCTGGCAAGTGTCATTAGAGAATTCACGATGAAGAGTACTATGTGCTTAATGGCGTTTGGCGAGTTATAGGACTTTTCTTAACAGATAGGTTGCATACAATATTATCGATATTTTCTTTTGATGGTTGATATATGTCGAATATTTCGTCACAAATACATGTTTACCGTCAACCATTGCTGCTGGTATAATTGATATGTATATATTGCTTATGATGGTGGTTGTTTTTTGTTTATTTTTATAAATAGGTGAAAAGGTGGAGATAATATTTATTTAGGACTTGTCGTAGGTTAAAAGGACTAAGAAAATTGCTTGTTTTAGAAGTATGAGAATGATCCGCAGAAGTGTGGTTACAGATATTCCTTTTCGTGACAATCCTTTCTATTTGTTGTTGAAGTATCAGGTTTTTAGCTCATGTTGCGCTTATAGGACAGGGACTGGTGAAATAAGACGGTTGGATTCAAGTGAGGATAGCAAGGATAAAAGTCTTTGGTTGATAATACTCTGACTTAGGCGTTTGCGACGTCTTTGTTAGATGTTATCCGTAAATGTTCAGTTAGGGAACAAGATTGTAGTTTATAGTAGACAGGCAAACAGTGATCATTAGCGCTAGCTAAAGTGCGGACGTGGATATAGACGATTAAGCAAATCGTTGTCTGCATAGACGAACCGAGGGATAATATAATGGGTGATTTTCGTAAGTGGTAAGCTCTTAGTAGTCGTTACAGGACGGTGCGCTTAAGGTGTAGGAAGATGATAAAGATTTAAGAAGTAGAGAAATAGAGTTGGAAACTTTACCGACGTCGTGGATTAAACACATCTAGACCAGCGTGCAGTGTTTTGTCGGTGAGGTTAATAGTGTACGATGTTAAGTGCAGGTTATATTTGTGAATCTGATAAGAAGCTGGACGTATTTTTCCAAAGTAAGAATTTAGTTGTAGTTACATGATAGTATTGATTGTACTAGACTAACTTGCCACTGTTATTACGCAAAGTAGTTTACGCGTTATAAGTACGTTCTCTTTTGAATTCAAGAAGCGTAAGCTCCCTTGCTTGAATTCGATTACATGTAGAATTTTATTCTATCAGTTACTTTATCAAACATTCTGGCGTAATGTTAAGTGTGACTATAAAATTCTGTTACTGCAGGCAATAGGAGCGTATTACAGTTTTCTAGTCGAAAAAGATTACACTTAAATGTAGGCCAAACTTCTTGTCGGTCCTGGTTTCTTGTGTCTTGATTTTTGTGAGAAGTTTGCGTTTTTGTTTTAGTTATTATGTCGGAGCGTATTGTTTTTTAACCCATGGTCCAGGTTGACTGAGGTACTAAAAAAACAATTAGGAGAGAAAACTGGACAGCAGAGCAATAATGATTGAGTTCTTGTAGACGTTAATGATGTATGAGTTATGTCTAGGGACTGTTTGTGTAGGACGTGGTTGTTCTTGTGTGCAAGTACTCGAGAAACCTGATAAGTTGCAGAGCTGCAATAGATTGTCATGGAACTTAAATGTACAATTAAGACTACATTCAGGATTATATTAATTATATTGACAATTAATAACAAACGAAGCTTGGGTGCAGTTTTTTATAGATATTTTCCTTCTTGTGATTTTAAATTCGGGTCTTTGGAGGCCGGCGTACGGAGGTTGGTATATCTACCTTCTTATTAATTGATATTCGATGACCCATATATCCGTATTATCGTATAAAGACGTTATATTGGTCGCTGAGTCAACGGTGTATATCGCAGTGGGAAGCATATCTTGTTCGTCATTCTCTCATATTTGCGCTCATATGCTAAAAAATGGAAATTATATCATGAAGTATCCTCACTCTTAAATATAAATATACTTGACAAAGTTCAGCGACTGTCGTTACGATGAGCTGTACCTCTCGACAGTGTGTGGGGTCTATTTACAACGTGGTATGTTCAGCTTCGTTTTGGATATTGAACTGTAGTAATGAGCTTGATGCTGTCAAGTCGCAAAGTAGGATTGGTAGGATAAGAGTAGCACCCTGTTTTAAGAGGGTTTCGTTTGCTTATACAGGTTTATGAGACCTCATTTCGTAACACAGGTGATAATTCAGACGGGTTTATAATGGAATATGTTTTGATTATGATGTTAATTTATTTTGTAAGTTTCGAGATTCCTTTAGTGGCTGTTAATTGTATGTGGAATGATATATGAGTGATGCCGGAGTGATTGGGCTGAATACTAGTGCTTGATTTTTCTTACGGTGTTATAAATTCTGATAAAATCATGGAATTGTCGTCGGAGTCCAAGATGGATTCCAATCTAGCACTTAACTATGTCGATTAGCTAATGATTTTGTAATCGTAGCTGTTGGCGAAATGAATTGTACCCATAACAAACAGTGCGCTGCGGCTGGAACTGCTTTGTAGAGATTCTGGGATACTATATAAGTTGATGGAATTAGATGCCAAGTGGATTATGTTCCTGTGATGATAAGAGTTGAGTTTACGTTAGAAAATGGTCTATTAGCTTTCTTACGGGCTTGGGTATCGTGACAGGTGGTAGATAGATGAAGTATGATAAGGCTCTGCGATGATTCATTGAGATTTCCCTTATGTTGTGGCGCCAGTTGTGTGATTCACGTAGAATGTGTTATGTAGAGGCTGCTCGTCTGCTACGTAGTGCTAGAGATTGATAGATTGAGTTAACTCGGGACTATGTTGTACTATATGATAAAGCGACTGTATCGTGGTCTTAATTCTGATTTCCGATTTGTGTATAAACAGTAGGACACAACGTAGAGTGGGATACTGGTTATTATTACGGCTTTGGTTTATGCTGAGTGCAGACGAGTAGAGGTTGATGCTGTACAAAGAGGCGGTGTCCCAACTTGAGAATGTTGGATTCAGTCTTATAGTGCTTATGGGCAGATGTGACACAGCCCCAAAGTTAATAATACGCTAGAGAGTGCTAGAGCTTCCTGTATCATCGGCTATGAGAGGAGTTGAATATGACGATACCATCAATTGGGGTATTAAGGACTCAGGAGTGGAATGTCTTAGCGGTATCTCAATAAAAAGCCCTCGTGAATGTCAAGAATTGTTCTACAGATCTAATAGCCTTAGTTGGTTGTACCCTTCGCTTAAGTATATTGAAGTGCTGTGTGTTTTAAGTCCTCTTGACATTCTGTTAACTGGCAGGGACTAAACTGTCAAGAGTGTCTATCAACTTACAACTAGATACGTAATTGATCCTCTTTTACTTGTCTTTTGCATAGTATCTTCGACACATGTTCTTGCACTAGTTTTTGTGTTTTTTTTGTCAGGCTTTCTGACATCTACTTGGGTCTGGTTGTATAAACTTACTTTTAAAATTTGGCTGCAAGGTATGAGGTCGCCTTTAGGCCACTAAATTAATTCGGGAAGTGTCTGATACCGTTGCGCCTCGCACTTGTTGATAATCAAGTACTCAACCGTGCAGCAATCACATTTCAACAAAGTCATGCGTGATAATTTGCACGTGTAGAGTTGTCCTGCTATGTGCAGGACCTTTGCTCGGCAGATCGGGAATAGCAGAAAGTAGGAGAGGTGTCCGCACAAACGAAACAGGGTAGTAATTGGGGTATATCAAGAGTAAGAGACAGTTCGGTTAATCGGCTCGGAGCTAAGTAGTACTCTTCGGTACTTCAGCTGAAGTTTTGACTAAACCTCAACTCTCAGAACAGTAGGACTCTATATCGCTTATCTTATTGGCTCAGGTATTTCTAGAATCTCGGTTGAATAGAGCAAATCTAGTAGCCGGGGCCTAAAGAGGCTATCTGCTCTATATGTCAGCTAACTTTGGTCTGGCACCAACTTGCTACTGGGCAGTATCTTGCTTATTATATTATCTCTCCAACTTACTGGCGCGGCAATAATCTCTCTCCTCAAAAAAACAACCAACGGAGATGAGTCTTGGGTGTGATAAGGTTGTGGGGCGATAGGGGTGAGTTGATGGAGTTAGGTGAGGTAGGGTAAGGAACCAATTGTCCGGGGGATCAGGTTGGAATGGTAGCGCGTCTTTTCCGTTTCTTGTGACCAATGGTGTATGAATGTGACGGGATGGGTGGTGTGGAGTTGGTGAGGGTAGGTGAAAACGACGGTGTGGGCTTGGCATTATTGGGTGTGTGCTCGGAATTAGATCAAAAAGGCGGAGGCTTTAAAGCGCGTTGTTAAAATGCGCTTTATGATGCCTCTCGCCAATGAGGTAACAGGTATGTGGAAGTTTTGATGGCTGCACCGCTCAGCGGTTATCAGACTGATCCACTGAGTTTGATTCCCTGTTCGGCTCAGGTGGTTTCCTTGAAACTTATGTAGACCATATGAGAATATGAAGTACACTAATCGCAGTGGATAAGTGCAAAGCAGGTGACGAGTGATAGTGCTTGGCTTTCATAAGTGTAATATAAAAAAATAGACATCAAAGTAGAGAATAATCAGGTGGTGCGGAGGAGCTTGTTGGCCATGGGGAGTGAGAGATGATGTGGAGGGGGGTTGGGTAGAGTGAGTGAGAAGTGATGGGAGGCTAGGGGGCGAGTAGGTGGCGGCGGGTCGGACTGCTTGAGGAAGAGGTGGAGCGCGCACGAGGAGGGGCGCGTGAGGTAGTGAAAGGGATGGGGTGGATTGTGGATTCGGTGCGCGAAGAAGAGAGTGCGGGAAAGGGTAGGTGGAAAGATGAAACGGTAGGAGGGCATCAGCAGATGCTGCTGGGGTGAGTCTTGATATGTATTTTTCAAAATCGGTTCTGGATTGTGGGGTTGTGACGATCGATAGGAAGTAGGGAGGGCAGAAGTAGTTGCATTGGTGCAGTCTGAATACCGGTAGGGTGGGGGCGGGACGGATGCGAAGATTGTGGGTGGTGATGTGCCTGGTAACGCGGGGTCGGTGTGTTGGAGTCAGTATCTGAGGGGGGTTGGAACGGCTGGTATTCGGGGTGTTAGCCGTGTCGTGGTGAGGTGTGAGTAGTGTGGTAGAGGGGGTGGAGGTGTCTGACCAGGGGGCTTTATGGTGGAGACGTTGAGGATGGGCAGGCGGATGGTGTTGTGAAAAGACAAGTGGACTGGAAGCGGGGATCAGTATCAGTAGAAGAGGAAGTGGTTTTGTATCTTGGGGCGGGTGATGGTGATTCATAGGTGGCATGAGGTTGGTAGATTAGAGGAGTGCGAGTCATGGGGAGGCGTGGGTGTCAGTGTAGGATGAGGGGTTAGCGAAGGGGCTGCTGAAAGAGGGAGTAGCGCATGTTAACTGGGTGGGGATGAGGGGAGGAAAAAAGTGATGCAGCGAAGGTGGGACAGGAGGGATTGATGGAAGGTAAGAGCATTAGTGGGGAGAATTAGCTGCGGAGATGGGATCTTGGGAGATGAGAGAGCTCATGGGGTGACGCGGAACGAGGGATGTCCGTGAACGACGGTGAAAGTCGGGGCGTAATGTGGGGAGGGGATCGAGCATGCGAATGATCGAAGTGCGGAGGTTGTGAGGTGTTGGGGGGTGTTGAGGGTGGGGGCGACTGGGGGAGTGGTAGTGTGATAAGGGCGTGATGTAGTGCGGGAGGTGGGGTTCTAGGCGTGGGAGGCGCGGAGGCGATTGTGTAACCGTAGGTTTATAGATGTTTTGGACTAGCGGATTTCTGCATTGCAAATAATTTAAATGAAAACAAAAATGGGCAATTGCCATATTATTTTAATTAAAGCAGAAAAGGGCACACAATACATCAAAGTATTTTGTAAAGATCGTTTTGGAATTTTATTCTTAAAATTATCCTTGCCTTAATTGTTTATCAATAAGCACATTAACAGGAACCCCTAGTTTTGACCTACATGCCATATTACCTATTATAGGTATGATTGTGATGAGGATTTTAGTAGGGTAACATTAAAATATGATTATGAATGTGGAGTTGGTAGTAGATATAATTATGTCTGGGGCAATAAATATCAGAATGTTTAATACGTCCATCTTCCTGTGCATGATCTCCATACGATCTCCAAGACGTTCTTGCGTTGACTGCAGACGGTCGGTTCGCTCGTACAGACCTTCTTGTGCGTCCTGGATCTGATTTAGCTGCGTGTCTCTTTTCTTTGATTCCTCAAGCATTTCGAGGGTTGCTCGCTCCACCTTCCAGGAGACGTCCTTCATACGTGTTCGTATCTTTTCATAGGCCTCATCGTGTGGTGATTCGATCGTCAGTGGGTTCTGGAAATAATGGAGAAGGAGTAAGGAACTTCAAATGTGAAAACGAAATACCTTGATAACCAACAGGTGCATCAGTTGATGGTCATGGTCAGATGGTCATGGTGGACGCTTCCACAGTATCATAGTGGCGCGAAATGTATATTAGTATATTATGTCATTGTAATTAAATAATTAAAAAAAAATAATAAATAAAATAAAATAACATACATATTTGGTTACTATTTTGATAAAAAATAGTAAATAGTAATTTTATCATCTTTAGCATTTTATGAAATTGTGTTAGTGCAAGTTTTTTTCAATCTACTTATTTTAAATATTCATAATTGTCATTTCTTTTGTGACGTAGTTCATGACGTTGGCGATTGTTAGAGAAAGAGAGAGAGAGAGAGGGAGAGAGGGACTATGATCAGATGACAGGACAAAATACCTCAGCTGTATCATGACTGATCTGTAGCGCCCGCTTGAGTTGTTTTCTGCCACCAGTTAGTTTTCGGATCCATTTCTTGAGTTTAATCTCGTTCAAGAGGAACGTCTTCTTCCGCACCACGGATCTTCTCCACATCCACAACGGGAATTTAGCTTGATTCTCCATCACCATATCCGCCTTCAAAGAATTAAAAAAGAAAAAAGAAAATCGAACAGTTGGTTTACAGATAAATATTGCATTTTTCAAAGGGAAATTATAAACGCAAGGACTGAAAAAGAGAATCAATCTCATATCGAAGAGTAAAATATTCATCATAAACGGTTATAGATTAAGAGAAGTATGGATATTCTAAAAGTCTCGTTTGTACTTAGTACGGAGATCCTCAAATTGGCAAAAATGCTTCAGAATACAAGTAACTCATTTTGTATCGTGGACCTCTCTCCATTTGTTTTGTACACAAATATTCACGTTACCCCCATTGTCTTTTAAAGTACATTTTATCTCGTTCTGACTTTCATGACAAATAGAGTTATTTCACATCCCATAACATTGTTTAATATATGCGTTTGATTTCATACTGAACAAGATTGTTTATATTATACTTCAATGTACTTTTGGCCTATGTTTATATTGAATGTTTATATTATGTTTGTAAACGGAAATAAATTGAATCTTGAATCTTGAATCTCATAATGTAAAGGTCACAAGACAGTAAGATGACAATCATTAGAGAAAATATCATGGTATTTCCGGGGGGCATTTCATCAAAGGACTTGTCGGACATTTTATCCGACAAACTGTTATAAGCTACTGAAATGCTTGCATCTGATTGGCTGAGAGCAAATTTGTCGGATAAAATGTCCGACAAGCACTTTGATGAAATGCTCCCCCGGAGTCATTGAATCCAGTCAAACTTTTACCGAACCTCGCACAATATTCTTTTTATAAAAAAAAATGTAAAAAATATTCCAATAAAAAGGGGAATACGGCAGATACAGTCTGTGTCAAAAAAAAATAAATGGTACAGTCGTGGAAAAATAATTTAGGTGTGAAATATTTTCAAATAATGTGTGTATGTGGTACCAACTTAAAGCCAAATAGTTTTCCTTGCTGATGCACTTTGTTCTGTATAATTTGCTTTCGTAAAAAAAAAGTTATGCTAAATTTTGTTCGACGAGGAACAAATTGCACACTTCTATTGTTCTGTAGCGCTGAATTCATTGCCATTATGCGAAACCTACACAAAGGCATGGGACGGCGTGCGAATTTTTTTTCTCTTAATTGTGGAAACCTAGTCATTTCTCAAAAAGTGCAGCACCAAATGTGATGAAAAAAATTGCAGAAGAAATTCTGATTTTCCTGCTTTATGAAAATACCAAACAATACCAGATTGTGATTAATCTTTATACTATAAAAAAAATACAAAAATTTCCACTTGTACCATGTTATTTGACACAGACTGTATTAGCGAGTCCACTTACCCGCATGGTGAGGCGATGAAGGTTGGCCTTTTCTTGGATCGCTTGAATATCATCGACTGCCAACCCAACCTGTGGGTGGAAAGAAAGATCAATATCACATTTATATAGCGCTCTTACTACTTTAAGCAGCAATATTTTCGATCTTTCCGTACAAAAAAAATTGTTCCACAGATATACTTTATATCCTTTATATCTCCTTAAGCGCCAGACACATGTACATAACGCAAGGACAGCGCAATTAGATCATCTATCCCCGGAAAAAAAAATGTAGACAGCGAGCGCATAGAGGGTATAAAGGTATTTTATGTTCAAACACTCAAAATGAATTCATTGTACATTTAAAACGTTGGTCCAGCGTGCTTGACGAACGAGTAACGAATGTTAACCCACACCCAGCGGAAAGCTTTTTTTATTCATTCATTTTTTTTTAATTATTATTTTTTTTTTACTGGGCATTTGACATGCGTCATGTAGAATGCGACTCGAACATTACCAGCATATTCATCATGAGGATGGACATAACGATGAGGAAGAAGATAAAGAAGAGTTGAGTGATGTCTTCGTAGAAAGCTGAGTTCATGAAGTAGGCTGCCTCTCCATCCCCCTGGAGGGTATTGGAGGTACCGAGGTAGTCCTGAGCGAAGAAGATATCAGCGTAGTCGAGTTCACCGATCATCATCACGAACGTCTTCGCTAACGAATCGAACAGAGAGTTGAATGGATTCTGCAGGAGAAATGTTAAGAATAAAAAGAGTCTTCATCACAAATGTGTGGAACAGACATGGCACTTCGGAAGGAAGGGAATACAGGATGTCAAAGTGGATGCAGTATACATACCGTACAACGTTACAAAATTCACATTTTGGGCCAGATAATTCTCATGAAAGAACTCACGCACTCCATATTGGGTCTGTAGTTAGCCTATTATGTTGGCTAAAACCTGAGGCATATAAAACTTGAAAACATGTAAACACTAATTAACTACAGCTTAATTAGTGAAGACATTTTTTTGTAACAACCTACCCCATATACGGGGTAGGTTGTTACACCATACGGGGTCAATTGTTACTATATGTAAACATAAGGGGTAAGTTGACAATGTGTAAATCTCTTATACCATACTTTAATTTCAACTTTCCAGTTTCTTGACATCGTTAACAGTAAATCAAGTAGAGCTCTAGAATAGACAAAAGTAATAATAGAAAAATGAAAATATTGACACATGAAAATTGAGACAAAATGTAATTTTACATATGTAATGTAATTGGGGTATAAGTTGTTACATCAACATGGGGTAGGTTGTTGTAACAACCTACCCCATGGGTGATTTTACACACAGAAATCAACTGTAGCACAGTTATCAGGCAGAATTACAGGGCATGGCTAGGGGGTATATTAGTGACATACATGTACTATATTTACAATACCAGACTATCATCATGTGCCTTCAGTTGTAAGAGCTATAACAAATTTCAATTTTTGACAAAAATTTACTTTGAACTGTAAAAAATGGTTTTTGTTGATTTAATTTTTAATAAAACAACGGAGAAACCTCACGACCGGCAGTTCATCACAGCTATGTGTAGGCTGTATATAGATGCCAGTTAGCACATCCTCTCTTGTTCCATCTTAGCACACTGAGAACTGTAACAACTGACCCGTGTAACTTCCATACCCGGTCTCCCCTAATTAGTTGACAAATACCTCTATAAGTAAGGTTTGATGAATATGGGTCCTGATCGATAGACAGTAATAGAAGTAGATAATTATACAGATATGGGAATAAAAATAACCCAAATTATGGAAAAATTAGTGATCTGAAAGTAACCCACACATGATAATTACTTTCCTACCTGATTCATAAGGAGTGCGTAGAATGCCAAGCCAAATGCCATGACGAACAGAAACAGAATCAAACTGAAGCGAAGGAAAGTCTTGAAGATGTCTGTGGGGGAAAGGGGAAAATATGCATACGTGTAAAAAAAAAAGGGGGGGGGGGTTTGATCAGGTGTGTATATATATAGATTATTTTAGTTATTTAGTTAGTTTTTTTTTTATTATGTCTCATGATATCCTTTATTGCTGCTTCACGTTTTGTGATAAACTAGTTTGATGAAAACATATTATTTTATGATTAAGTTATTTAAATTTTTCATATTGGGCGGGAGAAATTTCAAATGTATTTCACCGGTGTGCATATCTTGCTAATTATTTTACGTGTGTGGAAAAATAATGGTACATAAAAATAATGATAGAGGAATTGCTCGTGAAGGAAGGGGGAGGGGGCTTACCTATGAACATGATGACATAGATTCCAAGCTTGGAGTTACTCCTGATAAAAAGTAGGAGATTTATCCAGCCTAAGAACCCTGCTGCAGCGCCGATTGGCCATTGCCAGTGCTGTTGAAAACAAAGAAAGGTTATCATAAACAGGCAACGATCTGTTTGATCTATTTAAATACCATTTATATAGTATTCAAATGTGATTACTACACATGTTGAATGGACGGGATTGTTGATGTGCAAAGTGTAATTTTAAGAGTGTCTTTGTGGTTTCATAGACCGGTACTAATAATTGACATTTCAATAGGCGTGGATCCTTGGAGCTACAGGCCCATCCCTCCCCTTACCCCAAAATTTTGAGAAAGTTCCCCCAAATGTGTAAAAAGGGGGAATGAGTGGCCCTTATCACCTGAGATATTCCTAAGACCTATTGGCCCAAATTTCTACTATCATGACTATGAAGACTGGGTTTGTATGCCTCGCAAGTTCTTACAAAGCTATTATGCGATCCGCATCAGACAAAAGGATCGCGCAACCGGGCACAATAGCTTTGTACGAACTTGCGACGCTTACAAACTCAGTCTTCATAGCAGAATGTGGGCCATAAAGTTTAAAACCTCCATTCCGTAGACGCATTTTTGGTATTTATAACATTATACAAAAACATTTGGTGCAAGCGCCTCGTGTTTGTCGAACGTTGTAAATGCCTTCGAGTGCGCTGCATCACCACTAACACACTCAAAACTGTGCATTACTTCCAAGCGCGGCGATTTCATGTCGCGACTGGGGGGGGGGGGAACGGAACCACCCGAAAGTGAAAAAATAATATACTCAAAATTCGCATTTTCGCACATTATGCAGAAACGAATAAAAATGTTTGCGAGCGCGAAACGCGAGCCGAAAATTTTGCCTTATAATAACATTTAGCATTGTATTTGACATACAGTTTACCGATTAGCTTCACAAGCTAATCACTACATGAAAATATGTTACGCTTTAAAAATCGAGGGGGGGGGGCGATTCCCCCAGAAAAAAATCGAGGGGGGACACGTCCCCCCCCCCGTTCCCCTGGGATCGCCGCCAATGATTGTTTCTATACAACGATTTAAATGACCACTAAACCTGTGTGCCTTTGTCGACTTATTTACCTTTTTGATGCTCCCATTCTCAACGTACTCAGCCTCGCTAATAGGTAGCGAAAACAAGATGGCGAAAGAGTAAAGGAATAATTCCATGATATTTCCGCCGTCTTGAAAATAGGATTTCCTCTGCACGAACATCTGGATAAACTGTAAATATATAATAAATAAATGAAATAGAAAACGGATGAAATATTACAATATTAACAAAGTTCTTTTTGCAGGAACATGTGAAAAAATATAAAGAAAAGATGAAACTCTTTATTTTTTCAATAAAAAAAATGAGAATAAGTGCATTTATGGGCATTGAGCAATCAAAATATATCCTTGCTAATTAACAGCGTCTGACGAAAATGAAAAACACTCAAATGGCGTTTGAAAGCATGGACTGAGGGACGCATAATGTTATTTTTCTCATTAATTATTAGAAAATTGGATTGCGTAATGAGAGACTGAATCGAGATTCCCCCTTACTGATGTCCTCTTAAAAAATGCACAGATTGAAAAAAAAAAAGAGTTTTACAAAGGCATTTCAAATTTTGCCATGCATACTTCTGACTATTATAATCATGGTATCAACTTTTTATCAGGGGCCGCGGAGCGTTTTTGAAAGTAAAGGGGCTGAGCCGAAAGTAAAGGGGGTGGGCTGAACAGGCTGAAAAAAACCCCAAATGTATGGTCATTTTGGCATTTTTGTTCACGTTTACTGAAAATAGTGGAGGCCCCTGTTTATAAGTCTGTGTCAAAATCTGAAGTTTTGTAGGCATAAGCATTAACGAGTATAATTCAATAATAAATTGTTTTTACTTCCTGGATATACACTGTTCGTCATAAAGGTGGAATATTTTTTTCTGGCTCAAGCGACATTATGTTGCTCCGTTATTAATTTCTTGAATGTGTTTGTCACCGCTTTCACTTTCTGGGATCCTGGGTATATCTTGGACGTTCCCTCAACCCTTCCCGAGGATTTTTCTTCAAGAAAGTTTGTCACCCCCAGAAGATGGCCATTTCTGTCATTTTTCTTATTTTGGGGGCCCTTTTTTGTTCACGCGACCCACCAAGGCCCCCTCAGTCCTACCCCAAGGAAACACGTCTGAGATGGGGATTTGTTATTGTTCTTTAAATTAAATCTAGACTTATGGTTACAGGCTCGAGTCTTTTGTCTAGGGGAGGGGTCAAAATGTATTTTGATTTGGGTTCAACATTAATTTTATTCATTTTCACACCATGGAAATTTCTATCTTCCCTTAATTGTATTTTAAAATCTCAACCAAACATAAATCAAAATAAAAATTGAATCAATAATGATTATTTACAGCCTTGTCATCAAGGCAAAACAAAATTTAAGGGAAAAATGATGATATTTAAGGGTTAAAGGTGGTTTTTCATTTCTTTTGTTTTCAGCATAAAGATGGAATAAAAATATCCGATTTTCACCAATCTCGTTTTTTACTTCAACCCCTCCCCTAGACAAGAGACCTTAGCCTGTCCCAGAAATATAGATTTAACTTAAAGAACAATATAAAACAGTACACCTCAGTCGCGTTTCCTGGGGGTAGGACTGAGGGGGCTTGATCGGCCGGGAACAAAAATGGCCCCAAAATGAGAAAAAATGACAAAAATGGGCATCACGGGGGTTGACAAAACTTTTTTGGAAAAAGGTCACGTGAAGGATTGGGAGAATGTCCAAGATATAGTCAGGTCCAAAAAGTAAACGCAGGGACAAACACATATCAATTCTACTCCACGTGAAATGTAAACCTAACGTATGACATTAAATCTTAACATAAAGACGCGTCATTATTTGAGGAGGGGAAACGCAACATTACATTCATGAGTTTAGTGGAAATACAACTGAGCGGCGCAGAAAATTATACGGTTCTACATTAATGTCAACAAAACCCGCGCTATAACGGCGGGAAGCGACCGATTGACAACTGCATGCAATTATTACTTGGCGTACAAAAACTCGCCTAAGAAAACTTCCCTGTGGTAAAATGGTCTGGTCAGTCGATCCGTTCGAGCTAATTTCTCATGGACATGAAATAAATAATTGAACTTTTATCATAGTTTTCGTAGGTAGATGCTTCAGAAAAGATTGGGGAAAATACATTTGGCAAGCCTATAACACCATTGTGCTAAAGTTGTAATCAGAATCTTTATTCACATAGATTGATGTTCTAACGATTATTGATATAAATAGTGATCTTGTCAATCTTGCGAAGACGCCGTCCACATGCGATATGCATGTGATATGCGGAAATATTGACCCATCGAGTAAAGATTCGTTTGTGATAATGTTCAAAGTGACAGGACTTTTTTTTAACCAATCGAAATGAATTTACCATCTCTGGAAAGGTGATAATTCAAGCTTTTAAAACGGCTTGATCATTAAGCTGTTATATAATTATGCGTTATCCAGGAAGATAATTATGTGGCGTATGAGCTATTTTGAGAGCAAAATTGGCCATATTGTACAGGAATTTGATCTGATTAGATTTCGAATTGACAACAAGTGACAGGACTTTTTTTCCCCTTTGCAGTAAGTTATTCCTATTTTTTGAAAAAAAAAGACTCTTAGCGTAATTATTCAAGTTGATCATTTCTTTGAAAAGGTAGTTGCTCGCCATAATCAAGAAAACAAGTGAAAAAACAGTGCAAAATACAAAATGTCTATGGCAGCGTTTGATTTGCGTAGAGTGATAGCGCCCTCTTCCTCTTAAGTTTACAACTAGAATTGATATGTATTCAAGAAATTAAAGTCAGAGCAAAATCATTTCGCTATAGCGGCAAAACAATATTCCATCTTTATGACGGACAGTGTAGATCTACTACTAACCCACTATACATGTCAGAGTGTATCATTATTTACTTATATATTTATTCGTTTATTTAATTATATAAATACGACTTCAACGACTAATACCGGTCCGTACCTCCCTGAAAAGGTTCAGCAAAGACAATATCATAATAGTAGTTGGTCCAAAAACATCAAAGGCAACCAGCACTGAATTTGGGACCGACTTCACCCATCGATGTTCGCCATCGGCAAACCACACAATCTTATTGTCGCCTCCTGTGTGATTGACAGTGCGTATGTAGTAGTTAGGAGGAATCACGATGATGTATCCGGTCAGCATAGCAAGGAATGTGAGGTACACGAGGAAGCTTGTATAGAAGATGTACCTTCCGATAGAATCCCATTTGTTCTTGATGAATGTCGTCACGAGAGGATGATCCAATAGATCTATTCGTTTAGATGAGACCTTTGAACAGAAGCAGAGAGTTCTAAAATGTCAAAGGAGGTAACGGGGATTAATTAATTAACACGATTAAGGTAGGCCTAGATCTTTGTTAAGTGTTTCCACTCCTCAGAAAACAAAATCCCGAAATTGGAACCAAAATTTCCTGGGATTCAGTGGCATTTCCTGAAATCTTAGAATTTGTTTTAAAACAAACTTTGGACAATTGTAGAGCAAGCTTGAAGTATGCCTAGTAGCCCCTAGTAACTAGAAATCAAGAAATTTTAAGACCACTTTTTGTCTGCGCACCCCTTGAAATATAATAGGAACAAATTAAAGCATTCATGCGAGCGCGAAGCGCGAGCCGAAAAATTTTGAGCTCTTAAAAGAGGCAAGTAATCCTGTAAATATCACGTCTATTCAAATTTGTTACATTGAGATATTGTGTACATCTTGATTTTCAGATTTCCCGAAATTTCCTGGAACCATTTCACTTCCTGAAAATTTCCTTGAAAATGTTAAAATTTCCTGAAATTTCCTGAATTTCGGGAAGAGTGGAAAGTACTGAATATGATGATTCCTAAATATACACTTATCGGCAATGGTGAAATGTTACTACGATTATATTCATTAAATGTTAAACAGAGGCAAACAAAGACTGATTTGACATGTAGAGACTAAAATATGCCGCGGGGGAAATGAATCGAGTATAGCGCTCCCTACGTCTCATTACCCGTGACCGTCAATCGTTTCACTTTAATCTTACCATCAACTGCACTGGATGGTGATTAGTTCTTTCCTGTTCATCTTTTATGAAAGGTACGGCTGATTTACCGAGATGATCGTCCTTCTCGTACTGGTCATCAATGTCGGACGGTAGATGTGTCGAGACTCTTTTGTACATCCGATTCAGGAATGCATTTACAACTCCCCCGTTAGTGCTCGGAGCATCATCTGGAAGAGGATGACCATAAAGATTATTAAGATGTGATGAAAATGGTAAAGATGATGATGATGATGATGATGATGATGATAATGATGATGACAACGATGATGAAGAAGACGATGCTGATCATAATAGTGGCATGGTGATGCGGATGTGGATTATGGTGATGATGATCATTGAAACGATGACGACGATGACGATGACAATGATAATGTTTGACGATGTTTTGTGCAAAAGTAACGATAAAGTTAATTATCCATGATTGTTATGGTACATATTTTGAATAGAGCATAAAAATAGAGCATATTTTCATTCACATATTATTCAGTTTCCTTTTGAAGTGGTGAATAAGATAAGGAATGTGCTGAGAGAATATAAATAAACATTAAAATATATTTTTGTTTTCTTAAAATGTCTAAAACATTCATTTCTAAATTTCCCACTAGGCATATGTTCTTGAAAATAAAAAAGGGCCTGATGATATATTTAAGATGTGCATTAACCCCATTTGTGAATGAGTTTACTTTTAAACATAATATTTTATTATACCGGAATGGCATTACCTGTCTGTTTCATCCACGTTGAAAATGCATCTTCGAGAAGCTCGTAGTAAAACTCAACGCGCACGTCTTTATCCCTGACGCTCGTCCCTCCCGTTACCGTAATGCACCTGTCCAACACCAACTTGGCTGCGTCTGGACAGAGTAAAAAAAAAACCGAAGCAATTTCATTGGTAAAACATTTATGACGTCATTGGGTAATAGCTGAACGTGATTTGTTAACCTGAACAGTGAAGGGAGGCTTGCATTTGATTGGTTGAATCTTACCTGGCATTGAGTGGATGAGTTTGCGCATGGGCGTTGTACGATAGCTAGTCTCCTCGTCCAGACTCGAAACCGACAGAACTTCTTTCCATCTGCTGTGGGTTAGGATCATCGTTGCGATCATTCTGGGGAAAGTGCGGAAATGATCTCAAAATTATAAACTCAGCCTAAATGTTCAATCATAGGAGAAACACTAAACCAACCTCTACGGGATTAAAATGCAAATCGATCCTGTAGAAGACATGACCCCCCAGAAAACAAACAAAATAAAAACAAAAACAAATACTACGGTGTATCCAAAGTTTTTGTAGCACAGGAAGGATAAACTAATAATTGATTTCTTTTTCTTGTTCTAATGGACACATCATTTCTTTTAGGAATTGTCAGATTGTGGTCGGAAACAAAAATACTTTGTGATGAGTAATTTATAAGCAACTAGTTTTCTATGAAAAATCATTCAATACGTAATCGTTATCTACAAATGGACATTTTAAAGGCGGTCTTGCACGAGCATCGCTAAGATACGATTTGTGTGGTCGCCGCCATATTGTTCATGATCGAGAGCATGACTTAATTTGCATACGGCCGGTTGTCAATCAAAATTAGTGCAAACACACTCCAGCCAATCGCGATCGCGCTGTGAGTGCGAGGCGTACAGCGTGTGTGGAGACTCTGTTTGTGTATAAAGCATTGTTTCAGTGCACTATCAGTGAATGCATATATACAGTGTTCGGATCTCGAGATTATCACGTGCATAATACTTCTCGCTTGCACAACAGGCGGGGACATCCGAGCGGTCGAATCATTGCCGATAACAAATTGGCTCATGACTTCGGCAATCGTTCGGGCGTTCTAGCTTTCGGTTTTTGGACCACTGCGTAAGAGTCGCACATCGTTGGTATGAATGGGCAGCTTGCAAAGTTCGTTACCGCGAACTCCCTCTACACTATGGGGAACGTACACCTTTAAGAGATTTTTTGAATTTCTTTGGATCTTGTCTTTAGTTAGAATTATTTATTTTACTATTTAGAAATGAACTGAATTTATTTTGATGGATATAACTAACTATTATTAAATATTAATAACCATTGATCAATTATCAAATGAATATATTAATTATTCATTATAGTTACCTAATATCATTTGGCCTATAACTATTGTTATTATGGATTCATTTTTATTTAATTTGCCTTACTCTTGTCCGTTGTCAATGGCATGATCGAGGCAGTTCAGACCATCAGCATCGCAGAGCACCACATCAGCAGGTTGGGTTACATTGCCAGCTCCTTTACCGTTGAGAAGAAGATCAACCATTCCTGTCTGGCCTTCTTTACATGCATGGTGGAGGGGTGTCATCTGGGAGAAAAATGTTATATTGCACGGGTAATGGTAAACTTTATCTTACCTTGGATATGTTTAAAAGAGGAATATAATCTACATAGTAATCACTGAAAACAAGAGCGCATCGCAACTTTACAAAGTATTTATTTGGTTAAATCAATTTTTGTTAGAGAAAAAGAAAAAAAAAACAACTAAAACCCTCCCTTCAAGAAAACTGACTCTCATAGTTAGATGTCATAAATTTATTTCATTTGAATTTAAGGGATTTCCTTTTTATTATAAGCCTATTACTATGATCGCGTTAAACTTTAAAACTATGTATATTGGTAATGATAAGTATTGTTGGATCCGTGCAAGCTAATAATCACTAGTATATGATTATAATTTGTAGTGAGCAGAGTTTTAATTTCCCCTACAATGATAGAAATTCATATTTATACAGCGCATAATATAAAACCATTCAAAGCAACTTTGCAATAATATTACCCTTGTCACCGGATTCTATGAACGAAGGAGTATTGTAGCCGTGAATATACAAATATCTGAATATGATAAGCAGAATCTTCGTTTTGAAGTCCTCAAAGCATTAACAAGAATATTATTACGATTAAAGAGTCGACTTTGACAGCCACAGACATAATGTTAGTCACGGACGGGTAAACATTCGTTTGCACATGATATGCCTTGTTACGACTGGTAATGTCACAGCGACGCATAATATCACACCAGTACCAACGCATTATTTAGGTCTAAGACCAACCTGTGACGTCACCATCCGAAAGACGTGACTGGGATTCGAACCTCCGTCCGATCCGCATCAGTTTGTAGGCTGATTTTAATTTTCTATAATTTAAACAATTCAAATTATTATTTTTTTTTCTCGAGATTCCAATCTCAGTCACGACTTTCGGACGATGACGTCAAATGATGGTCCCATACGTAAATAATGCGTCGCTGAGACGTTACAGGACGGTTTTTGATACGTAATGATATCATACCAATTGATTATCCCTCTGATCAATGTCTGCATGTGAATCAAGTAAAACACGAGCTGTTCTGATCCATCCACGAGCTGCGGCATAATGAAGAGGAGACATACCACCTAGATCTTCCCCATTCCTGATCAGAATAATGATTTAAAATAATGAATTATTCTACTAAACTTCAGCTTGATTTCATTCCAATATGATTCAAATTCAGATTCGTGTCTTTTTGTTTTGGACAGGGAGACAAATTGTGTACATACATTGTATAAAATAGAATTGCAGAAACATCATCATCAAACTGAACATCAACAAATTACGTAGGAAGAGGCAATAATTTTCACTTTTATTTCAGGACCATGTATTTTCTCCCTTTTTTTAGTTCGGTGATGTAAAGTGATTAAATGACATCGAGATGCCACTTTTGTTTTAGGTTGAAGAGCTGTACTTATTCTGATTTAAGAATCAAGTTTTCTTTTCATTTGGGCGCGTTTCCCTGGATAATGGATTGCTGGATAAACTATATAACTCATTGAAGTAATTTTTACAAGGGATGAAGTAATAAGCATAAAATATATTTGATTGGATATCACTTGATTTATTTTGTGTTAGCTTGAATCAGTTTCAGAGCGATGTCTGAATGCCGCTCAGGCGTGATGCAGAGGTGTGTTCCTAATTGTCCTGGTGATCACAACAGTCTGTTCAGCGAACCAATACATGGACGTCCTGTAACAAGAGACAGGATAATTAGTGAATGGTATCGTTATTTCTTGTGGAAAGAGCTTTTGAGTTGAAGAGATTTATTTACTTTCAAACTTATCATGGGCAAAAAGAGAAACAGGGAGACAGACAGACAAAATAAAATTATGTTAAGATATAGAAACACAGAAGTGAGAGAGAGTCATAGAGAGATAGAGATAATTATAACATGCATCATACATATATTTCATGTAGAATATTTAAAACTACTATCCACTTTTCATTTAACTTTCTTTTCATTCCATGATCTGTGTTGAAATACCAGGGGCATTCCATCAAAGGACTTGTCGGACGTTTTATCCGACAAACTGTTATAGCTGCTGAATGCTTGCATCTCGAATGCTGAGAGCAATTTGTCGGATGATATGTCCGACAAGTGCTTTGATGAATGCCCCCCCTGAATTTCAAAGGGCAGAAGAGCATACTTTTAAATTAGTGACTGAGCTGTTAATATATATATATATATATTATTCTTTATACATGTTAATACGGTATGGACTCATTTTAAGCGATTAATATTTCTAGAAATAATGTTTAGTACAAAATCAGTCTTTCCAAAGCGATAATATACTATAATTCAACGACACTTCAGTTGAAAGATATACTTATTTACGTACTCTTTATGTTTGCTTTTGACAGCGTCCATGATAAAATCCATTATACCATCATCCGTCGTCTCATGGAAACGAAATTCATAATCCAGAATCTAAAAACATGACAAAGAAGAATAAAAATGAAGGATAAAAACGAATACATTTGAGAAACCAAAACTAGAAATAGTCCTTACTCGTAAAACGCATAGTCATACTAGAATTGGAATGAATTAATCAAACTAACACGAGACATTTGAATTTTGTCATCTCAAGAAAGTTACACTTTCCGCCAAACTTGTAACTGAACGAAGGCTGAAGACTAAAGTGTTTAAATACATCTGTTATAGTATCTTTGTTACTTGAAGAGGTGAAAACAATAAAGTGAAAACGAGGAAGGCTTTTATTATCAAGCAGTTGACAGACATTTGTTACTCATACGTCAGAACTTACTGACGATATATCAGAAGTTTGTCTTTAGCCGCTAACCCCGAGCTCGTCAGAGAATCGAAGGAATTATTGATTGATTTATTAATTGGCATAATGTATTCTAATAGTGCATTGTTTTTCTTGGTAATTCATTTGCATGTTTGTTTTTATAGATTAATATATTAGCTTTCGGGAAAGCGATTATTGACCAAAATCAGTCACCTTTCTGAGGATATCAGCCTTGTTCTGCTGAGCCGACCATTGAAGGATATCCGTAGCTTCATCTGATTGACCACCTGATGAAGCCGATATGTACTGCAGTAAAGCCATCAATGTCTCAAAGTTGCCATTGTTAACAGCCACTTGTAAAGGGTTCAGATCAGAGCAGTTCACAATACTGACATCACCACCACTGAAAGATAAGAAAAAGGATGATTAAAATATATGTGTCCAAAATAATGTTTCTCTAAGTTTTAATCTACGCTACAAGCTTAGAATATAGGAGAGAAACATAACATTTCCGGGAATTCAAACCCATGCACTCTTCGAAAAGTTGAATGGTTTTAACCATTAAAATTGCTCCTTTTGATCCCTTGTGCATTTTGGGCAATATTACTTCTATCTGTCTATGCTGGAAACAAAAAATCGATGCTACACCCACTGCTAGTTCTACTATTATTATAAATGTTGCTTCATCAAAAACAAAAGATAAAAATTGAGAGCTGTGAACCTCTAAAAAGAAATGCCCTGATTAGTGTTTCTGTATTATGACATTCTTATTTTCATCACCTGCATAATTATTGTTTGTCATGAATCAAGCCTAACCAACCAACCAACCAAATCAATTACCAAGCCCAACCGACCATCCAACGCTATAACGAATCATCACCGGGAAATGTTTTCGAGCGTATTGTTCAATGTTTCTTTGCGAGTTTAAACTGCTTGTGACTTTTTATGGCACCTGATAAACGCTTTTTAACCCTCAATCGCTGACGTGTTATCTAACCTAAAACAAAACAGATTCTTTAAGAGATAATTCAACATGAAAAGATATTACTTACTTTTCAATGAGACAAAGTGCAATACTTTCATTGTTCGTTGCACAAGCGAGATGCAGAGGAGTCTGCTTGTCAAAGTTGACTGGGTTGACGAAGGCTCCATTGAGGATGAGGATTTCAATGACGTCGTGGTACCCTGCTGCGGCGGCGAGGTGAAGGAAGGTGTCATCGTTGTCTCGGCTGGCAAAATTTATCAGCTTATCCAAGGACACCTCAGTCATTGGAGACATTCTCCTGTATACTGATTTCCAAATGTCCAGAGTATAGATATACAAGTATGACTGAATTTATCATATACAATTACATTCAATTGACTAGTATACGGCGAAATGAATGTTTAATGAATAAGTGTACTAAACCGAAGACATGGGGTCAACTCGCTGCAGAGGACTGTTTTGATTTGCGTTTTCGAACGTTAGTGTAAGGAGGAGCTTAAGCAATCACTAACCTCTGTTTAATCACATTCATTTTGCAGATACAAGATCGGTAAACTTCGAAAGTACCTCGACCAAAGTTCCACTGAGCGCCTCGTCAATGCTTTTGTAATATCTCGGACTGAAGATTAAACGTGTAATAGTTTTATCTGATTAGTCTCTCCCACCACCCGCAACTCTCAAGACTGCAACAGATCCAGAACACCGTCTGCTCGACTTCATCAACACGTACAAGAAGCAGATGAAATGTCAAGCACCAATTATATCCGCTCCTTTGCATGGCTTCAATCCACAACGTATTCAATTCAAAGTACTTCTTCTGAACCTACAAGGCCGTCATCTTGTGACTCCACCATTCTTACATTCGTATCTCATCATACACAGATCGACAGGAGGACTCGTCTGAATGGATCTCGTTCGTTCAGGCCTCTTCTCGCTGTTCCTCTATCTACGTGCTACCATCAGGTTGGGTCCCCGCACTCATACCCGCTAAGGTGATCGAGCTTTCTCTGTCTATGCCCCAAAACTCTGGAACAATCTCCCCACTGTATTCGTAATGCCCCTACTGTTGAAACTTTCAAAATCACCTACAAAACTTACCTGTTTAATTCTTAGTTAAGATGTTACCATAATTGTAATCAATTTATTTTCTGTATATAACACAGTATGCCAATTTATTTATTGTGTTATGTAATTGATTTTTTATGTTATATCTTATGTTCATTATGTAATATTTCTTATGTACTTTGTAATAGCGCTTTGAACAATATGTATATAAGCGCTATATAAATGTTAATTAATTCATTATCATTATTATTATTATTATTAATACTTGTATAATTTGATCGTGGCACGAACATTAGCCATAATGTCGGGTATCGAAAAATCGACTTCAAGAATTGTTTTGGTGTAAAAGTTAAAACGATAAGAAAAAAAATAACCCCACAAGATATTGGAAAGTACACATCGAGACTAAGATTGATGCTCCCATTTTAAAGAAACGCTAGTCTTATCGTGGTAAGACATATCTGAAAGGAGGTCTTTGTGACCGCACTTGACAGCATTAGAGATAGGGGAGTCATTCAGTGGAGTTCTCTCATCAGAAACCTGGAAGAAAAGTCATATCTTTATCATCACACTATTGATTGCTGTAGGTGATGTTGTTGTTGTTATTATTAATGTCGAGGGCAACTAGTTTATTGTTTTTTTTTCTACAATCATTAACGAGATATAAAACAGACTAATGTTAATGTTTATTGTCAGACCTCCCTAATGCAAAGGTTCCCTTTTCATTGCAAATATGAAAGAATATCTCTTATTGAATGTGGATCATGTTACAATGCGCATGCAACACGATTTTGATTGGCGTTTACACATTTTGCGGTAGAATGCAAACTCTTGTGTTACGTGGCCCTGGAGTCATTACGATTGATGATTACTTTTTATTTAGTTCCTTGCATTCAGCATTTCCTATAAAATATCCTCCATACCTCATTTATTTTCCCTGTGCTCTCTGCGACATCTATCAGGGCCAAAGCAATGGTGGTATGTGAGTGTCGTACCGCTACATGGAGAGGGATTGTCGCCATTGATATCAGCATGATGATACTTGCTCCCTTGTTGATGAGGACTAGAGCTCCATCGGTGTCCCAGACTTACAGGCATGGAAGAGAGGGGCTGCCCACGTCGGTCTTGGGCCTGAGAGTAAAATGAAACGAGCCAATGAAGAACATAAGATCCCTGGACCTGACTGTCATGTCCGGACTCTATATACTTCGGGAGGAAAATAATGTACCACATTGCAGGGCTAGTTAACTTATTTCTTTGAACTGTAAAAATACACGATAATGAATATTCATATAGTTGGACATGTTGGATAGGGTTTGTTTTTCTTTTGTTTGAATAGAGGGGAGGAGTGTCCTCGTTCCATAAAAAAAAAAACTGGGTTGTTTGTTATAATAATAATTATTTTATACAAATTTACAATTTCAATAAGATGATTCCTGTTGAGTTTTGATAAACTCCACAATTTGATATTAAAAAAGTCAAAATGTGAAAATGAATGATCTGCGTAATTTTTACAGAGGGGGGGGGGTGGGTTGCCTTACGCCCTGTTTTTTTATATATATATATTTATTATTATTTTTTTTAGAGACGTTAAAGATTTCCGAATGTTTTTGAACGCAGATTCGTTTCGATAACGTCGTTTTTTATATGTACTTTGTCGATATATACTTACATCTATGTCTGCTCCAGGTGCAATGAGGAGACGTTTGACAGCGTCCATGTTCGAGTCATAATGCGAGATGAAGTGGTGTCATTCCTTTCGTATCCTTGGCGCTCGGTCCGCTCCGGCTGACAGCAAGATGTCGACGATATGCTCATCGGTTTGTCGGGTCCTACGTCGTCCTCCGGCTCACCATCGTTTTCAGCCTCATCCTTATTTCCTTCAGGTGGATGGTGGTGGTGGTGGAAGCAGGGATTCTAGTAACTGGATCTACCATAAGCAGAAATGCAGAATAAGAACAATATAATATCACTATGTGTCTTAAACAGGTGATTCTGTTCAACTTCCAAAATGACTTACATGATACCAAATTGAGCTAAACATATACTAGGTTCTCTGAAGACTTTCATTTATGATTACTTTAAACATTGACAAAGTAAGCATATTTAATATATGGTCAGATACTAGTTTCAAAGAAAAGTCAAATCTTAAAGGGAAAGGCATTAAGCCGTCGAGAGACTCTCATGACTATGGTGATGTTCAGAACGAATTTGTGAAGAGCAATACGACAAGGCGTACCTTCGCTTAGTTAACAGTTTCATTAAGCAAGCTGTTTTTCTGTAAAATAAGGTTGATTGGGTTTTGACAGACTTGTAACAATCCAATGATAATGATAGATATGTGGAATTATACGACTATTGTGGAAAATTGAGAGTGATTCGGATCTGGCTTCCAGTTTGTTATATTTGTAGCGAATGTAGAGAGCTTTTTTTAAAGACATATAAAAAAAAAAACCTTTGGCTCTTAACGGATTGTTCAGCACAACTCATTCTTACCACTCTAGACTCCGCTCATCGCCCATCTTCAGCGAAACCGGACTGATAAGGTTTCTTCTTTTGTCCTTGCTCCTGAGAAACCTCGGATGGCTTTAGGGAGGCGTATAGGAGGTATCTCCGAGCTGTCCGATTTTGCCCGCGATTTCTTGAGTAGTGCGACGTAGATCCATCGGTTGGAAGGAGAGGATATCTTCAATGTCATCACGCGTTACCCTGTAGATTTGATAGCAAAGAAAAATACGACGGGATATTAGAATCGACAGATATACATTGTATAATAACTTAATCGCTAGAAATCACTTCTTAACATTCGAAACTTTATGGCGTCAAGGCATCATGTGATAAATCTTTGTAAAAAAAAAAAAAAAAAAAAAAATTTATACACACCACACACACCTACATGGCTCCCACACATACACACAAAACTCACACACGAACACATGCACATACACACACACTTACCGGCATGGTGGTGGCTCTGTCACTTGCTCTTCTCATTGCGGCGAAATGTAGAGGGCACTTATCCACCTTCACCACATTATTACGTCTGTAAATTGAAAAAAAAAGAATTTTTCTTTGTTAATATTTTGTTTATTTTGTTTGTTGTTTGTTGTTGTTGTTTTTTTGGTTTTTTTTGTGTTTTTTGTTGTGTTTTTTCGTTTTGTTTTGGTTTTTTGTTTGTTTGTTTTGTTTGTTTGTTTTTTTTTTTTTTTGGGGGGGGTTTACATGGTAACACAAAAATAAGGAGATGAGGGGCAAATGGACTATTACGGTTCCGTCATTATAAACATGACTTGTTTTCTTGTATTGAACTGGAACTGGACATGTGTTTAGATCATTACATCGATCCATAAGTTGATGCGATTATCATTAATTTATCCCTGATTTAATTTACAAAATGCATCTGCATTCAAATAATTTCATTGTTTAAATAGGATAGCACTTTAGGGTCGAGTGGATAATTCCCGGCATGTGTTTCCATGAAATAAAACTACGTCCAAGGGTGTTTGACAATGACATTTTATTGTTTTACCCAGGTAATATGAAAGAATGTTTGTATAATAATGTGTTATGATATCATCTCATCATGTATGACCACCATTATGACCGTACATACCTGCTCCATATTGAAGTAATAGCCTTGGTCATGAGAGCATCATTATTGAGGGCGCATAGTGTAGTGGGGCTGTTATTCTTCCCATCATGCTATTAATAATGGCGGCAAAACCTTCGGTACCCAGCTTGCTAACCATCTCCGTCATCTTCACATGGTCCCGCTTTCACGCCGGCAATCACAGCGTCGACGTATTGTATTGAAACTGGAAACCCTCCTGAAATCAAGAATATCAACGATGATAGAGTGTATACTTTTGGAACAGACGCTTCCATAATTATTGTAAACAATAACATAATATTAGAGACTTCTTGATTACGTGTCAGATATATTTTAGAGACCTAGATATCAAAAATAAAAATAAGTTTACATTTTCCGTCAACATTATTCTTTTCCGAAATCCATTTGATGCGGAGTACCCCAGGGTTCCGTTAGTGGACCTGTTTTATTTTTGAATTTCAACAATGGTATGTTATTCAACAAAATAATAACAACTTAGCAATTGTTCTATTTGACGACGCCAAATGTTTTTCTCACGTCACACCATGATATTGTCGTGTTGAAAAATGATCTTGATTATAAATTGTTCTTTATTTAAACAATCGATTGATCGATTATCAATTATACAGTGGTGGCCAAAATTATTAGAACACCTGAATTTCACAAAGGATATGGGATTATCAATGCCCTAGTTCATTTGCCGAAATCAGATTAAAAATATCTTTTGTGTGCCATGAGCTTTCATGACTTTTTAGCATAGGGTCTTACGTATATGTAGACACTTAATTTATATAGTTTCGACCGTCTGGTAATAAGCAGCATTAAAAACAGTTGCGCTATGCGCTTTTGGTTTCCCCATAGACTTGTGTATTAAACATGTTGTTCAAATGCAAAAAAAAAGTAAACTGCCAATTACATATGCCAATTGCTCAAAAAGTATTTGATGTAGAAGTATGAAACTTAGCAGGCCTATTTATTCTAATATACCTCAAATACAAGCTAAGTTTCAGAAAATTTGGTCAAATGGGGAGGGTGAATTCGCCCCGACCCTTGATGATGAGATGACCAAAATAACCACGCCCATTGAAGGTTAAGACTATTTTTTCATTTAATAAAGACACTCCTTGTAAATGTATATTTTTTTAAAGGAAATTTCATGAGCAATTTAAATATGTTGAAATATTAAGAGTCATTGGAACAGGGGACTTAAATAGGGGCACTGAATTAAAAAATTTTGGTCCTTCAAAAATAATTCAAAAATCCCCTCATAACAACGGCGTAAATCCGTGTCGAGGAGTGGGGGGGAGAGCGAAATAATTTGCCAACTTGTCACGATCTTGTTTGACACAAGCACTCGCGACACAAGTTTTTAATAGCACAGGCGGTGGAATGGATTTGAGAGGGAGGGGGTACGAATAGAATTTGTCTTTGAATGTATGCTTTTAACTTATGGCTGCCTTGATTACTGTTCATCTTAGTAATGGAAAAACTAATGCGAGCGCGAAGCGCGAGCAGAAAATTTTAAGCTAAAATTGGAGATATTTGTGCATTATAGCTCCTTTTTAGTATCAGCGAACGCGAAGCGCAAGCCAAAAAAATTCAAGCTAAAATTGGATATGTTTGTGCATTAAAGGTCCTATATACCCGCGAGCGGCGGAAAAATAATGTAATATAGGCCTATTATGGTAGCAGAGGTGGCGGACCGGATTTGAAAGTCGCGGGTCTTTGAACAAAAAAGGGCCCTTACTGAAAAGGTTACACTTCAAGATCAGAGGCATTCATCTAAAGTGAATGTATTCGGAGACGGAGGGGATACGCGAAGAATTTTGTCTTTGAATGTTATGCTTTTTAAAAATCATAATGGCCTGCCTTGATTAATGTTTATTTTAGTAATGGAAAACTAATGCGAGCGCGAAGCGCGACCCGAAAATTTTAAGGTAAAAGTTTGAGATATTTGTGCATTATAGCTCCTATTCAGTATCAGCGAGCGCGAAGCGCGAAGCTGAAAATTTTGAGCTGAAATATAATGTTTGTGGCATTAAAAGGTTCCTATATAGTAACCGTAAAAAAACAAAAAAGCAAAACAAAAACAAAACAAAAAAGATATAGTAGAGGCGGCGGAAAGGATTTGAATGGGGGGGGGGGGGGAGGGGTCTCGATGGAAAATGCACCTTTTCTGAAAGGGGGGACTTTAGATCCGAGGCATAGACCTAAAGAGAAATGTCACTCTGTCAGGGAGGAGGTACGAAGAAAATTGTCTTTGAAAGTTAATAGCTTTTAAGGCTGCCTTGACTACTGTTATTTAAGTAATGTAAAAAGGAATGCGAGCGCGAAGCGCGAGCCAAAATTTTAAAGCTAGAAATTGGAGATATTATTTGGAAAGTATAGATCCTATTTAGTATCAGCGAGAGCGAAGTGCGAGGGCCTAATTTTTTTTATCGCATTTAGAGATAAATTTAGATGCTTTGTTTAAATAACAGCGATAGAAACCAAATCACAATCTTTGCTATGAAATTTTGTGGGCTGCAGGCCCCAACCCTCCAATAACTTAGCCCGCACACATTACATTAATGTTTTTGATTGTCAACAACCCTTTGCCAACAGTGCCCTGTCTAAGGTTTGTCCCCAGACACGGGCCATTGTATTCCTAATCCTTTTATAGCTCTAGGTTAACTGTTTGATACTTATTGCGAGGTGTCGCATAGGCGACCGAGCAGGAAATTTTGGAGGTTTTGGAGTAAAAACAGGCATTTTTAGTTATTAAAAGCGCTATTATAACCAATAACACAATTATCTATTGTAATTTTTTTTTCGTCATTTTCTTTCTTGAAAACTGGGGGGTGGGGGGGATGTTTGTACAGGCCATCCCCCTCCTCAAAATCTGGGGGGGGCGATGTATCCCCCCCATCCGCCCGGGATTTACGCCCGTGCCTCATATAGATTGTAACTAGCTTCACCCTGTGTTGTTATGAATGCCATTTTTGACATCCTCAGGAAATTGCCTTTCAGAATATACATACTTTTGTAGGGAGAGGCTTAAAATGTTTAACGTTATGACACTTTGATCCTGTAAGGAGCAGGACTTTTTAAATTTTTCAATTGGTGGTGTAACATTAAAAAAAAGGCGACTTGGGGGCGAGTTCCCAACGCATGGCTTTGTTATTTAGTTTTTAAAGCACAATGAAGATATTCGGAGACATTCCAACCATTTTATGGGTATTTAAATGGTCAACTGAATGAAAATTACTAAAATCATTTAAATATGCTTGGTGTTCTAATAATTTTGGCCACCACTGTATGTGAAATATTTTTTACATCACCCTTACTCTTTTGAATGACGTTGGTCTCTACTGAACCCTTTAAAGGTCTAGTCTGGATTCATCACTGATTACCTTTTTTTTTCGTATAGAAATTCGAGATGAAGCCTACAGTATTTGTTGTTTTTGTGACATCATAAGTAAACCGCTTTGAAGCTCTGACTTTCTTTGATTCTATAGGTGGATTACATAGTATACTGAGCATGAACACTCAATTAAAAGAAGAAAAAACAATCCTCACTAAGACAGATAAGCATATCGACCTGTGTGATTTATTGCTGCTGTCTGTCTTCATCATAAGGAATATAAAGTGAGTTAAATCAGAGGCTGTATAGCACCCTTTGGTTACATCTTTAGACTATTCACTACAGGTGTTGGAGATGGGGAGAGAGACGACTTCAGTGTTAAAAAAATATATATTCAACTAAAAAAAAAAAAGAGAGAAAAAAAAGAAGCTATTTAATATCGGAATAATGGTAGATCATTCATGCCTCGACAGGCACTGTAATGCTGTCTGAGCCGGTTTAACTGTGAATTTAATCGCTATTGGCCCCACACTGTATGAATACTAAATACTCCCGAATATTCTGCGTAACATTACTTTTTCAATAAAGGTAATGGCCGATCTTTTGGAATAAGACCAATATGTGCTAGGCTCTTCATGCTTTTCCCCATGGCTCAGATTTGCCAGATTACCTCGGAATTAGATTATCAATGTATATGCCCGTAATCAGATCTATCCTAATACTGAATAAAGCATTAATACGGATATTAATAAAGGACAACTTACAGTCTGTGTCAAAAAAAAAAAAATGGTACAGTCGGAAAAAAAAAATATTTAGGTGTGAAATATTTTCAAATAATGTGTGTATGTGGTATCAAAATAAAGCCAAAAGATTTTCCCTGCTGATGCGCTTTGTTCTGTATAATTTGCTTTCGTAAAACAAAAGTTATGCTAAATTTTGTGCGACGAGGAACAAATCGAAATTGAGCACTTCATGGCTATTATGCGAAACCTATACACAAAGGCATGGGACAGCGTGCGAAAAAATTGATTTTTCTTGATTGTAGAAAACTAGTCATATCTCAAAAACTACAACACCAAATTTGATGAAAAAAAAAAAAAATTGCAGAAGAAAGTCTGATTCTCCTGCTTTACAAAAATATCAAACAATACCAGGTTGTGATTAATATTCATACTATAAAAAAATGTTTTCCACTTGTACCATTTTATTTGACGCAGACTGTATAACATGTATAAAGCCAGTACATGTATTTTTTGCGAAAGTGGGGTTTCTTCGTGTTTCAAAGATTTGTTGATAATCAAAACTGCCTGTACGGTAGCCCCCCCCCCCCCTCGAGGTAGTCATTGAGTGTTTAACCATCCTGATCCTAAACCTACTTAATTAACCCACATCTCTTGAAATCGGCCCGCTTACACAATGAACATGTTGAAGAGGACGAAGAACTAAGATCTTACGATGTTACCGCATTGTTTACATCTGTTCCAGTTGATAAAGCACTAACAGTTA
>CALNVZ010000218.1:22799412-22819702 GCA_940671915.1 Paracentrotus lividus
TTGCGATCTAGAGTTGGAACAAGACCACATCTTGAAGGACGGCACCAAAATTGCACCGGAACAAAATTAGTTCGACTCGTGAGAATCTGTGTATGGTGGGTTGTCTGGTTCGGTGTACTTATTCTTGGTGTATAATGGCATTTACTGTACTTCTGCAGCATAGCCACTGGTATTAACTGCCATTACGTCAATGGTCACCAGTCTCCCCCATTGTAATGTAACCTGTAACTGGAACCCTTTGTAACAATCTAGCGGAGTTTGATTCTGGCACCCACCATCCACTCTGTGTGGGGTATCGCTACGGTTGACGACACACTAGCATCTAAACTGGAAGAAGTGACACTATGCCTCAAGGATTTAACTAGATGCTAATCTTAACTCTTGTGATCCAGACATCAAGTTCAGCTTACTGAGGGGAGGCAGAATAGATCTTTCGGCATTTCTAGATACCCTACGCATTATCCAGGAAGACGGGCTCTTATGAGCGTTCAGGGTTTATTCCGCAGAGGCACACATACAGACCCAAGGTATCTGAACTTTGATTCAAATCATGCCCTCCTAGGAAACTACGAAGTTAAGGAGTGAATGCTCACAACTTTATTACATCGTCCTCATTCCTACATGGGTGGGTACAACAGTTGTCAATCGGGGTGAACTGCTTTGTGCAAGCTGTGAATGGGTCAAGGTACTGGTTTTGTGACTTCATATGTGACGTGATTATCCAAGGTCTTATCTCATCACAATAAACACCTGAAATTGATCATATTTGGCTGATTTTGACAGTTTTTGAATAATAGAACTCTTTATCAATAAACTTATTTAAAAGGGTGGAAATATATGAAACCCTACCCCTCCGAACCCATCTCCATTTATTTATTTATTTTTATTTATTTATTCTTTTTTTTTTTTTTACTTATTCATCCATTTTCTTGTATTTGGAGATCGGCGAGGCATTTTTAAAGAGCATTGAGAAGAACAGGCAATGTTTCATTTCGGTTAGGTCCACAATCTAGAAAGAAGCTAAACCTTTCGCGATCCATTTGAACAACTGAATTAAAAAGAAAAATCTTGTCAAAGATTTCGTTCCAAATCGTAATTCTTTGTTGAGGCTTTGTGCCTGTGTATACAATAGTAGTTCTGTCTCCTGAATCCTGATAGTAAACAGAACAACATTGACGTTATCTCCAAATTTATGCATACTTGGTGAATAATTACAATTGAACACTTTTGGTGGATGTCTTTATCAGAGAAAGGGATTTTGATGGTGTTTACGTCGTAAGCACCCGCTTATTACTGCCTATGGGGCTTACAGGGGTTGCATAACGTCTCAAATCTTCTTTTACGACTTTTACATCTTTTTTACTCCTTGAATTTTCCTTCAACTTTTTGTGTCCGCGTTGAGTTTATGTCCTGCTATTTCATTTATATATATATGAATATATACATATATATATATACAGTGGTGGCCAAAATTATTAGAACACCTGAACCTACACAAAGTCTATGGGATTATCAATGCCCTAGTTCATTTGCCGAAATACGATTGAAGATATCGTTTATGTGCCATGAGCTTTCATGACTTTTTAGCATAAGGTCTTACGTATATTCTGATACCAAATTTATATAGTTCGACCATCTGGTAATGCGCAGCATTAAAAATAGTTGCGCTATGCGCTTTTGGTTCCCCCCATAGACGTGTGTATTAAACATGTAGTCCAAATGCCAAAAAGTAAAATGCCAATTACATATGCCGATTGCTCAAAAAGTATTTGAGGTACAAGTTTGAAACTTACCAGGCTTATTTATTTTAATTTATCTCAAATACCTGCCAAATTTCAGAAAATTTGGTCGAACGGGGAGGGATGGATTCGCCCCCTCCTTGGTGGTGAGATGACCAAAGTAACCATGCCCATTGAAGGTTAAGACTATTTTTTTCATTAAATGAAGAAACTCCTTGTAAATGTAATTTTTTTTGGAAGGAAATTTCATGAGCAATTCAAATATGTTGAAATATTGAGGGTCAGAGGAAAAAGGACTTAAATGGGGGCTCTAAATTAAACATTTGGGGCCCCTCACAAATAATTCAAAAAACTCACACAAAACATGTTACTACTTCATCCTATCGTATTGTGAATGGCATTTTTGACATTCTCATGAAATTTCCTTTTAGAAAATGTATACTTTTGTAGGGAAAGACTTGATATTTTTAACGTTATGACATTTTGATCCTGATATGGGTAAGATTTTTTAGATTTTACAGTTGGTAGCGGAACACACAAAAAAAAGGCGATTTGGGGGCGAGTTGGGGGCGAGTTCCAAATGCATGACTATGTTATTTAGTTTGTAAAGTATAATAATGACTTGTGTAGACATTCCAGGCATTTTAAAGGTATTTACATGGTCAACTGAATGAAAACAACTAAAATCATTTCAATTTACTTGGTGTTCTAAAAATTTGGCCACCACTGTATATATATATATATATATATATATATATATATATATATATATATATATATATATATATATATATATATATTATATATATATACATAATGTATACATGTCTGATCTCTTGATACACCATAAAAAATATACAGCAAAATGCTGTCAGCAGAGTTGCCATAATTATCTTGCGTGTAAAATTACAGTAATATTGTTTACATTTCTCCTGCGAATATTTACCTGAGAAATACAAAATATGCATCAGGACTAACACGTTTGATTTGTTTTAACTAAATACGCAGTCCTACGCTATAGAAACTCTGATTTGATTTTTTTTCTTACTAATTCATGGAGAAAATTAACAGTTATACTGTTTAAAAAAAAACACACACATTTTATGGCGATTCTGCTGACATCAATTTGCTGTAAAAATACAGATTTTCTATTTTTTTTTTAAATTTATTTTTAAATTTTTGTTTACAGTGAACGCTCCAAAATCAAGTGCTGTTAAATGTTTTTGAGTTCAACCGTCTCACTCTCAGAGTGAGCCCGATTTCTACTCGGTATTGATTGAAGGTTGAACAATTTCTCCCGTTTTAAACGAGTGGAGACGAGTAAAAGGCTCTTATCTATTCCTCGTTGCACGTCGTATATGTTTTTTATGATTTTTAACTATCTTTGCGTCGTGTGTCTTTATTCCACTTAAAAATTATAAACCGTTCGAATCCTGAAGGTTTTAATAAAATGCACCTTTTCTTGATTTTAATCGAAAAAGGATTTGTCCTAAAAATCAATGACTTGATGGAGTTAATTTTTTTAAAGTTCTTTTCTGCCTATTTACTTTGAAGGAGTATATTATGAACTAATATCTGCCATACACTAGTAGTGTTTCTAAAAAACAATAATACATTGATAAACGTTGAACACGAGTGTGTGATGTCTAATGATCTTATATTGGCCTACGTGTATATTGTGCATGTACAGGACGTATTAAACATGTTGAGGGTAATTGCGTAACAGCTGTGTGTGACACTTATCTAGCATATGCCATCATAAGTTCAAGTTTTACATGTATTGCAATTGTTTGTCTTTTTCTGCTTTTCGACAGTCACAACGCAAAACTAGAATCCGTTTATAATCACAATTTTAAATACCATTATCTGAATCTATTTACTAGAGCGCAACGATGAGTTTGAATAGTTAAAGATATTTTATACCCAAAGCCAGGAGTCAACGCATTGAATAAATAACTATATACATCAATACATCAAGTGATATACTGCTGTGATATTGTTGGAAACGCTCCGATACCATGAAAGAGAATATATTCAAAGAAAATAACTATTGTCGTTTGTTAGAGAAGCTTGTGGTTTTATGTGTTTCCCCATCTAACACACTATAGGATTTACAGTAAACATCGTTGAAGTATGAGTAGTTATATGAAATAGAAGTAGTATTATCGCTATCATTATTATTATTTTTGCAAGTTTAGATAGTTTTTGTAGATAAAGCAAAAGTGTCTAACCCCGACAGTAATCCAGGCAAGTGTTATGCACAAAATAAATGCGACAAAGGTTGTGAAAAAAATCTGAAGTCGCTTCGTTATAAAATCTTTATTTTTCTAAACTTTATTTTGTGTGTCCATGAGGATATTAATATTGCATTAAATCACTGGAGTTTGCACAATTCGTTACAAGTGAATGATGAACGCAATCCAGAAACTCCTTCAGGAACTCTTTAAAAATGCATAAACTAAATCAGTAACAATTTATTATTCTATGTATAATTTTATGACATCTAAACTGCATGTATAGTTTACATTGTTTATATAACGTAGTGTAAAATCTTTTACCAAAACTTTATATCATTAGTTAGTACATGTATTTGTATAGTCTTATGTTTAAAAAAATTATACTCTGTAAATAAAGAAGAGGGGCCAGGCTCAACTGGCACATGTGCTATTTTCTGATATTTACAATATGCCTTCTGTCTGTGAAGAAAAGTTATAATTCGTAAATAAATAAGTAAAATAAAATAAAATCAGATCAGCTTACTGTTTGCTGGATATCAGGAGAAGCTTTGGTGCCGCTGTCTGATCTAGAAACATGCAATGTTTGGCTGATGTCACGAGGTAACCTAAAATCTTTGCTACCAGGATCAAACCCAGAAGCATTTTGCGTAACGTTTACACTAGACATCGCCAAGGGCCTCATCTCCATTTGACTTCGGTGACCATCCTGGGCGATATCGTCGCTCCTCAAGTTCGGGAGCGAGACGTTTATCTCGTTCGAGTTCGGGAGCGAGACCTTTATCCCGTTTGATGCCATCTTGACGACTGTCTCGCACTGTTTGAGCACTGGTCAGTATTCCTGGTTTGTACTTAATCCATGATCCATGGTAGAGCAGTCTTGAAAGGTTTGTTAGGGAGGTCACCTACTTTATATCACAAAGCAAGAAGCAGACAACCGTTACGTTGACCTAGCTGAGCACCGTATTACCATTTTTTTGTTTCAAAGAACGTCTGGAAATAATTCGTTCCAGCAGCTGCTGCTTTATATCGTGAAAAGTTTATATTTTCATATTTACAGCAGGTAATTTCAATGGAAATTCTTTTGGTGACATGGTAATAATTAGCAGTGGTCAGTATTCTGTTTATATTGAGCCATATTGTAGTTTAATGGTAGAGTAGTCTTCAAAGGAAGGTCAGATGCTTTAACATCAAAATTAAAAGTCAATATCCAAACTTAAAGTTTATTTTATTCTAAAAGAATGCTGTATTTAGTTTCAGCAGTTATACATCAAACTTCAAGTTTCAGCAGTTCTGCATCAAACTTCAAGTTCCAGCTATTTTCTTCATATCAATTTGACAGGGTGACTATGCATGTATTATGCAAATTAAGAGCTCTTTAATGAATCAATTCATTATTAGTTTATACTACAAATAACGTAAAATAACATAAAAAACATCCAAACGTATTCATCTACTATTTACTCAAGACTAGCTTTCCAATATGGCATTAATGTTGCTATATAAACGAATCAAAGGAAAATCGAAACGAGTGTCAGTTATATAAAAAAAAGAAAAGAAGAAGCAATATCGTAATATTTATACAGTCATGTACAAAGACACGTACAGGAAAATATACGAACATAATGTATACAAATTCATTATTAGTTTATTAATTTATTAGTTTTCCCTCTCACAAGCCTAGCTTCTCTTGGGTTCCTAAAACCACTCATGCTGTTATTCTCCTGTAAATGTATTTTAACTGTAATCAATGTATGAAATGTTTGGTTTGAATAAATTCATTCATTCAAATTCATTCATTCATTCATTCACAAATCACTGCTTGATAATCATTAAGAGATAATAAAGGCAGAAACAGCGAGCGGTTGGCAAATATGAAATATAATGGTTAATTAAAATATTAATTTTCTCATTTTTGTTCATGTCGAGCCTCACCTATAAACCTTACCACAATAGGCCTACACCTTAATCATAAAGGTCATAAAAGAAGTGCTCATGTAACACCATTTACTAATGCAAGGGGGTTGTGTCTTTTCTTCTCTCTTTCTGAGCAATTTCATCTGACAAATAAATTCCAATCACTTCATTTTAATGAATGTGTAGCTCGTTGGTAATTTATAATATATAAGGTGTCAATAAGTCAAAGAAAGAAGGAAAACTGAAATTTGTATTGACAAATTTAATATTCCATGATTTTTTTTTCTTTCAGCTAGGAAAAAAAAAGGACTGACCTTCCGTGTTTTGTCCATACATAACCGAATCTTGCACAATAATGCTCCCCTAATTCACAATGATGGTCAAACAGTCACACATAAGTGATATCTCCTTACTTTAAGTATCTTTAGTATGGATCAGTGGTGTTTAACAATGGGATTCTGTCTTCGAACTAAGCTACCCAGCTTTAAAAAACAGAAACATTATGATCAATTGTCATGCAAAGCAGAATGGGATGCCAACGAAAATGTGGATGGGTGGACGTTGCGCAGATTAAAGACCGTGGACGGACTAAATACAACCTTACATCGATTGAAAGCTAAGTAGGCGTATAACATAAATACCCCCAAAATAAATTCATTTTTCATAACAGTATTCATAAAAAGGTGATCGAACCTCAACCAGGCCATCCCTCCCAAATACTTGAAACGTTACCCCTATTTTGATGCTGCGGTTGATGACGTCAAATAATGTTAAGGGAATGCTACGGCCAGGCATGATTTTGGTTTTAGCCTTTAAAACACTTTTGTTCGCTATGTCAGAACATAGACCCTGTGTGCTAGAATTCTATTGTTATGGAATGAAAGGCAAATTCATTCAACATCTTGCATGTTGATTCGTTAACATTTTTTGACGTCATCAGCCGCGCCAATAAAATAGGGGTATTTTCGGTATTTGGAGGATGGCCTGGTCGGGGTTCGATCACTTTTAATGAAATACTTTCTAGATGGCGATAAACGTTTAACATGCTTAAATGGAGTTGTTGTATTTGAAAAATTATTACCTTTCGTTTTATATGTAATTTGGGTTTTCTTATTTTCGGTCCTGTCTGGGACTTTTAAAGGAAGAGAGAGAGAGAGAGAGAGAGGACGAAAGATTTTGTTTGCTTTTTGCCTTCTCCCTTTCTCTGCATTCTTAATTAATCATAAATAGTGAATTATTACAACAAGTGTTCAGCATTCATTTATTATTACCTGGATTTGCCAGGCTACCCATATCATGTCTGACAGTATCCAACGAATTTTCCTGGCGATACCATTCACCTCACGTGGGTCGGGTGCGGCGACTGTAGATTAGTGTCTTGCCAAGACATTTGTGAATTGGCCTGGACTTGAACCGTAATTAACTGTGATTAAGAGTCCACGACCAGAGCACACACTAAGTGTCATCGTATACACTGGTTTATATTAATCAATAAATTTCCATATAAGTATGTGAACAGGGGAGCTTTCATCAAAGGACTTTGTCGGACGTTTTATCCGACAAATTTGCTCTCAGCCAATCAGATGCAAGCATTTCAGTAGCTTATAACAGTTTTCGGATAAAACGTCGACAAGTCCTTTGATGAAATGCTCCCAGGGATCAATTCGTCATTGGAAGGGCATACACATATATCTGGTACAAAAAAGCCAAAACTTTGGTGTTGTTTTCTTCATGCATTGCACAGTTAAAATAATCTTTTAGATATAATTGTGTCCATCCCATTGATTTTCTTTCTAAAATAGTTATTTGTTTGCATTCTCGTAATTGCAACAAAATTAATTTTATAATGACATATTTTTTTGATCATGTGCTATATAATATGAGTTTCGTATTCATTTTTACGCCTTGTAGATCAAGAAACAACATTGGTAAACCAAACTTGAATTCTACTTTTCAACCTTTTAATATTCTAATTGTCTAATTTTGGTCTTCATTATTCGCTGTATAAACAAAAGTAAATCTGTTTTCATCGTTTTCATCATGTTTTCAGGGGCGTACGAACGATTTGCGAATGGGGCGAATGTCGAATTCAACAGTCATTTTTTTATGTGGCATAGCTGTTGTCTCTAAAATTCTTTGCTGCTTAAAACCAACGGTTGGATTTTGAAATTCTTTCTTTGCAAAAAGTTCGGATGCCACGTGAAATCCTTACTCTCTTTTTGCAGATTTCACATCCGATTTTCGATTATTCGAGTGGTTATTCCTTAAAAATCCCCAATGGTATTGCAGTGGTATCCAATGGTTTTCAATGGATACTCATTGAAATACATTTATACCTTTGAGACATTTTTGTAAGGGTTTCATTTCAGAATGTCAATCGAACTGAGAAGGAGTGTTCTTGTCCTTATAGAACCGTTAGACTATGACTACTTTGTAAATCCGAAAACTGGATATAACTTGTATTTAGCCCAACAAGCCAAGCACGATAATGTAAACTACTGATCCAAATTCATATAGCACCTTATAGATACAAATAGAATTCACGGTTTAATATGCTCGGTATAACGTTTAAATCCCTACTGATCATCATGAGCTGGCTTAGTGTGCGTACGAAGATGTGGTAAAAAAGGTGATGATGTGAGTGTGTTTGGGTGAAGATGTGAGTGTTGTGTGTGTTTGTTTGTGTGTGGAATAATTAATATCTTGTATATGTACACATTCGTTTTATAACATATTTTACCTTATATATAACTTGTATTTCCATTCCATACTCGTTATATTTTGATCGAATGTTCCATTGAAATAACAACCGTACATATTATTTTATCATCCCTCGCACACACTCACACGCGCACACACAAACACACACAACACAACACCAATCCTCCCCCACAAATCCTCGTACATAACCTAAACTCCAGTCCATACTCTTCCGTACGCTTCGCGCACGCATTTCAAAAAAGTCAGATTCCAATCTTGGTCAAGGGTCCTGGTCAATATTTTAAACTACAAGTAAAAAAAATGGATACCGGTATGTAAAAAACAAAACAAAAAAACAAAAAACAAAAAAAAACGAACAATAGATTACACATGTATTGGCTGTACACCAACTCCTTCGAATTCTACCTACATATCCCAGAACAAACATCTTCTACAAGTTCCACGCTTCACCACTCAGTACTACGGTCAGAGCTCTTTCATGTTCGCTGCACCCACCCTTTTGAACTCTCTCCCCCTTGCCATCCGTACTGCACCAACGCCTCAGACTTTCAAGACCTTACTTAAGACCTATCTATTTAAGAATTAGTAACTTATTGTTTATCAATTTGATTGTTATATATAGTTTTCTATTACGTTTTGCTATGTCTTTATTTAGTTTGATTTAATTCTATATTGTAGTATTTTCTATGCAATTGATTATGTTCATTTATGTACTTTTACTGAATTTTAATTGCTTTACTTTCTTAGTTAAAATAACTCATCTGTTAATTTTTGTAAAGCACATAGGGACTTAGGTATTATGCGCTATATATGCTGAAGTTATTATTATATACCTCATTTTAAGAATCTTAATAATCCTGTCTTCTGATTGTTGAAAGTGCAGTCATAATCTGACCTATGGCCGCCATAGACATTTTCCCCGGTTTTACCGGTCAATAGAACATTTTTACAGTACTTTTGCCCGGCATAGTGCGATCCCATTTGTTTACGTGCAAGGCTGCTGCGCATGCGCTTTATTTCAGATACCATAATTTGCGCGCGATTTGGTCGATAATTTTAGACAACTCCGCTGCTTATGCGTCATCCGCGCGTGCGCGCAGCGTAGACAAATTCTTTCGTCGCGCTAGAACGGATCCCAGATTTCTAGTTGAGCGTTAAACCTGAATTCCGATGACGATGTTGATCTAAACAACGATTTAGAGGTTAATCTGGAGGGTGCTTCCTCGGCATTTTGCAGTTAGTTGTAAGTAGAATGCAAATGTGTTGTGGTGAGCATGCATGTGGCCTGCAGAGCAGAGGCGGCGGAACCAGGGGGCAGGGGGGGCACTGTGACCCCCCACTTTTTCATCCACCCTAAAGTGCCCCTTTTCCTGACTGAAAAGTGCCCTTCTCTTAGCTAATAAAATCATATTATGCCATTTTTATAGTAAAAAGGGGCACTTTTAATACAAAAAAGTGCCCGTTGTTATCCATATGTCTCTTAAAAACCAAAATTTTCGGCTCGCGCTTCGCGCTCGCGGATACTAAATAGGGTCTATAATGCACAATAAACTCCATTTTATAGCTTATAATTTTCTACTCGCGCATCGCGCCTCGCGGATAATAGGGTCTATAATGCACAATGAACTCCATTTCTAAGTCATAATTTTCAACTCGCGCATCGCGCTCGCGATACTATATAGGGTCTATAATATAGATATATTGACTGCTTTGAGGGACATGGTCGTTTCTAGATCCTGCTCAAGGAATCTCCGCATCTGCTATAACCCAAGACCGCAGGTCGCGGGTTATGGCAGATTCGGAGATTCCCGAGAGCAGTCTAGAAACGACCATAGTCCCGAGAATATAAAACAGTCAATATATATTTTATATGCCGAATCTAAAAACAACAAACATGGTCTAATTTTGACCTAACGTTAGAACTAACTTTAAGTCTAAGTGAAGTCTACGATCTAACGTTAGATTCTAAAATAACGTTAGATCTAACGTTAGACTAGCCTAGAACATGTCATGAAGTCAGTTCGAGCATGCATGCTCGCCACATCACATGCACAGGCAGCACAATTGCATTCTATTTTTAGCTTACCGAGGAAGATGGCCAGGAAGATTAACCTCTAAATCGCTTGTTTTTAGATCAACATCGTCATCGGAATTCAGGCTTAACGCTCAACTAGAAATCTGGGATCCGTTCTAGCGCGACGAAAGAATTTTTCTACGCTGCGCGCGCGCGCGTCGACGCACAAGCAAGCGGGGTTGTCTAAAATTATCGACCAAATCGCGCTGCAAATTATGGTATCTGAAATAAAGCGCATGCGCAGCAGCCTTGCACGTAAACAAATGGGGATCGCACTATGCCCATGGGCAAAAAGTACTGTAAAAATGTTCTATTGACCGGTAAAACCGGGAAAAATGTCTATGGCGGCCATAGGTCAAATTATGACTGCACGTTCAACCAATCAGATGACAGGATTATTAAAGATTCTTAAAATGAGGTATATAATGCACAATAAACTCCATTTTTAAGCTCATAATTTCAACTCGCGCATCGCGCTCGCGGATACTAAATAGGGTCTTTAACATGTATAATGCACATTAAACACTATTTTTAAGCTCATAATTTTCAACTCGAGCTTCGAGATCGCGGATATTTAATAGGATATAAATTAACTCAATTTTTTTTTTTCGCCTAACGCTTCGCGCTTGCAGATACTAAAGAGATTATACAAAGCACATTTAACTCAAATTTTCAGCTCGCGCTTCGCGCTCGCGGATGCTAAATATGGTCTATAATGAACAATTATCTCAACATTTCGGCTCGCGCTTCGCGCTCGCATACCTTTTGTTTATCATTGATAAGATACAAAGCCATTAATTTTTTTAAAAACACAAATTTAAAGGCAAATTTTCTGCGAACCCCTACTTATCTGAATACTTTTCTTATAAAGCCTCTAGTCTCAAGTGCCCCCTCTTTAGAAAAAGTGCCCCTTTTTCATCGTGACCCCCCCACTTTCGAATTCGTTCCGCCGCCTCTGCTGCAGAGCCAGAGGCTCGAACTGACTTAACTTTCATGACTCTAGCCTTCTAGGCTAGTCTAGATCTAACGTTAGGCCTATTTTAGAATCTAGATCGTAGACTTCACTTAGACTTAGTTCTAGGTCAAAATTAGACCATGTTTGTTGTTTTTAGATTCGGTATATAAAATATATATTGACTGCTTTTATTTTCGGGACATGGTCGTTTCTAGACTGCTCTCGGGAATCTCCGAATCTGCCATAACCCGCGACCTGCGGTCTTGGGTTATAGCAGATGCGGAGATTCCCTTGAGCAGGATCTAGAAACGACCATGTCCCTCAAAGCAGTCAATATATCTATATTATTATATTACATGAACCTGGCAGTAGAAAAATAATGATAATAATAAAAAGAAATGAATTGTCTTTAAGGATGAAATAATATTATGTGTTTAATGGGTTCTGAATCAAATAATGAGTCGTGCGTAAACTAAATTAGACCGTTGTAACAACTACATGTAAAATATTAAAAATGATTATTAATAATACGGAACGTTTGACTTTATTTCCCATTAAAATATAATTTATAGATAGATATGTACATTTTTAACCAACAGAAAGGCAATGGTGTTTGTACACACACTACGACGATTTTTTTTAAAAAACTATCCGCACTCTTTTTTTTTTATAAATTTGATTTGAAATGGATAATCAGACATAATAATAATAATAATAATAATAATAATAATAATAGCGATTTATATAGCGCCTAATATATTCAGATATCTGAATTTTATTTTCCTTATTTTACAATTCAATGCTAAATCTGATATAGAAAAAAAAAACAACCGTAAGAAACAACCCAGAATACCATTTTTAAAATGTCTGTTCACCTTTAAGAAATAGTTATTCGTGCTGATAAATTTATAATCGATATCAAATGCGAATTAAAAATAATTTGGTGTCTGAATGAATCGACAATTAGGACTATACAACGAAATTTAAAATACCATTTGTGTATATAACCAATGAAAAAAAAAAGTAATTAAATGTGAAAATGGCATTCATCCAAAAGAAAGAACGTCGATTGTGACGGACAGAGTTACCTAAACAAGACAAACATGAGTAAATCATTCGCTCACAATGTATTATTGGGCGGCATGGAACGACCATGTGTTAACTACAAATATTCATTTAGAATCGAAGTATAATTAACGGCAAATATTGATAGCTGATTCTGCTATATACGAATTTTAAGCGATTACCACATTGTTATTTTAATGTACTGCCCTTTAACACGTGAGCGGATACTCGTGTAGGTCTTGATCACAACTATTTCAGCAGTTATTCGCCTTGTCGTAGTTGGCGTAGTCATCATTATAATCGGTGTCTTTGAAGCACAAAGATGCCACCCTGTCGCACTCACATAATGCCTGTGCGCATTCAGTGTTGGCTCCCGAGTCTGTTAAGAGAGATATCAAACTTTTTCTTTTTATTTCAATCAAAAAGATTTTTTTTTTTCGTCAATCAATTGATTCTTGAAATCTCTACCAATTGAAATACACTACGTAAACATACACCCGTGAAAGTCATGACATTAACCGCTTGGTTAATTTACACAAATTAATCATGATATTTAGTGTTAACTACTTATTACCCGGCTTAGTTAGGCTAACCCGGAAGGTGCTCACAGCACTCCTACCGGTACCCTTGCACCATACTTGGCTCGAGTGTGGCAAATTTGGCAGTTTGACGTCGAAAAAAAGGATGATGAACGGGATTTGAACCACGTATATAGCTTATGATCGTCAATCCGCCGACTTATCCACTCGACCACATCACTTCTACAATATTAAAAACGACTGTTCCTACACCAACAATTTACAGTTCGGTGACAGGCTAGTGCAAAAAGCAAATGACAACGTTGCAGTGTCGGATCCAAAATTAGAAAATAGCCGAAGCGCTCCCTAATTATAATTGAGGACGCCGCCAAAATTGTCCAGTTTTGATATGCAGGTCAATAGTCTCAATATGTTGTTTATTCCCTAAGCCCCTGTCTGAATCAACCCCTGCAGTGTAATCATTCAATGAAAAACAAAACAAAAACAAAACAAAACAAAAAACAACAACAAACAAACAAATGAAAAACTTTATATTCAAACTTAAGACCCAACAATGCATCGGGCTAATTTGCAGAAACCCACCGCATGTTATCTCCAGTTGTGCAGAATAATAAAACCAACTCCAAGGGGAAGTGCAGGAGTATGTGTATGTCAGGGTATAAAGGTTCGTGTCGCTGGAGCATGTCCCGTTTGCTAACAAATCACCGTAGCAATTATCGTGAGTCTCGCAGCACCTATAAATAGTTATATATAAAACAATAGTAATAATAATAATAAAATAATAGATAGAAACAAAATAGATTACAGAGTATATCCTCGTTTTAATCATCGTATTTTGCACAATTAAAATCTGAAAAGCCTTTAATTTCATTCAACCTCGAGCCCGATTACTGTATTGCTGGTGTTACATGTAGGCCTGCACCACACGACAATGAGTACACATATATATATAGGTAAAATATATGGAAAAAATCCAAATATTGTAAATTTTTCTACTTTTCTTGCTTTGAATTGATTGTTTTAATCTCTACTTAACATTGCATATGTTAAATTTTGATACCTATTTTTCCTGTTTACTTACGAATCCAAAGCGTCGACGGCTGTACCCGATCCACCTATGCCGCAGAAGCAACCATATCCATTGTATTTGACGCCGTACGAGTTAGTAGCACAAGATACCATGTATCCAAAATTCAAAAGAGAACCCTCATCGACGTGTGATCTCTCCTTCACTTGTTGTTGTACCCGTTCTAAATTCAGGCAAAGATACTGACGCTAAAAACCAGGGTGTTGAATTTAACAGCACTCGTTTTAGATGTTATATCCAGCCCAGAATATATAACCATCCATACCTACTGGTATTAAATTAACACCAGTTTGGGTGTTAAGTACCCCGCTTAAATTGTTGGGTGTTATTTTAACACCGCATGCTGGTGTCAATTTGAGACTGCGAATGGTGTTAATTTCTTATCTGACTCAATAGGTGTTGATTTGATTCTTGCTGGTTTCAATTTAACACCAATCAGTGTGGATGCCAGCATATAGATGCTGGGCCGGTGTTGAATAAGACAAGATTATGGTGTTAAGAAATATTTAGTGAAGTTCATGAACTAATGCTAAGCTCAGTGTGGCTAAAGGTCTCGGCGGGGGAATTTCACGATTAAGAGTTTTTAAGGATTCTTGAAGTGTCTGAATATGTATAATAATATAAAACATTATATAGATATCTAACTATTCTTTCAACAAGGTACCACAAAATCGAAATATGGCATGAAAATGAAAACATGACTGGCTGACTGAAGCATTGGCTCCGATTAATGCAGGGCCAGTTATGTCTCTTTTTTTTTTCATGCGATAATATCATTAAATACCATATTCCATTTATTTTCATTGTCTTTGCCACACGTATAGTTTACATTATTTATTTGCATCCTGGGATTGCCCTCAATAAGCTTATTTGGATTTTGGTAGTCCCTCTATATTGAAATATACATATGATTATCTTTTCCTCATGTAGTAGATTTTTATATTATGTAATATCAAAACGTGGCACAATATGAAATTTTTTCCAGTCTTATGAGATTGTCCATATATTTTTTTTTTTTCATCTTCCATTTAGAATTAGCATGATATGAATATCAAGTTCATCATAATTTTGTAAGATCCATGTATTTTGTAATTACTTCAAAGTTCTTGTAGTCCCTGAAGTGTACAACATTATTTTCTTTCTAAATAGTAATACTGCACATGCGTAAAAATATCATGTTACCAACCATTTTGCATATGATATGATATATTTCTTTTCTCTTTCTTCAGAAAAATCACATGGACATATTACAAGATCATAAAGAAAAATAATTCACACAGTAATACATTTCATATCGCATTAAACAATAGAGAAGAAAGACGAGGTGACCAGGAGAAGCAGCGTTTGTAAATTAGGTCTCTCACACAACAACAACAACAAAAATCTTTGGCTGGTGTAATCGTGTTTTTTAAAGGCCTATCTTGAATTGAATTGTGATTTAGGGATTGAGTAAAAGTCTCTGTACCGCTCCCCTTGTGAATTCTTGATTCATTTTCGAGGACCCGCGTCGACTGATTGACTTGAAGAAGTCGACATGGCGAGATATTTTTTCTTGTTCAGTTCACTTAAAATGTAATGCGCTATGGTCATCATGATGATAGTGGTTTATCAAATATCCAATTGGTCACTGTAATATATCCTTGGTCTAGACCATGAATCGCATGATCTTAAAGGGCACCAATTTGATCTACAATTTAGGGGCCCCAAATTGACTAAAAACAAAAAGGGTACTTTAATGTTCTTAAACCTAGGTGTCACAAAATGACTTGATTTTTTGTCTTCTTTTTTTTCCCCCTTCATTTTTTTATTCATTTTCCTTTTTTGCCTCCCCTTTAAAGTACCACCCGGGGCACGTGCCCCCTGCCCCTAGATACGCCACTGAATGGACATTAGACAAAATAAGACAACATAGTAAATATCAGAAAATATCACCAAATGGTAATTAAATGAAATGGTTGTAGACGAAACGGAATGAGACCATGTTGGACGAGACCAAAGGGGCATTTAAAGTGGTTTTAGATCAAATGTGACCATCCGCCTCAAAACCATGTCAATATTTAGTCGCCAATAGAACAGCAAAGTAAACAGCAGGAGAAGCAGGCCATCTGCATGAGAAAGCATTGGTAGCTCTTATTCTAAGGGGATATTTAATTGAGTTGAACTTCACTAAACTACAATTGTTTGGTATCATTAGAAAGCATGTAATCTCTAGTTTCAGAAAGCACATAAAACCCAAATATGATTTCTATCTATTTGTTGGTATTTTTGAGCTGGAGGGTGTGTTTCGAGCTTACCTTCATAAGATCGATAACCATAACCATGACGAGCAGATGCAAGCGAGAGGATCGAAGCGAGGAAAAGTACTCTGAACTGCATGCTGGAGATAGGTTGTATGATTCTGAATCTGATGAAGTTTGGCAGCTATCTTGCTATCTGACGGATCGAGTTTGGTTCTGCTTTAACTCTGCACCGGGTTCATATTTATAGATATCACCTTTCCTATACGCCATTAATCTTTGTCTGAATCCACGGCACTGTTGCGAAAAACGCTACTATTTTAGTAAATTTGTCAAACGTGATAACGTGTTAATTGTAACGCTGCTCAACAGCCAATCAAAATACAGTATTTCATGGACGTTACCACTGGAGGCAAAGCTACTATAATAGAAAGTCTTTATGCAATGGGGACAGGCTCATATTTGTTAACAGTATGTAATAATAATAATAATAACGATAATAATATTAATAATAATGATAAATACATCCAAGAGTGGGATGAGCATATGGTTGCTTAAATAAAAAACCAAAAAAAATTAGGATTTTAGGGGTTGTCCCGGCGAAAACCGCAAAGGTGATTAATGTCGCTCTAAACCGGGAGTATAGTTTTTAATTAAAGAAATAAAACCCTAATTCAGGAGAAGATTAAGTTATTTGGTTAATTAATTGATTGAAAATTCCATTTATCTTCTTCAAAAGCAAACAAATGGATTTACCTGATCGTAAACAAATTACAGTCATTATTGAAAGAATGAAAGTGGCGAAAACCCGGAAAGCTTAGCTTGTGCTGCGTACGCCTAATGTGGGAGCATAATTTAGTTTCTTGTGCTTCTTCTTTCTAGGAGTTGAATTTTTTTTCGGCCTTCGGCCAACCATACGGTCATATATCAGCTGTAGGGGTAGGTGTCAGATGTCAATCGGCTCAAATCATGTAGGCCTACATATCTTTTCGTGTTTTTTTCATTATTATTATTATTTTTTTTTTTTTATTTATTTTTTTTTTTTACATTTTGTCAATTTGGCGCCCCTTTGAGGTTATTTTGACGCCCTTTTGGGCGCCTACCGGGGGGGGGGGGCCGGGCCCGTAAAGCACCCCCCCCCCAGAATACGCGCATGCTTAATCCCACAAATCAGAAAATAAATGTCTTCGTCTTTTTATTGACCTTTTGTCACCCAAAATGAAGGTCAAAGATCAAAGTTTAATTTTGTTCAAATTGTGTGAAATTTGATTTCAAATTGTAGACAATTTCATAACCAGCAATAATCATGCTTATGCTAATGAGCCCTGGCATTTGACTTTCATATCTGCTCAAAAAACATGTTTCATATTGAATTTAAAATCATTAGACATCATCAGTAAACGTACATGATATTTTTTTTGTCAGCATTACAAAGAAATAAATACAAAAACAAAACCATTGAAATACTTAAAAATACATATTTATAATATATGAACATCCATGGTATTACAACCATAATAGCGAAGTTATATCAAATAATTAATATGATAATTTTTGGTAGAATGTACCAGAAATAAATTCTCAATTATTTTGATTGATCTGACTTATTACATGGTACGTACCCAAAGCTTTTGATTTTTCTTTTCCTCTGCTAATGATGCATCCAGTCCATATGGTGGCGCCCATCAGTAATTGGCCGAAACAGCTTTGACTGAATTTGCCCCAAGAGAGAGATTATTTCGACACCTAAAGGAGAAATCCGACTCTGAAATGTTACTTTTCAAATCATGAGGAATTAGGAGAGGTCACAAAAGACTCCTCTTTGATACTTTTTCTTCCAGACTCTTATTATAGTAAATATCAAAAGTGTCTTCAGGGTTATTTGGAAAACAGAGAGAAATGCCGAGCACTGATTGGTTACTTTTTCGAATAGGATTTAAGGGTAAAAGAGCTCTCCATGATACTCTTTCCTGACACTTTTCCAAGTCATATGAAAGTGACTCTTCGAAAAGTTATTTTAGACACCAAAAGGAGCAGCCGACTGATTGTTACTGTTTTCAAATCATGAGGGATCTATGGAGGTCTACAGGAGACTCTCGCTGGAAGCGATATTTCGCCTGACTCGTTTTTATAGTCGTACAAGTGACTCTTCTCGAAAGAGTGTTAATGTTAAAGTACCAAAAAGGAACATCCCGATGTTATGTTACTGTCTTGTGAATGCATGAGGATCTAAGGGTCACAGAGCGTCGCGTAGATCTTTTTTCCGACTCCTTTTTATAGTGAACATAAGATTGGTGACACATAAGAGGTCATGCCTGGATCCAAATAGAGGAAATCTTGTGACTCTGATTAGCACTTGCAAAACCTCGAAGGGTCACAGGTGGATTAAGCGTAGCATCTGCATGGTGTATTAGTGGCTGAGGTCCGTAGAGTCATGTGCGCTCCTGTTAGATAGGAATGGTGACCTGATTAATTGTAGTGTGGTCATGCACGAGCCACTGATCCGGATGTCGCTTATGATGCACTTATTTTTTTCGTGCGTGTGGTGGTGGCTTTGATTTTCCTTTAATTCATTCTTCGGAGAGGGAAACTTTGTTGTAAGTCTCAAGAAAACTTAAATTGTTTATACATAGATCAATTAGAGTTCGTTCATGATATATGAGAATGCAGGTGAAATAAGATAGTTGTATAAAAAACGATTTAGATAGGCAATATATACTTCATATCATTAATTTGGATACTTATATGTAAGGAGTTCATCTTCATAAAGTACTTTAATAAACATGGCAAATCGGTAGAAATGACAAATATGTCAGTTAATATTCCTGGGAAATAGTTGCACATACTATTTGTAAATATATTGCCTTAAATGTAGCTGTGAGGTTCGTTATTCTGGTTGATTTTGCAATATAGGAAAGAAGCATATTGAATAAACAGTCAAACACTAACAATTAAAAGAGCTCATGGAGCATCTATTCATCAAATCAATATTAAAATCTTCCAAAATATACGCGATCCTCTTTTCCTCGATTATGGACTTTAGAACAAATGAATTCCTAAAACTGATGCCAATAAAATGTGGCTGTGATTGATCAGCCGTGTCCTTAGAACGCACCAACAATAATAGTTCTTCACTGGTTTTAAAAAATTTCTATACAAAGGCTTTCACAATGGCAATTGAAGTTCGAAATGTCATTACGTATGGATTTATCTGAATCGTTTTAAGCAGCAAATGCGAATCACTCTATTTCTTTTATTTCGTGATTTACTCTCAGTGTTATTATCCATCAATATTAAATTCACCTCTTTTTTTTACACCAAGTGTCTACCATGGTTTCAGTAAATGCTAAAAGACAAAGAAGTAGAATTTAAACTTGACACAACGATCTAATATCATCATAGTGTTTGGCAAGCTAGCGCAATTTAAATGTAAGATGAGAACCATGAGTTTTGCATAAATTTGCATTCAAAAGTTGTCTGGTGTTACATATTTACATCACTTCAACTTCTTCCTGTAATATAATATTCCATCATTTAAGCAGGTAAATACAGGGCAAGAAGATGGATGCATCTAACTGTAACATTGTAGCTATATATCTAAAGCACACAACAGGAGTAAATTTTTAAAAGCCAGTTGTTAAATTCTAATCCTTATTTTATGGTTTGTATAGCGTGAATTTGTCAGAAAGGGCCGGGTTATTAATGTTATGAGAAGTGGGTGC
>CALNVZ010000218.1:22837841-22851519 GCA_940671915.1 Paracentrotus lividus
GTATTTGTATATCCAAAATTCAAAAGTTCTGCCTTATAAATCAAATCAAATCAAATCAAATTTATTGAAACAAAACTCTGCAATTCGGATTATCTCCAATACAAAAATAAAACAAAACAAAACAAAGAATACAAAGAAAATTAAAAGCCGTATAATAGGCCTAACATAATTTTCATATTATTAGCTTTGTATTTTACATACATTTTGCCTCTGTACTGTCTTCACTACCTGATCACTATATGCAAATATGCTATAAGCTCTCAAAAATCTAGGGGGGGGGGCGATCCTCCGCCCCCGGGATTGCCACCAATGTACACGATGCATAATCGTTCCGGATGCTCCCTATCACATGCTTTTGGAAGGGAAGGCGCATCAAAATTACACCCTACGACACACTTTTGGGAGGAAGACACCAAAATTACCCCTCTATCGAAGTTTTGTTTGACATTATTCCGAACCCCATTTTAGCATTTTTCGAGAAAGATTTGAATACTAGGCCTATCCCTAATTAAAGAAAAATTTAGGGGAATGCTAAAAGACCCGTATTCCAATTATTTTCTGATTTTCCCCAGCACCGAACCCCTAAAATCTGAAACGAGCATACGTGTATGATTGACCGGGGGGGGGGGGGGCTGGGTCATTAGAAGAAGTCTGAAACTTGCGCCTGATGCAAGATGAAGGCACTTGTGACGCGCGTTGAAGGCAAGACGACTATGTAGGTCTTGTACCCTAGGAGCCAAGGGCCTTTAATCAGCATTTTTGCTGGGGAAGGTTTGAATGTCCTAACTAGAGTACAATTTTGCACTGATTCCAAAAATGTCACTCTTACTGACCGTACCCGTGACACTTCGGCCATTTTGGCCACTTTTTGTTCAAAAATGACCATTTTGGTCACTTGTGGTCAAGGGTATTTTATTTCTATAGTTTTTGCCGATAAATGGGATTTTTAAAACCTATCTGATGTAAAAATGTGCGCTGATTCTAGAAAAAGTGGTTTTATTGACTCGATGGGTCATTAAAGGGGTCATTTTGGTTAATTTCGGCCAAAAATTGTCATTTTTATCAATTTGAGGGCCAAAATTAGACCAAAATGACCATCAGAGCCAACCAAGTGATGGTCTTCCCACCCCAAACCATTTAAAAAAACTTCCTTGGGTCTAAAACAATACTCCCATACCATCTTTCTAAAATATTTGGACAGCCCTGGTCATTTAGGCCAGTTTGACCAAAAGTGACCATTTTGCCATTTTGCAGGATTTTGCTGTACAGGCCTATGTATTACGTGCATTAGTGTATACACGTGTATATACACTGTTGCTCATAAAGGTTGGATATTTTTTGTGTGCACCAGCAACATCTTTTTGCTCCGGCTTAGATTTTTTGAAATTGTTTGTCCCTACTTTCCCTTTTCTGGGCCCTGGGTATACCTTGGACACTCTCCAGTCTATTCCTGGGGAATGAAAATAAAAAAGAATTTGTCAACCCCCAGAACGCCCATTTTTGCCATTTTTGTTTCATTTTGGGGCCTCTTTTTGTTTACCCGGCTGACCAAGGCCCCCTCCGTCATACCCCTCGAAAAGCGTCTGAAATATAGAGTTGTCATTGTTATTTATAATAAATCAAGGTTTTAGATCACAGGCGTTAGTCTCTTGTCTAGGGGAGGGGTTGAAGGAAAAAGTGAAATCGGTAAAAAACGAACATATTCTATCCAACCTTTATGGTCAAAACAAAGGAAATGAAAAACAACTAAGAACCGTTAATTATTGTCATTTTCCCCAAAATCCTGTTTCAGCCTTAATAACAAGGTTGTAAACGGTACCCATTGTCTATTTTTCATTATGATTTATGTTTGGCTGAGATTCTACAATACATTTTTGAGAAGGTAGAAATTTTTATGTTGTAAAAATGAATAAATTCAATTTTCAACCCGAATCGAAGTAAACTTTGACCCTTCCCCTAGACAATAAATCTAAGTCTATAATCATAAACTTAGATTTAACTCAAAGAACAATAACCACCCTATACATCAGACGCGTTTGGTGAGGGTGGGATCATGGGGGCCTTGGTTGAGCCGCGGTTGGTAGGGTAAACAAATAGGGGCCCTTAAATACGATGGAAAAAAAAATGACCAAAAAACGGGCCGTTCTGGGGTTCTGTTTTTGCCAAACTTTGTATTTCATTCCCCGGCGAAAAAGTATTTGGGGGTGTACTTCGCTCCAAGGTCATAGCCCAGGGTCCCAGAAAAGGGAAAGAAAGTAGGGACATACAATTCAAGAAATCTAAGCCGGGACGGGAAATAAGATGTCGCTGGGATCACACAAAAAACAAGCTATCCAACCTTTATGAGCAACAGTGTATTAGATGTATTGTTTCCTGTTTTCAAAAACTCATTCCACTAAAGAGTTGACTAGTGTTGGAGAGAGGTGGCAACCACCATTGATTGGCTGATTTCAAAAATAGAGGTGTCTTATTCAAGCCCTACCCATAAGGGATCTCGGTCAGGTCACTTATTGGTCAACTTATTGGCCGAAGGTTGACCTATTAGGCCCAATGAATATAAAATACGGATTTTTTTTGTTTACAAAATAAATACAGTGCACCATAAAACATAAGTTAGGATGTCTCTTAAGCACTAATAACCAGACAGTTTTTTTTAATAATCATCCCGCGCATCAAGAAACAGGATTTACCCCGCACCAACCTAATATGTGCACATTCTACACTCCCTATTTAGCATGCAGGTACCATGAACTATTAAAAGAACAAATAAAAAAGGTCTTGATATTTGCTTTCACAGAAAAAGGCACTGCACAAAATATGACAGCCTGAAAATATGACTTTGTCTGGTATTTTACTGTGATTTAATCATTGTATGGTCCATGTTGGCGGTCTCTTACCATTTTTATCCGCACTAACCATTCCTATATGCAATACATCGGTCAGTGTCTGGTGTCAAAATCTGTAACAAATACCGCACAAAGTGTCATACAAATAATTTAACCAGTTTGCCGCACTGACCATTCCTATTTATCATGTATACTGCAACGCTATGGCAGTGTGGTGTCAAAAGGTAGCAACCGCCCCTCAAGTTTGGACGTGAGTAATTATAACCATTTAGTCTATAAGCCGCATTAAATGTTTATTAATCTATAATGTTTGTAGGATGCTTCATCCGTTGTTTAAACACTTACTTGGTTTTTTCCCACTCAAAAAACTTCTCTGGCCACTTGGCCCGCTTTTTGGTCAAAGCTTACGTATAGCACTTAATTTATGTCAAAAACCTTTTTTTTAAATTTCTAAATCGCAATAATGATTTCGAGATCTATCTAGGTTCGTTATATTTGTGCAACTTTGGATATATAAATGTAAATGACAATCGTTTATCGCCATTGATTGTTATAAGCTACATAAATTCCAGAGCTGATCATCATACTATATTCAAATGACCAAATAGTGTAGTTTTCGCATAGCAACTGAATTCAATATACTGACTTATTTCATATGACTTTCAGAATAACATGTCCCGATTCGTGATAAATCTTGATGACGATTTGGGATATCGCAATTTGAAAGAATGAATCTGTTCATGAAAATGATATCGTTTCAACGACTTTTCATATGATTAGACCATTTTTTTTAGCAAAGCCAACGTTTATTATGTTGCTTGACATGTGTCCATGGAGCGAGTCCAGTGTCCTAAACCAAGGCATTCCAGCATGCTTCCTATCAGGAAAGCATCAAACCAGGCGAGCGCGAGTGCATATCCTCCTGAAAACCAATTAATTGAACTGGCAACTATTTATTGTAACGTTTAAGGGTAAATGAGAGCCACAAATATTTGGTTCAAGATCTTGAAGATGTTCTAGCTGGGCCATCTCCATTATTCTCCTGAAAGGATGGGAGAAAAGAATTGTCTTTGATCGGTTAATGCCTAGACGCCCCGGTTGGAAAGCCAATGCGTTTATTGTGATGAATATTTAAATTGCCCATATGGACGGGTTGACATTTATTTACTGATAGTCATTACAAGCCGTGAGAATCATGATATATATTATGATTTTCTCACATTCTTTTCTTGATAGGAGAAACAACGTCTTTCTTGGGATGAGACTGCCACAACTAATTATATGCATGCCATTATGTGCCGTGTATATACTATCTTGCGCGTCCTGTACTGATGACACTTCCATCCTGAAATAATGGACAAAACTAACAAAAACAACTTATTACGAGGATGGCTTAACTGTGTCTTAAAAGTTGTCATCGATCGTTTGCAAGGCAGCTAGTTTGGACACTTTTGGACCACCCTCCTTTCATGGCTGCCTACATGATCTCGATGACCAAGCAGGAAATATTCTCTACTAAAATACCGAGAGTCAGGGCTAGAAGCATATAGTCAGCCATTCTTTTTATTTGGCAGGAAATCCTTTCACTTAAATTTTATTATAAGCAAGGTCCTTTTAACCTTTTGAAGGTATTTTCATATATTCCCTGAGGAATGAGTTTGTACCATGCCCAAGAGGTTTAACCATGTCGGTTCTTCCTTCACATCACCAGGCATTAATTTTATCTTTCTTGCCTAGAAAGCCACAGTTCAGTATTATTGGTCAAAGACTCTTCAAGTGAACAACTCTGGTGTCAATATATTGCACTCGTTCAAGTCTCCATGGAACTTCTTGTCCTTGGGCCTACTAAGTTCATGGCTTGGATGAAGACCACTCTAAAGAGAGCTGACTGTAAATGGAATTTCTTGTTACTTCCTGATTTTGGTGGAAGGATGAAATGATTGTTCGTCGAGAACAGAAACAGACAACCCATGTATCATTCTAGGATGAGTGGTATCCCTGTACAGGACCCATATATACAAGCACATAATGGCATGCTTAATTGTGGCAGTTCGCTTCAAAGAAGACAGTGATTCTTTTTCCTATCATGAATGTGAACAGATCAACATGGTTTTCACAGCTCTACTGAACTGTAAACACAGAGTCAACCATGTCCACTTATTTCATCCCAAACTGGATTTACACCATGTTTGGTCACCACGTGTTCTTTGCAGAAATGATCAAAGACAACCATGGACGGAGTTATAGACACTTTCTTCCAGGAGATGACTGGACATCCTTCAAGATCTTGACCAAATATCTGTAGCTTTCATTTGCCTATTCACATTACAAGAAGACTTCAATATGTTTATCACGAACGATAAGTATTCAACAGGACATGACTTCTCCCCCTAGTTGAAATGTTTTCCGATAGAAAGGCAATGAGGACATTGGTCATGTTGGTTTATAATACTGGACTCCCTCAGGACACATATCTAAGCAACAGAAACCGCCTTTGTATATAATGGTTAAGACAAAGATGACATTTAATGATATTCTTTTTTAATTATTATTTCCTTGGGGATATTTCAAATCGTCAACAGATCATGCAGATACACAATTATATAGTTATATGAAAATTAATTATATCACTATCTAGAATTTCATGTTGCTATGGAATCATTATAATTACTGGTCAGCTTAGGTCAGCATGATCAGCTAGGAATTTTCTCTTTCTGTGTTTTTGCTTACACGATCATGCCGCTTTTACAATTTTTATTTCTTTGCATACAAATTTACAATACAAAATGAGTGATTGAAATTGTATTAAAAAAAAATTTAAAAAAATGACATAAAATTATTGCTTAACTTTTCACCCAAAAGTGGCCAAAATGACCAGACTAAATGTGTGCGACAAATAATCAGTAAATCAAGACAATGAGTGCATTGTAGACTAAAATAATGGATTAACTGTATACACGTTGGCGGTTGTTTGCAATTTTGACCATTTGCATATAGGAATGGTCAGTGCGGGTCAAAGTGGTAAGAACCGCCACAGTGGACATTACAACGATTAAATCACAGGAAATCCACAGATTTTTCAGGCTTGTCATATTTGTGCATGCCTTTTGTTGTGAAAGCAAATATCAAACATTTTGTTTTGGTTCTTTTAATAAGTTCATGGTCAGCATGCTAAGTAGGGAGTGGAGAATGTGCACATATTGTGTGGGGCTAAATCTGTTTCTGATGACCGGATTGATAAAAAAAATATCTGTCAAGTGCTAAGAGACACAGTCTAACTATGTTTTAGGCACTGTATTATTTGTAAATCGTATTTTTATTTTCATTTGGGCTATGGTCAACCTTCGGCCATAAGTGACAATAAGTGACCTGACCAGATCCTTATAGGTAGTTGAATAAGACCTCTATTTTTGAAATCAGCATCAATTGTTGCCACTTTTTCCACCACTAGTCAACTCCTTTAGTGGAATGAGTTGAACAAAATGATAACAATACATCTACATATATACACGTTGTATACACGAATGCACGTAATACATAGGCCTGTACAGCAAAATCCTGCAAAATGGCAAAATGGTCACTTTCGGTCAAACTGGCCTAAATGAACCAGGGCTGTCCAAATATTTTAGGAAAATGGTATGGGAGTATTGTTTTAGACCAAGGAAGTTTTTTTAAAATGGTTCGGGGGTGGGAAGATTATCACTTGGTTGACTCTGATGGTCATTTTGGTCTAATTTTGGCCCCCAAAATGAATAAAAATGAACAATATTTGGCCAAAATTGACCCAAAATGACCCTTTAATGACCCACCGAGTCCAATAAAACCACTTTTTCTAGAATCAGCGCACATTTTACATGAGATAGGTTAAAAATCCCATTTATCGGCAAAATTATAGAAATAAAATACCCTTGACCACAAGTGACCAAAATGGTCATTTTTGGACAAAAAAGTGGCCAAAATGGCCAAAGTGAGTCACGGGTACGGTTCAGTAAGAGTGACATTTTTGGAATCAGCGGAAAATTTTACACTAGATAGGACCTTCAAACCTTCCCCTAGCAAAAATGCTGAATTAACGGCCCTTGGCTCCTAGGGTATTGCAGCTATCTTGCTCACTTTGTACGTTGCAACGCACCTTGCCTGTGCGATGATTGTGCATTCAACGTGCGTTGATTTGAACCTCAAACCCCTACCAGAATCACAAGATTGACTTACAACCTCTTGCCATGCAGGCACGTTGAAGGTGCGTGCGATGTGCCTTCGTCGTGCCATGCAGGCGATCGTAGAATCCAATCGCAATTTATTGGACATGTCGAATAATCTTCAAAGAGTTGTACCATCGACATGCGTGTCTGAAAAATCGTGCAAACGCTGTACGAATTTTATTCGGAATCCGTCGTAGGGAGTTGTACGTCGAAGGTACGGCGAGTTGTGACCGCCGCATAAGCTTCCACAATTCTGAGAAATACCTTGAGCTACTCTGTAGCTCGGGTTTACCAATATTTACAATTGTATTATTCGATTTGTCAATTCTGAGAATAGACTTGAAAATTAAATTTCTAACCACAGCTTGACACGAAGGTACACGAATGTCTGCAAACATTCTACTAGCACTAGAGTGCCTGGGTAACCGAAGAAGCATCCTCATAGCATTATTATAGACTACTGTAAGTTTCTTCATACTGCTCTTTTTATATCTGCGCCACAGGTGTGCAGTGTATAACGGGGTACAATGTGCTCTAAGTACATAGAAACTTTATGCAGAGTGTGTTCCCCTTTGCGTATAGTCTACGACGGTGTCTATAAACATCTTTATCATCACACAAATCCTCTGTAAAAATATGACCAAGGTACTTTGACTCTTTACAAAAGTGAAGTTTCGTGCCACATAGATAGAAATCTGGAAACACTAACTTACTATGTTCTTTGATTACATCTTACAATCATAGCATGACCTTTCTTTGCATTATATTTCTTTGTTTTTCTTTTCTTGTAAAAACTAAAAACAACAAGAACAACAAAAATCCACTTTGGGACTCTAGCACTGGACCCTTTATTTTATAGCTGTAAAATGGCAAACGAGATTAAATCACAACGGCGTCATATTTTGACGAAGTTATTTGTTAATGCATATTGCATGGTACGTGCCAAAATATTTTCTTTGTTTTACAACTTGGGTAATGGTGCGTGCAGCCTATACAGGCTGCCATTAATAATTATTGATCACAACGACATTATGAGAATGTCAGTATACTGGTACATATTGATGGAATTTGCCCCATTTCTCAATACCTTGATAACCAGGTCCCCTTTCTCCTCTATTCACACTTTGCACACCACGAAATTAGGGTCAAAATTTGCACGCAAAAGCAGCTCCTTTCCGGTGCCCATTTGCACCAAGGTGCTAGAAAAACGCTAAAATTTTCATCCCGAGGCAGAAATAATTCTCTTTGGAACCGTCAGCATTTTCAGATTGACCATCTCTAAAAGCCGAAAAAAATTCTTGGCAGACTATAAGGATCAGACCACCCTTTTAATTAACATACATCAGTACATGACTGTATTTAATGATTGTGTGCTGACAAGGTTTGCAGCAGGCATCAAAGACACCAACTTAGGGAACCTCAGCACACTGGACCCGTCACTTTAGCTGCAGCATACGAGAGAGGCATAGGCTTCATATTTTACTGATATATTAATTGCATATGATAACATGGTACGCTGTATACTTTCGACTAATGGTGCGTGTAATCAATACGTTGGCCTATATCAATAATTTACCAAAACACGTCATGAGAATACTGGTACATGTGGATGAAATATTGATAGATTTAGCCCCAGTTCCCATAACCTTAATAACCCGGCCCTCTTTTCCACATACTCAGTACCCACAAACTAAGAAGCTGGGGTGCAAATTTACACCTTAAATATAATCATAATAGCACCTTTTTGGATGCAGATTTGCACTCTAGCTTTATATACTTTTTCCACAACAAAAATCTCATTGCTTTTCACCATTCTTTGCGCAATAAGTCTGCATCAATATTTGATTATGTATGCCACAGTGAAGCAGATTTGTATGGTTTTACAGAAACTTGGCTTACTGGCAAAGATTCAGCTTTAATTGGTGATGTTGTTCCTACAGGTTATAAATTCAGTCATAGACCTCGCACAGGTCGACGTGGTGGGGGTATAGCTTTAATGTATAGAGATACCTTGCAAGTTAAGAAAGTAGATAATGGTGAAAAACAATCATTTGAATTCAGCGTTCATAATGTTACCCTTAAATCTGTGCAGTTCAGGATTATTAATTTGTATAGACCACCCTATTCCGAAAACCATCGCATACCATTTTGAATTTTTATCAATGAGTTTGGGGAATTCCTACAGCCACACCTTCTTTGTAGAACCCCTCTCATAGTAACAGGAGATTTCAATGTTCATGTTGATGTGATTGACAATTTAGATGCAATAGCACTTCGTGAATTGCTTGAGTCTGTTAGTTGTACACAGTACGTAGATACCAGTACTCATATCCATGGTCACACATTGGATCTCATAATTAGTAGAAGTTCAGATCATTTAGTTGTAGGTAAGCCTTGGACCGATTCATTGATTTCAGATCATATGTCGGTTATGTGTTCCTTGAGGACACAGAAACCTCCAGTAAAGATGAAGAAAGTTGTATGTCGAAAAATTGCATCAATCAATCTTGAAACTTTCCAGGATGATTTGAGAGAAAGTGATCTTATCATGAATACACCCAGTACTTCAGATGAGTTAGTTACATGTTATGAAAGCACCTTGTCTTCTATTCTCAATAACCATGCACCACTTGTATCAAAACATGTGAGTATGAGGACCAAAGTACCTTGGTATAATGGTGAAATAAGGAAAGTGAAACAACAGAGACGGAAAGCTGAAAAGAAATGGCTGAAGAGTCGCGACCAAAAAGATCATGAAAACTACAAAGCCATACGAAATACAACTCTATCTTTGATGAACCATGCTCGCCAAGAGTACTTTAATGATTGTATCACTGATAATGCCACTGACCGGAAAAAGTTGTTCAATGTTGCAAAGTCACTGATGAACATGAAAAAGTCCACAGTTGATCTGCCACCTCATGTAGACATTGAAAACTTTGTAAATGAGTTAGGTACGTATTTTGAGCAGAAGATAGTGAAAATATGTGATGATATTCAGTCAAAGGTAGCTGTCAGTACTCCTAGTCTATCTTCTTGTTCTGTCCAGAATAAGTTGAGGGAATTCAATAACTTAAATGAAAGTGATGTGCATAAGTTAGTCAAGAGGTTGAATAAGAAGACATGTTCATTAGATCCAATGCCAACCAAACTAGTTGCAAATAATATTGACATTCTATTGCCAGTTCTTACGAAACTCATCAATATGTCTCTGACCAATGGAAAGTTTCACTTTAACTGGAAGTTGGCCGTAGTCAGACCATTACTGAAAAAACCTGCCGAAGATGTGCAGTTTACAAATTGTAGACCTGTAAGTAATCTGCAATATGTTTCTTAATTAGTTGAAGCAGCAGTTTCAGATCAAATTCAACACTACCTTGTTACCAATGATTTACTACCTCCAATGCAGTCAGCGTATAGAGAAAACCATAGCACAGAAACTGCCCTCCTTAAGGTGAAAAATGATGTGCTTTTGGCAATGAATAAACAACAGGTTGTATTTTTTTTTGTTTTTTTTTTGTTTTGTTCTTTTGGATATGAGTGCAGCATTTGATTTAATCAGGCATGATATCCTGCTAAACACCCTTGAAGCAAATTTCGGAATAACTGATGATGTACTGATTTGGGTACGGTCTTATTTTAAAAGGTAGGAGACAGATAGTTGAGGTTGATGGTACAGTCTCCAAGGAATTTAATGTAAACTGGGGTGTTCCGCAAGGCTCCTGCCTCGGCCCCCTCCTTTTTACGTTGTATGCTAGTAGGTTGTTCAATGAAATTGAACAAAAATTTCCTGAAGTGATGTGTCATACATATGTTGATGATACACAGCTGTACTTATCATTTTCACCTACTGTAGCAGATGAGACTAGTTCTTTGTCCACCCTAGAGCAATGTATTGTGCATCTTAGCAAATGGCAATTATCTAATAACCTCATACTCAATGACAAGAAAACTGAATTTCTGATATGTGGCACTAAACAACAAGTTTCAAAACTGAACACAACAAATATAGAGGTAGTTAATGCAAACATTTCTCCTGTTGACTCTGCAAGGAACTTAGGGATTAGGTTTGACTCACATCTCTCTTTCGACAAACATATCTCTGATGTATGTAGGAGTGCATTTTATCATCTATTTAATATAAGGCACATTCGAAAATATCTGTCACGTGAAAGCACTGAAAAAATAATTCATGCATATGTAACCAGTAGATTGGATTATTGTAATAGCTTGTTTCTTGGCCTACCCGACAATCAATTATGTAAACTCCAGAGGGTGCAGAATGCATGTGCCAGATTAGTTTGCAATTCTCCTCGTTTTTCTCATTGTAGTCCATTATTGCTCGAGTTGCACTGGTTGCCTGTGAAGCACAGAATTCTTTTAAAGACAATGTTGATAGTATACAAAGCTCTTCACGGTAAAGCACCAGCCTACATTAAGAATCTCTTAAAATTGAAGTCATCAGTACAATCATCTTACAGCCTCCGTAGTTCAAAAGATAACACATTATTGAAATATCCGTCTGGAAAATCAAAGTCTACCCTTGGTGAAAGAGCATTTACATATGCGGCTCCCAAATTGTGGAACTCACTCCCACTCGTTATTAGGGAATCACCCACAGTTACTATGTTCAAAACTCAACTTAAGACTTATCTTCTTAGTACTGCTCTCTAAAATGTATGATTTATTTTGTTCTGCGCAGTAGAATGTATTATTATAGTGGCTGCGCAATATAAATACTCTTTTATTATTATTATTATTATTCTCATCTCCAAGTCTACAGGAACCACAACCGACAAGCTTAGCCTATCAAAGCACAGATTGACCATTTTGCAAAAACAGCAGAGCACTTCATATCTCGAGATGGTGAGCAGATGATGCGGGCCAAACCTGACCCAAACCAATATTTAAGGTAATCTCCACTGGTATCAAAAACTGCGGATCCAGTGGGGGCGGCGGGCAAAAAAAAATAAATAAATAAAAAAATAAAATAAAATAAAATAAAAGTAGAAATAAAAAAAGAGAGGAAATTTAAATTTGACACGAATGACCTACTGAACCGTACCCCCCTTTTTTTATGGTCATCATTTAGGCCTATATTGATGTCCGACAAAGGCCAAACAAATTTTAACAACTACCCCATAACTTAAGTGGGATACACTAAGAGTCCGCAGAAATAAGGCTAGGCTGACAACCTTGTATAAAGAGTCACATGGACTTATACCCACAAACATATCAGTCCATCTTCAATCTCAAAACCCAGCCAGCTGTAGATATCAAACTAGACAAAAGGGAACTCTCAAATACAACGTAGTAGGATCAAACAAGGACTGCTTCTGTCACTCCTTATATCCCAAGATCATCCCAGAATGGAAAAGTCTAAGCGAGGACATCAGAAGCTCCAAAGATATAGGAAATTCCAACTGCAAAATTAGAAAGTCCTGGAATATCAACGCCTTGTCTCAAAAGCACATTATGCCATATTAGCCGTGTCTAGGCTTGACCCTAACCCAAATCGTACGCGACAACCAATTGCTGGTGATTTACGTCCACGGACAGTACAGATACAGTAATACCCCCTCCCACCCGCTTATCAGCTCGGTTCCAGAAAAGATTGGATTATTTTTTTTATATGTACGCATTATTGCTCGCTCGTGAGAACGGGGAAAATATGGTGTCGCCAAAAACTTAAATTTCAAATTTTGTCCTCCCCCCACCCCTGACGTCTCATGAAATCCTTCGATCCGCCACTTGCCCTTGTTGATACACCGCTCTCCCACAAAATACCATCGGAATGAGGTAGACAATCAGGTACCATGAGCATTATTACGGTTCCTCATTCACGACCAACCGTTATAGGATGATCCAGTAGCTTTTGATCTCGTCAACCACTCCCTAGCCTGCATTAGGGTACATGCAGGTAATATGGGCACCCTAAGCTCATTTACCTAATTTGCATAAAATTACGAAATGACACACAGTCTAATCTTTGTTTATATGAATCAATAACTACTGCTCTAACTTTTATTGTGAAGAAAAACAATTATTACCAACCCCCCTGTCTGCAATATTCCAATGTTGACGTCATTACCAAAGTGCCCATATTACCTGCATGTCACGTACGTTCCTCCTTGGATCTTGGCGTGCGCAGCCATATTGTGCGGTGGTCACATGTTTGGATTTCCATGGTCACATCACGTCTTAAGTGAAACGTTCAACTCTCCACGCCATACACAATAGAAAGTCGTAGATAGATGCAAGTTGTGTTGTGACCATCGCGGTCTATTGTCATCTTGTGCGACGAAGGGTCCGTTCATTTATGTTCGTGTTTTTTTCATGCAACAAAATGACACCGAAGACAAAAGAGTAAAAAAATCCACAGAAATAACGCAAAAGCGACAACGTTGTGAATATACACCTCTACTTTGGATATTGGTGTTTGAAATATACTAATTAATTACACAATTTGGTTTTTCTATGGTCACTTTTAAGAGTGCTCAAAATGACGATTTATTTTTTTACTAAACCAAATATAGAAATTATGGTAAGCACCCGTTATTCCGAAGGTTCGTAATTCCGAAGGTTCTTTATTCCGAAGTTTCGTTATTCCGAAGGTTCGTCATTCCGAAG
>CALNVZ010000218.1:22863299-22885269 GCA_940671915.1 Paracentrotus lividus
GTCCTCCGGGGGAGTTGTCCTCCGGGGGAGCTGTCCTCCGGGAGTTGTCCCCGGGGGAGTTGTCCTCCGGGGGAGATGTCCTAGAACCTAGCATCAAGCTTAGGAATAGAAATATAATGGATCACTAAATACTGTGCCCACACTGTAAAAAATTGCTGTAGCTTTTTACAGTAAATTACTGGCAACTCTGCTGCACAGTAAATAACAGTATATTTGATGGTAGTTTACTGTATCTTGTGGGAATTTACAATAATTTACCATTTAAAGTAGATTACTTTAATAGACAATTACAGTAAATTACCGCGCAGCAGAGTTGCCAGTAATTTACTGTAAAACACTACAGTAATTTTTTTACAGTGTAGGTTTAGATATATAATTGGTTTATCAAACTGAATGACGACTTCTTGCTTTAGACATTGGTAAAGTCATAATAGCTCATTTATGATTAAAAGGATGGTTAGGTTTTTATTCCAGAGAATGCGAAGCCTGAGAATTGAATCGTTGATTTTTATGCAAATATAAACGGTAACGTAAAACAAAGTTATTTGGAGGTTTTCTTTTTTTCAAAGATATAATGGATAAGTAATGAATGTTGACATTAAAACTAAGACATGTTGGATAGAGATAACAAAATATAGAAATGCTTTTTCCAAAGGCAATGATGAAATGAATTTCTTCCATAATATGACTGATATCAAAGTAATTTTTCCAATATGTCCTTTTAAGAATATTAACCGAGTAGAATGATATCAAACACTGTTATGCTATAGGTAAGAGGCTATGTGCTAGGCTACATTTAGAACTTGACTAAGAGTTTGATAATTTTGTATCTTATAATTCATATACCTGGGGACTTCTAACCTGGGAAAGACAGCAAATTTGAAATCAGGGGGAGCAGACGTCAATTTTCTTGCATTACATGCATGTAAAATGTGTGAGACCCCAAGAAAAAATATAGGAGTGCAAAACTCTTGCCCCCCCCCCCCCCATCTGGAACTGCTACTCAGTGTAAAGTAAACTTGAAAATGGTAGTGGCGGTTATCCCCTGTGCCACCACACAGAACACTTATCCAAATAGCCGTTTACTTTGACTAAAGAAAGATGTCCTCTTTTTGTTTTTGTTGTTGTTGTTTGTTTGTTTGTTGTGTGTTTGTTGTTGCTGCTGGTTGTGTTGCTGTTGTATTGTTTTGTTTTGTTTTGTTTTGTTTTGTTGTTGTTGTTGTTGTTTTTTTTTGGGGGGGGGTATTTTTTTCTCTTCATTCTTTATTGCGCATGCGAGGTTACATATATCTAAGATATGAAGGATAATCATGATAGCACAATAAAGGAAGAGGGGTCGGACAGAGGAGCAGACAGAGAAAGGAAATCGAGAGGTTAGGAAGAGAAAGAGGGGCGGGAGAAAGAAGGATATATATATAAACAGATGTGGGGGGGGGAGCGAAAAATATCCCACTTTAACATTACGCATTATGAAAGTACTCAATAGACACATCGAAGCAACAGAGTTGTTAATATCCCCTTAATAGAATTAGGAATCCTATTGATTGATTTCATTTTAAGGGTATGTCCGAAAAGGAACAGAGATAATTAAGGCTTCAATATACACACAGGAAGTGTATCATTCTCAGTTTAAGATAAATGAAACTTCTGGTCATGATGTTGAAATGTTGAAGAAATTGTCATAAAATGATTGGACAATGTTTATTTCAATGCTCAATGATTGTAGTAAAGTTTTGAAATTACCAAATTAATAAAAAAAAAAATGAACTAAATTCTGCTGAGAGTCACATGTGCATACACACAATCTAATTCTCGTCTTGAACCTTTATTGTTTTTGTATGTGGCCATGAACGGGTAAAAAGAGCAATCCTTTGTTTGGTGGACTTATTTTTAATATTCTACCTACATAACATGGAAATAATTTGAAAGCTCTTAATAATTTTTTCATCTTTCCCACTAAAGTAGAAGCATATTATTATAACAAATAATGATAATCAATCTATATTCAAGCTGAAATTCATATGACTTTGAAATATAGAATAAAAGCACAATAAATTTAATTGAAATAAGATGAAAACTACAAAGTTATGATATTTTTAAAGATTTTTTTTTTTTTTTCTCGATAAAACCGTTCTGTGCTCAGTCTGGTGCATATTCAATAAGCAAGCTGATGATGTCATAGATCCATTTAAAAAAAAATTATATTATCTGAAATAACAATTATTCAACAGTGACTCCTTATCGAATGTTTAAGGACATTATTGTTGTAACATTTTTATACATATTATGCGTGAAGAAATGAAATAAATGCATTTTCATTTTATAAAATACAAAAGAAAAATGGGATCTATGACATCATCAGGTTGCTCATTAAATATGAATGAGACTACGCATAGAACTGTTTTATCGAGAGAAAACAAAACGATAGAACATTATTTGATTATTAGAGTTGTGCCTGATTCATTTAACTCTACTTTCAAATTATCTGAATTTCAGCCAGGGGTCCTCCTAAAAAAACAAAAACAAAACAAAACAAAAACAAAAACACAAGCACTGGTATTTTGTAACAAATCTGATTTCTACAATGTGAAGGAAAAAATAGGATGACATAGTAATTGCACGGACATTAGGTTAATACGCCACTGGTCACAAAGCTTAAATAATACCATTCAATTCTGCCGTATATATATTTTAAAAACTTTTAAAGTACGCTCTAGAAAAAAAAAAATCCATTTAGTGCTATTCATAACTTATCGGCAAATTCCAAACATAAAAACACAAATGACTTTATTATCAAAATAAATATTATTGTATGATAGCAACAATACTTATTTCAAAAATAAAAGAAATCGTTGAATCGGAAACAAAGCTGGTAAAACATCACACGTCAGAAAAAAAATGATAATCGTGCAGTAAGCTTTTATACATACCGTGAATTTAATGGCCTGTGAACGCTGAAAATGGGATTGTTCAGTGACTATTCCACGGGTAGAAACAAAATTATATAGAAAGAAAGTTTGCAATTGAATATCGACAAAGCAACAATGCACCATAAATTGCGTAGGATACAGGGTAAAGACACTTAATAACATTATTATTATGATTATTATTATTATCATGATTATTATTATTATTATTATTATTATGATTATTATTATTATTATGAATAAGAGGTTGAACATACTGCCATTCCCTCTCTCACACACACTTTCAGGAACAACTAACATCCAAAACTCACCGAAATCACAGAAAAGACACGAAAACACGGAGTTACATGATAGGCGGAACAGTCGCCATATTTAGAACTCGTCTTTTTTATTAGTCTCTTTTCAGACCTGTACATATTCGTAACATTATTATTATCATAATGTATTATTATTATTATTATTATTATTATTGTTGTTGTTGTTATTATTATATAGTATACTGGTTGAGAAGGAAAAATTAATAGCGCATGCAGTCATAGGAGTATTCTAACTGTCTGGTCTAAGTCAATTTCAGTCATTTCAATCATTTAACATTCAGGCAAAATCATACACTCATGTTGTACGGTAACATGTATGTAATCGCAATAATCAAAAGTAAGCCACCAAGTTTTGTTTTTGTTGGCTTTCACAAATTCCTTAATATTTTTTTCCTTTGATTATTAAGCGGATAAATATTTATCATTGTTTTGCATATTGTTTATAAACTTTCAATTACTATTTTTGTTTTGTTTGTTCGATTTTTTTTTCCCTGCGCTTTGGTTGATTACATTTGGAATTTTCAATCTGTTTTGTTTTGTTTTTGGTTTTGTTTTGTTTGCATAGTTTTGCTCTTCCTCTTGAACACTGTCTCTGTCTGTCTGTCTGCGTTTCTCTTTCTTTCTCTTTCTCCCTCTCTATCTCTTTCTCTCTCCTTCTTTCTTTTCTTTTTTTTCCTCTCTCTCTCTCTCTCTCCCCTTTTAGGTCTATCTGAATTTCTGTCTCCCCTATCTCTCCCTACCGTCTCTATACAGAATATCTTTAATCTCACACGTTCGCTCTATTTCCCTTCCTTTTCTCTAACTTTTCTTTTATATTTAATACAATTTTATTGCCCCCACCACCCTCTCTCTCTCTCTCTCTCTCTCTCTCTCTCCAGTAATGCATCCAGACTTAGGTCACACAATTGAATATATCGGCCGTTGCCCAAATATAATAGAGCTGCTATTGACCCCAGACAATAATTTGGCCTGCACAATGTTTAGAAATTGTGAATCCTTGATCCGCACCTTCTCACTCTCTCTCTCTTTCTCTCTCTCTCTCTCTCCTTCTATTTCTGTCCCCCTGCATCCTGCACACTTATCTCCATGGTACTAGTACACTGAATATTGTATCGCATCTTTCTCCTAGAATGCAAAGCCCAAGCTGAATCCTCCTTTCAAGAAAAAGCGAACTGATGTCAACGCCAGGAACTCAAAAGGACTCACTCCTCTTCATGTTGCTACACTCGAGGGAAACGTAGATGGCGTGCGTGAACTCCTATCCAGAAAAGACATTGACATCAATGTAAGAACAAACTTTTTCATCCTTTCATGGTTGAGTTTTGATTGATTGATTGATATTATATTCGGGTATCATACTGAATTAAAAGATGATGATGATGATGATCATGGGGATGATGATGAACAGCATTGCCAAGAGCACCATTTCTCTGCAAAAACGTTCAAAACATTATTAACAAGATTGCCGGTAAAGATAGGTTTTGAGTTAAGCAGTCTAGTGTATACCATGCAATGGTACCAATGAAAGCTGGAAACTTAGATTTATTTCAATTGGGACTATTTTACCTACATTATAATTGAGGCAATGACATATTATTGTGCCTTTACGTGGCGACCTAAAGACTCAAGCTTCGATTTTTATAGAGAATCTCGCCTCCTTTCACATGATTTATTTCATAAGATTATTTGTATTATGTATTTTGAAAAGGAAATAAATGTTACTTGAATCTGGAATCTAGAAGAATAGTACATCAGCGATACATCAACTTTTAAATATTAATGGAATATATACAGTAGGTATACCGGTAGATAAGGTCTCCGAAGGGTATCATATTAATTGGACCAATGATAAGAGCGCTATTTACACGCACGAAAAAGTGAATTTTCAATTCAACAACTCGTCATCGAAACTCACAGGCAGAGGACCGTCGACATCGTACTCCCCTGATTGTGGCCTGCGAGAATAACTACACCGACATCGCTCTCAAGCTCATCAAGCACAACGCAGACCTGACCGTATGGGATGAGAACTTTGACACCCCTCTCCATATCGTATTCAGGAAGGGCAACAGAACCGTAGCTGAACGGATCGTTGATAGGGCTAGGGCAAAGCAGCAATTAAAAGAGGTAAGATCTATACGATAATTATGTACTAGTATTTGATTTGGAAGTTTTCCAAGACTTTTTTCTCTGTCTATATAGCTTTGGCTTAAATGTTATGAATGACGGCGCCGTAAAAAGTAAAATAACAACTATTTGTCTCCTTTCTCTCTCACCCTCTCATTTTCTGTTTATTTCTTCTTTTTTGTTTTTATTGAGCATAAATTCTAGGATCTTGAAGATATTGATGGGGGTTTCGGTTTTGCATTCATTTGAGTTGACAAATAAAAAAAAAACACTCATCCAAGACACCTGTCTAACTGAACATTATGATGAATAATAAGAATGTTCTGCGTGATTGAAGCAAAGTCCCCGGTCAAATTAAAAACCAACATTTCTACTCTCGCTCTCATTCTCTGTATCTCCATCTGTTTATTTCTCTACGACTAGTTGGCGACCGAGCCCAATTGGAATTGGGTTGCTCCTATCCATGAGGCTGTTAAAGCAGGCCACACAGATCTGGTCAGAAAGTGTTTAGATACAGGTAAGTATTTCGCTTTCTAACATAATGAGCAAAGAGAACAGGGGGGCATTTCATCAAGGGACTTGTCGGACGTTTTATCCGACAAACTGTTAAAAGCTACTGAAATGCTTGCATCTGATTGGCTTAGAGCAAACTTGTCGGATGAAATATCCGACAAGTCCTTTGATGAAATGCCCCCCAGGATTCCATCGGGATTCGAACCCAAGACATCCTGATTACTAGACAGGTGCTCTACCGCCTGAGCTATAGAAAGCCTTATAGGGATGTTCGTCCCAGAGAAACCCATTACAAATAGAAATTATGGTTTTAGAATTAGGAGGCCTTGGGTTCGAATCTGATGGAATCCCATTTTCTTTACTAATTTATTTTTTTCATATCATATATTTCTGGTCAGTTTCACTATCTGTTCAAATTTATTTACCTTTTTAACATAGAATGAAAATTGAGATCAAATAAGTTATACATTTCGAATGCCTGGCTCTCAAAGTTGGGTATACCTCTTCTTATGGGACGCACTGTAGAACACCTCAGTAGAATATGTGACAGAGATGGATCTCTTGAGAGATGTCGTTAGTGAATTGGTATCGTTATTATAACTAACATGTAATTAAGATCGTTCAAAATATTGCACGAAAAAGATACACAACTGGCTGACTGACGCTTTTCGGTCTTGCACCCATCGGAATCAAAGCAAGAATGAAACAGAAATGGAAAGATCATATTTCTTTCCCATTTTCCTTCAAGCTCTCAAGTCCGAAGAGAACGATGAGGCTGAAAAAAGCGACTTCGACAACGGAACTAATGACAGCCGCGGCAATGTACTGGATCTTCGTGGAGAGAACGACGATTCCCTTCTCCACATCGCGTCCTCGAACGGACACGTTGACCTCGTTGAACTCCTGGTCGACAGAGGTGCGAAGATCGACAGCACCAATTGGGACCTTCGAACTCCTCTACACTTAGCCTGTATCGGCAACCACAGAGCCGTGGTTGAATACCTCGTCGGAAAGTAAGGATGAAGAATATAAATTGCAATTAACCCGTTCCCCTGTTCCACATGGTGTAATTATGGATGTTGTAATCACTCTTTTTGTAGTGTATTGCAATTGTTATACTATTCCATAGCATTAAGCAGTTAATACATTTTAATGAAGTTTAATTAAATAAACTCATATAGCAACTGTAACATTTCGAATATTATGTACATGTAAATGTTACTTTTTATTGCTTTTCATTTTGATTTGCTATTGTTCAGAAATAGACCAAATATCCTTCTGTAGACAAATATAAAAAAATGAGGGGAAACAAGTATTACCCTTTGATTCAAGGGCGTGTATTAGTTGACAACAATTATTCTTGAACACGATTAAACGGTATTTTTTTGTGTTAGCAGATGTATTGTATCACTATGATTCTTGTTAACGAAATTTAAGTGATAGATAGGCAGTCAAATTAAAAACTAAAAACACATATGGGTGCAAAAAATGTGGAGCAATATTGGTCATACTTCTAAATCCATTTTCGATCATTCTTCGTTTTCAGGAAGGCCAATCTCAGCAAGACGGACGTCGATTACCTTACCCCACTCCAGGTGGCTGCCAATGCCGAAAGCTTCGACGTCATCATCGCCTTGTTCGATCACCAATACGCACACAATAGAAATCAGCCTCCGTCTTCCGTCAAAGACAACCAAGACACCGTCACCGTCATCAGCGAAGAAGGGAAGTCATCGACCGGCGTTGCTGACGGAGATGACCTCGATACTATCATAGAAGAGGATGATCAAACGCTGGTTGCTGAGGATGATGATCACCTATACGATGAGACGAATGAAAACGAACACCAAAGCGAAGGCTCAGTGGCGGAGGTCAATGACCGTGCTGACGACGACGTCAATGACGACTCAAATAGAGATCAAGAGGAGATCGACGAACCCAGTGGGATAGAAGAGGACCAAATGGTCAACGACATCGAGGAAGACCACGCTGGTGATGTCGAGGAAGAAGATAAAATAGATGTAATGAATGAATTAGAAGAGCCGACATCGTCCGACAAGGGCGATGAAAGGACTAGCCTTTCTGCCTTCAACGTCGAGCCGACAAGCACGACTGAACCTGCAGCTCAACCGTTAAGTGAAGAAAGGAACGAATCAATTGCGGAGTTCCTGGACTGGGTTGTTACAGAGAACAAGGCAAATGTATTGAAGGTGAATATGAAATAGACCCTTCTCCTTGAGTCCTTTCTCTCTTTATTCTAGAAAGTGGTTCAAAATAATGACAATACGATAGGTTTCCCGGTCAATTTCGAACTCTTTGCAATCGAATTCGTTTATGTTCATTCAATGTAAACGATACCTCGTGGAGCGGAGCTATCCATCAATTGAATTAACGTTTAGATTTTTAATTGCGAACATTTCGGACAAAAGTACTTGTAAGAAATGTCAAATTGATCGGAGATAGTTTAAACTTGACCGAGAAAACCTATAGTAAGTGTCTTAAAAATAAAATGATGCAAGTTATCTATTGTTATCAGTTTGAACCATTCTTTGGACTAAAGTACATTCAAAATAAATATGGTTGTAATCTGAAGTTTTGGCATACATCAAGTTGCAGATATTTTAAAATCATCATTAAAACTCTCTGGCATAGATTACAGAGATTCTGCCAAATGATAGGACTGTTAATTGCCGAAAATTTAGGCAAAATTGAGGGTTGTGGAGTACGTCGGTCCTGAAAGGCCAGTTGAGTTCCGACTTTTAAACTCTTTCCAAATGGTGTTTAGCGGTGTTTTTAGGTTTCTGTGTATTCGTTTTGTTTTCACCGGCAAAAGCTCAACCCCCTTGAAACAACTATTTTGATTTTATTTTAATCACTCCCTGGAGTGCTTGCTATAAAAATTTCGTTTCGCTAAGAGTACTCAATATTCAGATTTCAAACTTATTAATTATGATTATCCTAACAATGATGTAGGCAATTACCTCACCAAAACATATATTGTATATTATGCAATATTCACGATTTCTCCTTTTCTTTTTAAATCATTCTGTTTTAAAGCTTCTGTTGAGGTACAGATCCAAGCTGAATGACGTTAGTGATGACGACATCAAGAAGTACATGAGCCATGCTGCGAGGAACGGTCACACGGAGTAAGAAACAATTATGATTAAAAACCTTAAAAGAAAATGAACTTAGCTTTATGGTTTCTCAAGATTTTCTCTCAAATGTTGATTGCGCATTTAGCCGATTATAAGCAATGATATGATGCAGTGATTGTCAGTGAGGACACTAAAGAATACTTTGACGAGACACTACATTTACATTTGTGAATTTATTCATCTTTAATAAACCCAAAACATAAGCAGTATCTTTGAACCTCTTCTGTATCATATTTTCTGTAACATATATTCGTTTCATTATTATCATTTTCTATATAGGGTAGATTTCGTGATTTGAAAGCAAAGTATGCACAATCTTATGTTATTCGATATGAATCCGGTAAATTGAACTTCAAAATAGATATCAAAATATCAAACTATCATTCCTCCTCAAATTTTAAATGATAATCTATCATGTAATTTAAAAAGGATCATCATCCTGTGATGTTTCGAGTACTAACATCCCCGTTATTACTAACACGATTAAATTGAATTGAATTGAATTGGTTTTATAAATCATCATCGTCGCAGCCGTTAGGCCGAATTGTGACAAATTTACAACCACAAAAGTAGTAATTATTCAAAACCTATGATCACCCCTAGGACGGTTGGGGCTTTGATTCGTTGGAAGCCAGAGGTGGTCAATTCCTTTGACGATGATGGCATGACTCCGCTTCATCACGCCGCTGCGAACGGGCACGATGGTGTCGTTCAAGAGCTAGCCAAAGCCAGCGCTACGGTCGATGCAACCACGATTGACCCCGTGGTGGGCACCGAGTACCATCACGAGATGACCGCAAATAATGATACGGGTGATGCTAGGTGATTATGCACCACGTTGAGCTCCTCATGATCTTCGTCCTACATTTGGTTTTAAACTTGTTGGCCCGTATTCACTAAAGGTTTCCTAAGTTAAGCAATTATCGTATTTATGTGGTTTGACTATGGGTAGCAAAATGTGACACAATCTTGAAAATTAGATGTTTGATTTGTCGGAAATATTGGTACTGAAAGTATTAAAAAAACTGCCTGGGAATGATAAGTACAAATTTAAAAATACCCTTACTATTAAAGCACGATTCCACAATCCAATAAACGCGTAAGGAACATGCAACTTAGACAGATTGTGTCACATTTTGCTTGTCATATTTGAAATACAGATTTAGGCTATGTTTGAACTTAGAACACCTTTGTGAATACGGGCCGTTACGTAAAAAAAATACGGGATGTTTACTAAAGATCGGGGTTAGGCTTAAGATACAGTCATTACACTTGATTAAGCATTATTTGACCATTATCCGTGCCACTACACTTTTGGCACTCCTGCTAATGTTTTACCATATAAGCAAATCTCTTTCTTCTTCTAAATCTTTATTTCTTTCTACATCACTCTATTCTTTCGACCTCCACCTCAATCTCTCTCATTTCTCCCTAACTCTGCATCTACCCTTGACCACAATTTGAATTAGAATTTTGAAGGTCAAATAAATTAATCAAAATAATGTATATTGTTATCATGTACGATGAATGAAAACCCTTAATGTAAATACCAATAAAAGCAGTCATATCATATTTTTTTTCTTCTTCAGATCCAGCAAGAAGGCTAATGAAAGAACAGCTCTTCACCTTGCTGCAGCCAACGGCTGGGCAATGCCAGTTAGATCGCTAGTGAAGGCTGGGGCTGATAAAAACTTCCCAGACAAAGATGGGGTAAAATTGTCTGATAAAGAGTATACATTAACAATTTGAGGAATTGGATAAACTAATTGTTTGGTTGACGGTTTAATATAAATGTAGAATGAGCGCTGAATTTCAATTACAGAGGGAGTGTGTATTATTCCAACTCAAATAGGATTCACAAATCCTATTTGGCATGGAAAAAGTAGGGCATTTGTAAAACGCCTTTTCCATATGATAACACAAAAGAACCCTCGAAATTTGGGTTACGATAACAAGGAAGTGGAACAGAAATGTATATGATAAAAAGTTACAGAGACGAAGATATTTAAGGGTCATTTATCTCTCTCTGCTATCTTTTCTCTTTTTTTAATCTGTTTTTTCTCTTTATCTTCTTTCTCTTCCTCTCTCCATTTTACCTTTCTCTTTCGATATCTCTTCTTTTTTATGTGTACATGGCTTTAATGTCCCCTCAACAAATCAGGTCACCCCGCTCCACCTGGCGTGTATTGGCGGCCATCTTGACGCTGTGCGGCAACTAACTGATCACGACGTCGATCTGCTCAGCCGTGATCATCAAGGTCGGAACTGCATGGAGTACGCCGCTGATGGTGGGAACGAGTACGTATTCTATGAACATTTCTGTTAAGAGTTGTTAATAACCTATGTTTTGTCATCCTTATGTTATGTTATGTTTCCCCTATGTTTCATCATCCCTATGTTTTGTTACCTTATGTTTCACCACCCTAAATTCGTCGCCCCGATGTTTCATCCCTCTATGCTTCACCCCCATGTTTCACCACCCTAAATTCGTCGCCCCGATGTTTCATCCCTCTATGCTTCACCCCCATGTTTCGTCATTCCTATTCTTCGTCTCCTCTATGTTTTGACACCTCTATATTTGGACACCCATATATGTTTCGTCAACCCTATGTTTCATTACCCTATTTCGTCACCGTATATCTCGTCACCCTATTTTTTTATTTACCCTATATTTCGTCACCCTATGGTCATTCAACAAATATTTCGTCATCCCTATGTTTTGTCATCCATATGTATTGTCACCCTATGTTTCATCACCCCTATCTTTCGTCACCCCATGTTTCATCACCCCTATGTTTCGTCACCCTATGTCTCATCACCCTGTGTTTCATCACCTTTTATTTCGTCACCCCTATGTTTCATCACCCCTATGTTTCGTCATTCTATTTTTCGTCAACCTGTGTTTCACCATCCCTATGTTTCACCACCCTATGTTTCGTCACCCTGTGTTTCATCACCTTGTGTTTCGTCACCCCTATGTTTCATCACCCCTATGTTTCGTCAATCTATTTTTCGTCAACCTGTGTTTCACCATCCCTATGTTTCACCACCCTATGTTTCGTCACCCTGTGTTTCATCACCTTGTGTTTAGTCACCCCTATGTTTCATCACCCCTATGTTTCGTCATTCTATTTTTCGTCAACCTGTGTTTCACCATCCCTATGTTTCACCATCGTATGTTTCTTCACCCTGTGTTTCATCACCTTGTGTTTCGTCACCCCTATTGTGTCATCACCCCTATGCTTCGTCATTCTATTTTTCGTCAACCTGTGTTTCACCATCCCTATGTTTCACCACCCTATGTTTCGTCACCTCTATGTTTTGACACCTCTCTATTTGGACACCCATATATGTTTTGTCAACCCTATATTTCTGATCCTATTTCGTCACCGTATATCTCGTCACCCTATTTTTTGTTTACCATATATTTCGTCACCCTATGGTCATTCACCCAATGTTTCATCATTCCTATGTTTCATCGCCCTATGTTTCGTCACCTTGTGTTTCATCACCTTGTGTTTCGTTACCATATGTCTCGTCACCCTGTGTTTCATCACCTTGTGTTTCGTCACCCCTATGTTTCGTCATTCTATTTTTCGTCAACCTGTGTTTCATCACCCCTATGTTTCACCACCCTATGTTTCGTCACCCTGTGTTTCATCACCTTGTGTTTCGTCACCCATATGTTTCATCACCCCTGTGTTTCATCACCTTTTGTTTCGTCATCCCTATGTTTCGTCATCCCTGTGTTTGGTCAACCTATATTTCATCAACCTTATATTATCGTTACCTTTTTTTTCGCCTTCCCTCCCGTCCCACATTAATAGAATCTTTCTTTTCTTTTCTCTCTCTCTCTCTCTCCCTTTTTTTTAAATTAAATACATGACTTACGAAAAATTTCAATAATTAGAAAAGTGTCAAGGGCTTTCCACCTTCCTGTCGTTAATGACTATTTTTTAATCTTTGTTCAAATGTATGGTTTATAAAGATATTTAGTAATGATTACCCCCTTTCCGCAGAAACGTGGCGTACTTCCTGTTAAATCATCACAGCTGGAAGCAGATCATGTCCTCAAGTTCATGGGATGAATATAACAGGAACCGATCAACGCCTATGAAGAAACTCATCGAGAAAATGCCAGGTATAAATATAGGCACACCATGATCTTAATTTTGTCTTTAATTCTTGTTTTGTACATGGAAATAATATGGCAGTGATAAAAAGTACTGAGGGAAATATAAACTACTATTTTGAATTTGCATATAAATGTGCGTTAGCTGCATAGGATGATTGATAATTAAAATATGAGATTGTAACGTATTGTACCGTACAATCGGCTCATAGCATGTTATCTCTCTCCCTCTCTTTCTCATTCTCCCCTCACTCTCACGTAATTTTTCTCTCTTTCGTCTTAGATGTGGCTCAAGCCGGCATGGATAAGTGCATTGAAATTTCTCCGTATGCAGACCACAAAGATGAAGATTTCTGGATTGAATTCTACTACGAGTTTTTAGAAGATTCTTTTTCGCTCTGGGAACATCATGGTGAGCATGGTGAGTGAAAATTATCAAGATCCGATGTTCTCCCTCCCTCTCTCCCCCTCTCTCTACTCTTTCTCTCTCTCTCTCTCTCCCTCTCTATCTCTCTCTTTTTTCTCTCTCTCCCTCCCCTCTCTTTCCTCCCCTGCCATTTTCCTATCATCAATTTTCCCTATCATGATAATAATAATATAATAGCAAAGGGGAAATGCAAAATAAGCAAAGATTGATGTATTGCACCAGCTATCAATGATTAATAACTGATGAAACACATCGATCCTTGCTTTATCTTATTTGATTAGATTACACAAAGAATTTGAATTTCATATATTGTAACGTTTGCTTCCAGACTATTTTACTTTGTATTGCCCCTCATTTTATTTTAGCTGCCTCTGCTTGCTATTGTCAATATTGTCTTGTTTTTTTTTTTCATTTTATTGTCTTCCTCGCCGCCCTATATAATGATGTCTGTTCGACATTGTCGACCTTTTGAAAAACGAATTGTGTAAGATCATGTAGGCTCAATGTTATCTTACAATACCACTAACAAACTATCGTATGCAACATAACGCATCTGTTCATGTCATTTTCCTGTAGTCAATAATAGAGATAACACAAACAACAACAACGACAACACGGAGGAAGAAACGCCATTGACTGAAACACCTACCACGACGAGTAACGACGACACACAACAGGGCGACGAAAATCAGAACGAAGACGAAACCCAACTCGGGGAATTGCATGAGGAAGAAAGTCTCGCCATCGACGAGAATCACGTGGACGACGAGAATCCCGACGTTGAGAACGAGACGGCGTTCACCAACCAACAACCGGAAGATAGTGGAAAACTCAATGGCGGTTTCAAGCACGAGGAGGGCGACATCGAGGCTCAGAAGCCCGAGCCTTTGGCGAGCTACAAGGAGATTGAAGAGGAACCCGAGCCTTTGAAGACGGCTTATGATGACGAAGGGTATCTGAGGGCAAATATGAGGCCGTATTCGAGTGACGCTGCTCGAATGGTGAAGAACCATCCCCTGATTTCAATGGTGAGTGAAAAAGTTGGACAGATAATCTAAAAAAATGACTTGTTTACCAAACTGTACCCTGTAAACATAAAAAGATACAATAATCATTCTTACTATCAATCATAACCAGTTTGTACAAGAATTTCTATAGACGTATTGTGTCATCCATATCTGTTAACATTATTCTATGTCATATCTTAAACGTTTCATTTGACAGTGTTTTCTACTTAATCACCTGGAGAGAAAACATAAAAAATAAAAACTTGTCTGACGAATATATATTTAATGTTAATTATTTCCTTATTTTAGAATAATATTTTAAATTAAATGGAATTTCTATAATATTTCTGTTTTGTGCTATTTGTGAATACTCTTCGTCTGGTCGAATATAACGACTAAAATACTTGTAACATAAAACATGGTTTTGAAAAGAATTTAAAGAAATCTTTGAAAACAACTATGTCTTCCTCACAGGTAAAATCCGAGCGCACAGACCTCTTGACACACCCCCTCATCGTCAGCCTCTTGAATCACAAATGGTCATCCCTTGGTCGATATGTCTTCTGGCCCTCCCTCGTCCTCTACATCATCTTCCTAATCATGCTGACAGGTTACGCGACCGTGGTCGCACCCAACTTCTACGTTAATACGGCCAACGGATCGGAGATCGAGTGGTACGGGGATGGAGAGGGGCGATGGATTAATGGGGTCCCGCAGGTCGCTTTTGATCTCTTCGCGGTTAATGGTCACTGGGTTGTCTTAGGCCTCGCAGCGATACATCTCATTCTTGAGGTGAATAAAGGGAGATATTATGGCTGAAAAGAATGTACTGTGAAACAAAATGTAAAACACAGTGTGAACACAGATAGAAATCATCTTCACCATTTTAAAATTGTTGAATTGAGCATCTTTCAAGACTCTCAATGTTAAAACACGGTAAAAGAATAAAATGCACGATGTGAAATTGAAAATTACTGTGTAAATACTTTCTGGAAAACACACATCACACTGCACTGTGAATTCACATACACAATGTTTACGAGCGTCTTTCAAAGCAATGTAGGACCATTTGAATTCGTTCTTTCCAGAGGGAATGATTATGTATGAACCCTCGTTCAAAACAGAGTCGTTCTTTTGGATCGCAACCTGAAAGGTCGATTCCCAAACACAAAATGCTAATAATTTGTTGTCGTTGTTGTTGTTTTCATTTTATTTCATTTAATCTATTTTCAATTCCGATGAATAATGCAAAAACAACAGATTCAAAGACATAATACAAAACGCATAAAATTACAAAATATTACAATTAGAAGTCTGTATGTACAGGTCAAACAGCAAGAAAAATCAAATCAATACCTAATGGAAGGGTCAAAATTGGATTTGGTCAATACCAAAAGCAAACTAGACTTATACAAAAAAATAATAATACTTCCCATTTGTCTTTCTTAATCTTGTATCTCCAGCTGATACTTTTAATTGTCCAGAGACTGTCGTATCTTCGGATCCGAAAGCTTGTTGAATGCACAACCTACATCCTGGCTATCCTGTTTGTCATACCATCCGAAGGACAAACTGAATACCAGCCTGGTATTCCACTTCGTCTGGTAAGACCTACCCCTCGGATAGGATGTTAAATGAAGGTCCTCCATGTATATAACTTGGTTAAAAAAAAAAATATACGTTGTGTAATAGACTGTTAGAATTCAGTTTCGTTTTCTTGAACGTCCTTTTAGATTATTTTGAATCGCGTTTTTGTACAAAATGTCATGTATGAGTGAGAATTACATGGATGAAGTACTTTATGTGTCTTTTGCTTTTTATTATGATACTTGCCTCATGATGGTATCACCAGATAAATGGCGCATTGTAAATGTCTTGCGTAATTTAATTTCAGACTTGAATTTTAAGTTTGAACTCGCTCTCTTTAATTTGTCCGTTTTGATCTTTATGTTATTGCGTTTGTTTTTATCTTATTTTTCCAATCTAATTCAATGACTTCTCACCACAACGAAGGGAATCTATACCCTACAAGCCTAGCTTTTTTTTTTTTTTTTTTTTTTTTTTTTTTTTTTTTTTTTTTTTTTTTTTTTTTTTTTTTTTTTAGATTTCCCCATATTTCACTGTTTATACTACCCGGTATTGATTAATCTATGCATGTATTTTATTTGATGAATGTACTTTTGTTGTATATTTTGTATTATATTAATGTGAAATATGAAATAAACTAAACTATACTAAAAACTAAACTAAAGTATGTCTGTAAGTTGTCGTTCCAAGGGTTGCCTTACGTGTATCTCAATGACTCATTATCATACAGGGTTGGCAGTGGCAATGTGGTGCGGTGTCGGTATGTTTAGCCTGGATGAACTTCATCATGTTCCTCAGACGATTCTCATTCCTGGGTCTCTACGTACTCATGTTCATGGGTAAGATGAGTTACCATGGAAACATGGAAGTATATTAATCATTAATCCTATTCATCATTAGTTTATAAACTGTCATGCAAGGATTGTGATGAATGAGGTTTTTTTTTCAACAAACATACCTTAATTCTTTCCTGTCTTCCTTCTTATATTTACAAAATGGATTTTAAAATCGTTTTCTTTCTTCTGTGTTTTATCTTCGTCTCCCTCCCTCTATCTCCTCCTCCTCCCCAACTAAGGCTCTATCAAAATTATACCTGCGTATATAGTAGAGTATCTAAATCTATATCTTCTTTGTATAATACAGATATCCTTCGTAGCTTCCTCAAGTTCATCCTGGTATTCTTTTGCTTTCTCATGGCCTTCGCCGTGGCTTTCTACATGCTGCTGTTGAATCAGGTATGAAGGCACCAAAAGTAGGGGGTGCTTAATGACTATTAGGAGCACAAATTAATCATATATATTTTGTTTTTGTTGTCTGGAAATGTTCACGGACGCGTCAAAATCTAAAATGGGCTTCTTTTTTTTTCTTTCTTGGTATTTCGTTTTATATTTTGCTAAACATATAGATGTAAGCATACATTAAAAATCAAAATCATCATAATCACCATCACCTCCATCATTACCATCACCTCCATCTCCACCATCATCATCGTCGCCAACCTTATCATCATCATCATCATCATCACCATCATCATCATCATCACCTTCGTCATCAACAACAAAAGTCCGTCATCTTTCCGATTATCATCCTGATCACCATCATCACCACCACCACCATCATCATTACCACCTCCATCACCATCATAATCATTATCATCATCATCCTCATATTCATCACCATCATCATCACTATCGTCATCAACAACAACTCCGTCATCCTCCCAACTATTGTCATCATCGTCATCATCTTTATCATTACCCTTGCAGCCACCGTTCAACCGTGTGGAGCGTTCTCTCATCAAGACCATGGCCATGATGCTGGGCGACTTTGATTTCGTTGGGATCTTCCACAGTCAGAACTATCTCAGCACCGCGAACACTCTGGATGTTGATGAGGATGACTTCTTTCTGACGTCAGTCTTCTATAAGGGAATCACTTACGTCATGTTCACAGTCTTCGTTGCCATCATGTCAATCATCGTTGTCAACCTATTGGTAAGTGACAGTGGCGTATCAAGGGTGTTGTAAAATTGAGGCTGGCCGAATGAAGAAAAGAAAAAGGGCGGAAAGTCGGACAGTTGATAAAACTTTAAAAAACAAATTATATTCATTTATATTTCATTATTTATTTCTGCTTATTCATTTATCATCAAAAAAAAAAAATACTTCTTTTTTTTTTTTTTTTTTTTGCTGGGGCGGTCTTGCCGAAAAATGTACCGTTGTACAAACATGTTGCTGTTTTTTGTTTTTGTTTTTTTTAACATGCTGTTTACATGATTTCGTGCTGAATATTATCTTTTAATTCCCTTGCAATATTGCTCTTTCAGCTTATTTGTCTACACTGTAAAAAAAAAAAAAAAAAAAAAAAAAAAAAAAAAAAATCTGTTTTTTTTTTTTTAGCAACACCAAAGTGATGTCAGCAGAGTAGCCATATTATGTGTCTTTTTAAACAGATTTTCTGTTAATTTCCTCCATGATTTTATAGAATAGAAGGGGAAAATCAGCGTAGCTAGCTTAAATATTTAGTTAAAACAGAACAAATGTGTTAGTCCTGATGTATGTTTTGTACCTTTCACGTAAATATTTACAGGAAAAGAAATAACCCACAATTTCTGTAATTTTGCAAATAAGATAAATTATGGCAATTCTGCTGACCGCATTTTGCTGTAAAATTACAGATATTTTTTATAGTGTACATACCCACATTTCTGAGGCTCTCAGTGATTAATGATTTAGATACTTAATGTTCGTATTTTCTCATATTTCAAATTTAGATTGGTCTTGCGGTGTATGACGTGCAAGAGATCAGACGAAAGGCTAAGTTTTATCGTCTCGCAATGCGGGTGAGAATTTTCATGCTTGCATTATTGAAATTATATATATGCCGTCTTTATTTTAGAATATTCAAAAATTAAGTCAAACAGATAAACAATAACAACTCAGCTATTGTTTCAGAGTGAATGAAAGATTTGAAATCACATCAAAATAGATGCAAATTTTTATTGGGTTTATTAAAGATTCTTGAAAATCTTACTCTTTATCGGATTTTTAAAAGTATTATACTGATTTGTTTTTTTGTAAAATTGTCCGTTTATCAACAATAAACAAAAACACTTCAGGGCTCCTTTACACAAATTTTAGCAACCAATGCTAAATGGCAATGGCCAATCAAATCAATTGTTTTATCCACTCTTTAGTTCAAAAGACTTAATAGTAACCAATTAGGTTTGTACTATCAAATTTGCAATATTGAAATCAACCTTTTGCGGGATTTTCCTTTATTCGTTCTTGGAAATTTTAAAACCTTTCTTTGTCCCGTATTTGGAACCTATTAAGGTTTTCATGGTGTTTTTGTATGGGGTTCTTTACACCATCAAGAACCCCATATTTTGTATAAAAAAACATGAGAGTTCCTTGTAAGAAAAGAAGAAAAAAAAAGTTTTAGAGGGTGGTTAAGAATCCTCTTCTGCTTCTATGAAGAACCTTAAAAGTTTTTAAATACGGGACAAAGAAAGCTAGGTTCTAAAATTTCTAAGAGTGATTCATTAAACATAATATCCACGATGAATGCATTAATAGGTTGAAACAATTATGGAGGTGCAGCAGTATCTACCAGTCTGCATCTGGCGACGGGTGATGCGATCCCATAAGCGATATTACCCTAACAACGGATGCTGCCCGAGCGCCAGGAGAGGATGCAGTGTTCTCACTGGAGACAGGAGAATAATCAAAGAAGCGCTTAGGGTCTGCCAAAGGAGAGACTCAGAAGTAAGTTGAACAAACTTACGGAAAATGAATAAAAGATTAGTGATAATAATTTTTTTTTTAATGGATAATAGGTTCAAGGGAAAAATAAATTTTAACAGAGAGTACGACCGCGCATTTCACGACGGTTTAAACGTTCTGCAATTTTTCTTCACTTCCCCTACCGTGAAAAACGTCGCCTCCTCCCCGCCCGCCAGCCGGGAAATTTTGATTTTGTTGTTGTTGTTGTTTTTGTTTAGAGCAACCAATTGGAGAGACCCATCTCGACCCCCCCCCCCTCCCTCCCTGGCAGTGACAAGAAAGCTTTGCTCTGAAACGTTGTATAAGTTGTATAATATAGCAACAATTTCCCTTAAACCATATTCGTTGAAAAGCACTAGGCCAACACTTTAATACTTGGTCTTACTTTATATCGCATCAACGAAATTTATGTTAATGATTCAAGGTTGATGATTCAAGTGTCTTTTCCACACTCATTATGCTCTCATAGGTATCTAGTTTGTTGTGCTTTTACCGACCACACTGCTAGAGGCATTTTGTCACGAGTTTCTTTTCGTCAGAATCGTATTTTAGAGAGATCAGGACTTATAATATGATTTTACTCATTACTCAGTGTTTCCTAGAAAATCATTTGGCTTATATCATTCATTCGCAAATGTTTTTTAGTGATATACAATAATATTTACTTGTGTAGAACCCAACATGCCCAATCAAAGTGGTCAACATGTTAATTTATTTTTCACTGTTAAAGGACCCGCATCACTTGTAAAAATTGCAAGGAAAAAGAAATAAAAATAGCGCATGTTGTTCCTCTGCATACCTCTGGAGACGAAGCAAATGTTATAAATAATTAAAAAGGGCTAAGCACCACCAAAAAAAAAAAAAAAAATCAAATGACCATTAATTGAATATTCTTATTCATCAGGAGGCAAATTCAGAGCGACTTCCTAATAATGATTTTACACTGGCATGAAGCAGCGACTGGAATCGATTGATAATAAGGATACCGACTGTAAGCCGAACAGGAGGCGACTGCATCCGAAGAGAGACGAGAAATCCGAGGGATTCGCGATCGCTTCGACCGAATGGAGAGAAAGATCGATGCCCTCCTTGGCCGAAAGAAACTGAGACATGAGGACGAGATGAAACGAGACATCTCTAAATAGTTATAGATTCTTCAGACTATAAGACCGATAAAACAAGTACTAATTAATTATGAAACGAAGAATATGATATCCGAGTGTTTTGGAGTGGCACTATAGTTTCATTGTCCCGATTTATATCCCGGATATGTTTTATTAAAGGTTTTTAGATTCCTTTCTAATCCAGTGTATCCACTATCTCCTTTTTTCCTCTCTCTTCTTATTTATTAATGTTGCTGTTGTTTTGTTTCTTTTTTCGCTTTTCTTCTTTTTCTTCTCTTCTTCTCTTCTCTTTTCCCCCTTCTTACTTCTTCTTCTTCTTCTTCCTTCTTTCTCTTCTTCTTCTCTCTTCTTCTTCTATTCCTCTTTCCTCTTCCTCTCTCCCCTCCTCTCTTCTTCTTCTTCTTTTCTTGCTTTCTTCTTTCTTCTCCTTCCTGCTGATTCCTCTTCCCTCTCCTCTCTTCTTCTCTTCTTCTGACGTGGAAGGTGACGTTTTTCTGCGAGCCTCTGGTAAATTTTATTTTTTCTCGTTTATTGTTGCACCGTTTGGTCATTCTGTGTATGTTTATATTAATAGTTTTAAAGTATTGTCAGACCAGGTCCACGTTTTCTTATAATATTTTGTATATTTTAGAAGTTATTAGAGTGTTTTTGTTCATTGTGCCCGTGTGGGTGTTCATTGCTCATGTTATGGCCTCGGAAGGTGGCGGAAAACCCGCCGACTAGCCGCGGGCCTTCAGGCAATGCAGCAGAAGCCCTTGGCTCAGAATGCCATTGAAGTCGTAACAACGCATTGTGTTCCATTCGAGACACAGATTTTCCTACATACATATATAAGCACTAGGCAAACAATCCCTCTGCCAAAATTG
>CALNVZ010000218.1:22890474-22945048 GCA_940671915.1 Paracentrotus lividus
CGAAGATCTGCTATTGGACAGACAATAATTGGCCTGCACAAATTTAGAAATGTGAATCTGATCCGCACCTCTCACTCTCTCTCTCTTCTCTCTCCTCTCTCTCCCTTCTATTTCTGTCCCCTGCATCCGCACAACTTATCTCCAGTACTAGTACACTGAATATTGTATCGCATCTTTCTCCTAGAATGCAAAGCCCAAGCTGATCCTCTTTCAAGAAAAAGCGAACTGATTCAACGCCAGGAACTCGAAGGACTCACTCCCTTCAGTGGCTACATCCTGAGGGAACGTAGAAGGCGTGGTGAACTCCTATCCAGAAAACATTGACATAGTAAGAACAAACTTTTTCATCCTTTCCATCGTTGAGTTCTTGATTGATCTGATGATATATATTCGGTATCATACTGAATAAAATGATGAACGAATCATGGGATGATGATGAACACATTGCCAAGAGACCATTCCTGCAAAAACGTCAAAACATATAACGAAGATTGCCGTAAAGAAGGTTTGAGTTAAGCAGTCTAGTTATACCAGCAATTACCAATGAAAGCTGGAAACTTAATTTTCAATTGGGACTATTTTAACCTAGCATTAAATTGAAGGATGACATATTATTGTGCCTTACGTGCGACTAAAGACTCAAGTTCGTTTTATAAGAATCTCGCCCTCACTTTCACATGATTATTTCATAGATATTTGTATTATTTTTGAAAAGGCGAAATAAATGTACTTGATCTGGAATCTAGAAAATAGTACATCAGCGAAATACATCACTTTTAAATATTAATGGAATATATACAAGTAGTAAGACCGGTAGATAAAGTCTCCGAAGGTATCATATAATGGACCAATGATAAGAGCCGCTAATTTTCACGCACGCAAAAGTGAATTTTCCAAATTCAACAACTTCGCATCGAACTCATCAGGCAGAGGACGTCGACATCGTACTCCCCGATTGTGGCTCGAGAATATACACGGGACATCGCTCTCAAGCTCATCAAGACAACGCAAGACGCTGACCGATGGGATGAGAACTTGACACCCTCCCATATCGTATTCAGGAAGGCAACAAACCGGTAGCTGAACGGATCGTGATAGGCTAGGCAAAGCCGCAATTAAAGAGGTGATCTATACGATAATAATGTACTGATTTTGTTTTGGAAGTTTTCCAAGACTTTTTTCTCTGTCTATAATAGCTTGGCTTTAAATGTTATGAATGAGGCGCCGTAAAAATAAAAATAACAACTAATTTGTCCTTTCTCTCTCACCTCTTATTTTCTATTTATTTCTTTCTTTTTTGTTTTTATTGACATAAATTCTAGGAACTTGAAGTATTGATGGGGGTTTCGGTTTTGCAATTCATTGAGTTGACAAATAAAAAAAAACACCATCCAAAACACACTGTCTAACGACATTAGTGATAAAGATGTTCTCGGATTGAAGCAAAGTCCCCGGTCAAATAAAAACCAAACATTTCTACTCTCGCTCTCATATCTCTGTATCTCATCGTTTATTTCTCTACGACTAGTTGGCGACCGAGCCCAATTGGAATTGGGTTGCTCTATCCATGAGCTGTTAAAGAAGGGGGGCACAAGATCTGGTCAGAAAGTTTTAGATACAGGTAAGTATTTCGCTTTCTAACATATGGCAAAGAACAGGGGGATTTCCATCAGGGACTGTCGGAACGTTTTATCCGACAAACTGTTAAAAGCCTACTGAAATCTGCATCTGAATTGGCTTAGAGCAAACTTGTCGATGAAAATATCCGACAAGTCCTTTGAGAAAATGCCCCCCAGGATCACATCGGGATTCGAACCAAGACATCCTGATTACTAGAACAGGTCTCTAACCGCCTAGCTATAAAAGCCTTATAGGGATGTTCGTCCCAGAGAAACCCATTACAATAGAAATATGGTTTAGAATAGGAGCCTTGGGTTCGAATCTGTGGAATCCATTTTCTTTACTAATTTATTTTTCAATAATCATATATTTCTGGTCAGTTTCACTATCTTTCCAAGATTTTTTACTTTTTAACAATAGAGAAATTGAGATCAATAAGTTATAATTTCGAATGCCTGGCTCTCACAAAGTTGGGTAATCCTCTTCTTATCGGGACGCAACTGTAGAACACCTCAGTAGAATATGTGACAGAGATGGACTCTTGAAGATGTCGTTAGTGAATGGTACGTTAAATATAATAACATGTAATTAAGATCGTTCAAAAATATTGCACGAAAAAGATACAAACTGGCTGACTGACGCTTTCGGTCTTGCAACCCATCGGAATCAAAAGCAAGAATGAAACAGAAAATGAAAGATCATATTCTTCCATTTTCCTTCAAGCTCTCAAGTCCGAAGAGAACGATGAGCTGAAAAAAGCGACTTCGGACAACGGACTAATGACAGCCGCGGGCAATGTACTGGATCTTCGTGGAGAGAAGACGATTTCCCTCTCCACAATCGAGTCCTCGAACGGACACGTTGACATCTCGTTGAACTCCTGGTCGACAGAGGTGCGAAGATCGACAGCACAATTGGGAACCTTCGACCCTCTACACTTAGCCTGTATCGGCAACCACGAGCCGTGGTTGATACCACCTTCGTCGGAAAGTAAGGATAAGAAATATAAATTGCAAATTAACCCGTCCCTGTTCCACATGGTGTAATTATGGATGTTGTAATCACTCTTTTTGTAGTGTATTGCAATTGTTATACTATTACTAGCATTAAGCAGTTTAATACATTTTAATGAAGTTTAATTAAATAAACTCATATAGATAACTTAACTTGCGAATATTTATGTACATGTAAATTACTTTTTATGCTTTTCATTTGATTTGCTTTGTTCAGAATAGACAAATATCTTCTTGTAGAACAAATATAAAAAATGAGGGAAACAAGTATTACCCCTTATGACTTCAAGGGCGTGTATTAGTTGACAACAAATTATTCTGAACACGATTAAACGATTTTTTGTGTTAGCACAGAGTATTGTATCACTAGATGATTCTTGTTAAACGAAATTTAAGTGATAGATAGGCATCCCAAATTAAAAACTAAAAACACATATGGGTGAAAAATGTGGAGCCAATATGTCATACTTCTAATCCATTTCTTCGATCATTTCTTCGTTTAGGAGGCCAATCTCAGCCAGACGAAGCGTCGATACCTTACCCCAACTCCAGGTGGCTGCCAATGCCGAAAGCTTGACGTCATCATCGCCTTGTTCCGATCACAATACGCACACAATAAAATTCAGCCTCCTCTTCCGTCAAAGACAACCAAGACACCTCACCGTCATCAGCGAAGAAGGGAAGTCAATCGACCGGCGTTGCTGACGGAGATGACCTCGATACTAACCATAGAGAAGGATATCAAACGCTTGGTTGCTGAGGATGATGATCACCTATACGATGAGAACGAATGAAAAGAACCAAAAGCGAAGGCTCATGCGGAGGTCAATGACCGTGCTGACGAGACGTCCAATGAGACCAAATAGAGATCAAGAGGAGATCGACGAACCAAGTGGATAGAAGAGGAACCAAATGGTCAACGACATGAGGAAGACCACGCTGGTGATGTCGAGGAAGAAGATAAAATGATGTAAATGAATGAATTAGAAGAGCGACATCGTCCGACAAGGGCGATGAAAGGAAACTAGCCTTTCTGCCTTCAACGTCGAGCCGACAAAGCAGACGACTGAAACCTGCAGCTCAACCGTTAAGTGAGAAGGAACGATCATTGCGCGGAGTTCCTGGACTGGTTGTTACAGAAGACACGGCCAATGTATTTGAAGGTAATATGAAATAGACCCTCTCCTTGAGTCCTTCTCTCTTTATTCTAGAAAGTGGTTCAGAAATAATGACAAATACGATAGGTTCCCGGTCAATTTCGAACTCTTTGCATCGAATTCGTTTTGTTCATCAATTAAACGATACCTCGTGGAGCGGAGCTATCCATCAATTGAATTAACGTTTAGATTTTTATGCAACATTCAGGACAAAAGTACTTGTAAAAATGTCATTGATGGAGATAGTTTAAACTTGACCGGCAACCTATAGTAAAGTGTCTTAAAAATAAAATGAATGCAAGTTTATCTATTGTTATCAGTTTGAACCATTCTCTTGGAACTAAAGTACACAAAATAAATATGGTTGTAATTGATTTTGGCATACATTCAAGTTGCAGATATTTTAAAATCATCATTCAAAACTCTCTGGCATGATTACAGAGATTCTGCCAAATGATAGGACCTGTTATTGCCGAAAATTTAGGCAAAATTGAGGGTTGTTTTGAGTACGTCGTCCTGAAAAGGCCAGTTGAGTTCCCGACTTTTAAACTCTTTTCCAAAATGGTGTTTGCGGTGTTTTTAGGTTTTGTGTATTCGTTTTGTTTTCACCGGCAAAGTCAACCCCCTTGAAACAACTATTTGATTTATTTAATCACTCCTGGAGTGCTTGCATAAAATTTCGTTTCGCTTAAGAGTACTCATATTCAGATTTTCAAACTTATTAATTATGATTATCCTAACATGATGTAGGCAATACCTCACCAAAAATATATTGTATATTATGCAATATCACGTTTCCTCCTTTTCTTTTAAATCATCTGTTTTTTAAAGGCTTCTTGTTAGTAACAGGATCCAGCCTGAATGACGTTAGTGATGACGACATCAAGAAGTACATGAGCCATGCTGCGCAGGAAACGGTCACACGGAGTAAGAAAAATTATGATTAACCTTAAAGAAATGAACTTAGCTTTATGGTTTCTCAACGAGATTTTCTCTCAAATGTTGATTGCGCATTTAGCCGATTATAAGCAATGATATGATGAGTGATTGTCAGTGAGGAACTAAAGAATACTTTGAACGAGACACTACATTACATTTGTGAATTTTATTCATCTTTAATAAACCCAAAACATAAGCAGTATCTTGAACCTTCTTCGTATCAATTTTTCTGTAACTATATTCGTTTCATTATTATCATTTTCTATATAAGGGTAGATTTTCGTGATTTGAAAGCAAAGTATGCACAATAATTATGTTAATTCGATATAATCCGGTAAATTGGAACTTCAAAAATGATATCAAAATATCAAACTATCATTCCTCAAATTTTAAAATGATAATCTATTCATGTAATTAAAAGGATCATCAATCCTGTGATGTTTCGAGTACTAACATCCCGTTATTATAACCGATTAAATGAAATTGAATTGAATTGTTTTTAATAAATCTCATCGTCGCAGCCGTTAGGGCCGATTGGTGACAAATTTACAACCACAAAAAGTGTAATTATTCAAACCTATATCACCCTAAGGACGGTTGGGGCTTTGATTCGTTGGAAGCCAAGGTGGTCATTCTTTGACGATGATGGCATGACTCCGCTCATCACGCTCCGCTGCGAACTGGGCCAGCGAATGGTGTCGTTGCAAAGAGCTACCAAAGCCAGCGCTACGGTTCGATGCACCACGATTGAACCGTGGTGGGCACGAGTACATCAACGAGATGACCGCAATAATGATACGGGTGATGCTAGGTGAATTATGCACCACGTTGAGCTCTATGGGATCTCGTCCTACATTTGTTTTAAACTTGTTGCCCGTATTCACTAAAGGTTTCCTAAGTTAAAAGCAATTAATCGTATTTATGTGGTTTGACTATGGGTAGCAAAATGTGAACACAAATCTTGAAAATTAGATGTTTGATTTGTCGGAAAATTTAATTTGGGGGGGGGTTACTTGGAAAAAAGTATTAAAAAATGCCTGGGAATGATTAAGTACAAATTTAAAAATCACCCTTACTATTAAAGCACGAATTCCACAATCCAATAAACGCGTAAGGAACATGCAACTTAGAACAGATTTGTGTAACCTTTTGCTTGTCATATTGAATAACAAGATTAGGCTATGTTTGAACTTAAAACTTTGTGAATAGGGGCCCGTTACTAAAAAAAAATACGGATGTTACTCAAGATCGGGGTTAGGCTTAAGATACAGTCATTAACACTTGAATAAGCATTATTGAACCATATCCTGCACTACACTTTTGGCACTCCTGGCTAATGTTTTACCATAATAAGCAAATCTCTTTCTCTTCTAAAATTTTATTCTTTCCTACATCATTCATTCTTTCGACCTCACTCAATCTCTCTCATTCTCCCTAACTACTGCATCTCACCTTACCACATTTTGAATTAATTTTGAAGGTCAAATAAATTAAATCAAATAATGTATATTGTTATCAATGTTAGCGATGAATGAAACCTTAATGTAAATACCAAATAAAAAGCAGTCATATCACTATTTTTTCTTCTTCAGATCCAGCAGAAGGCTAATGAAAGAACAGCTCTCACGCTTGCTCGCAACGGCTGGCAATGCCACAGTTAAGATCGCATGAAGGAATGGGCTGATAAAACTTCCCAGACAAAGATGGGGTTAATTGTCTGATAAGAGTAACATTAACAATTTGAGGAATTGGATAAACTAAATTGTTTGGTTGACGTTTAATATAAATGTAGAATGAGCGCTGAATTTCAATTCAGAGGGAGTGTGTATTATTCCAACTCAAATAGGATCACACAAATCCTATTGCATGGAAAAAGTAGGGCATTTGTAAAACGCCTTTTCCATATGATAACACAAAAGAACCCTCGAAATTTGGGTTACGATAACAAGGAAGTGGAACAGAAATGTATATGATAAAAAGTTACAGAGACGAGAATTAAGGGTATTTAATCTCTCTCTGCTACTTTCTCTTTTTTAATCTGTTTTTTTCTCTTTATCTTCTTTCTCTTCCTCTCTCATTTTACTTTCCTTTCGATATCTCTTCTTTTTTAATGTGTACATGGCTTTAATGTCCCCTCAACAAATCAGGTCAACCCCGTCCACCTGGCTGTATTGGCGGCCACTTGACGCTGTGCGGCAACTAACTGATCACGACGTCGATCTGTCTCAGCGTGATCATCAAGGTCGGAACTGCATGGAGTACGCGCTGATGGTGGGAACGAGTACGTATTTATGAACATTCTGTTTTAAGAGTTTGTTAATAACTATGTTTTGTCATCCTTATGTTATGTTTATGTTCAGCCTAAATGTTCATCATCCCTATGTTTTGTACCTTATGTTTCACCCCCTAAATTCGTCGCCCCCGATGTTTCATCCCTCTATGCTTCACCCCCATAGTTTCACACACCCCTAAATTCGTCGCCCCGATTTTCATCCCTCTATGCTTCCCCCCATGTTTCGTCATTCCTAAATTCTTCGTCTCCTCTATGTTTTTGACGCCTCTATATTTGGACACCCATATTGTTTTCGTCAACCCTATGTTTCTTACGCTATTCGTCACCGTATATCGTCACCCTATTTTTTTATTTACCCTATATTTCGTCCACCCTAAAATGGTATTCAACAAATAATTTCGTCATCCTTGTTTTGTCATCCATATGATTCGTCACCCTATGTCATCACCCTATCTTTCGTCACCCCATGTTCATCAACCCTATGTTCGTCACCCAAATGTCTCAACACCCCTGTGTTTCAATCAACTTTTATTTCGTCACCCCTATGTTTCATCACACCTATGTTTCGTCTTCTTTTTCGTCAACCTGTGTTTGAACCATCCCTTGTTTCACCACCCTAGTTTCGTCACCCTGTGCTCATCAACCTGTGTTTCGTCACCCACCCCCAGTTTTCATCACCCTATGTTTGCGTCATCTATTTTTCGTCAACTGTGGTTTCACCATCCCTATTTCACGCACCCCTATGTTTCGTCACCACCGCTGTGTTTCATACGCTTGTGTTAGTCACCCCTAGTTTCATCACCTATGTTCGTCATTTCTATTTTCGTCAACCTGTGTTTTCACCATCCACTGTTTCACGCATCGTATGTTTCTCACCCTGTGTTTCATAACTTGTGTTTTCGTCACCCCTATTGTGTCATCACCCCTATGCTTCGTCATTCTTTTTCGTCAACCTGTGGTTTCAAGCCATCCTATGTTTCACCACCTATGTTCGTCAGCCTCTATGTTTTGACACCTCTCTATTTGGACACCCATATATGTTTTGTCCAACCCTATATTTCTGATCTATTTCGTCACCGTATATCCGTCACCTATTTTTGTTACCATATATTTCGTACCCTATGGTCATTCACCCAATGTTTCATCTTCCTATGTTTCATCGCCCTATGTTTCCGTCACCTTGTGTTCATCAACCTTGTGTTTCGTTACCATATGTCTCGTCACCCTGTGTTTCATCACCTGTGTTTCGTACCCTATGTTTCCGTCATTCCTATTTTTAACCTGTGTTTCATCACCCTATGTTTCACCACCCTATGTTTCGTCAACCCTGTGTTTCATCACCTTGTGTTTCGTCACCATATGTTTCACACCCCTGTGTTTCATCACCTTTTGTTTCGTCATCCCTATGTTTCCGTCATCCCTGTGTTTGGTTTCACCTATATTTCATCAACCTTATATTATAGTATCCTTTTTTTTCGCCTTCCCTCCCGTCCACATTTAGAATCTTTCTTTTTCTTTTCTCCCTCCTCTCTCTCCCTTTTTTTTAAATTAAATACATGAACTTAACGAAAAATTCCATAATTTAGAAAAGTGTCAAGGGCTTTCCACCTCCTGTCGTTAATGACTATTTTTTAATCTTTGTTCAAATGTATGGGTTATAAAGATATTTAGTAATGTTACCCTCCCTTTCCGAGAAACGTGGCGTACTTCCTGTTAAATCATCACAGCTGGAAGCAGATCATGTTCCCAGTTCATGGATGAATATAACAGGAACCGATCAACGCCTATGAGAAACTCATCGAAAATGCCAGGTATAAATATGGCACACCATGATCTTAATTTTTGTCTTTAATTCTTGTTTTGTACATGGAAAATTGGCATGATAAAAAGTACTGAGGGAAATATAAACTACTATTTGAATTTGCATATAAATGTGCGTAGCTGCATAGGATGATGATAATTAAAATATGAGATTGTAACGTATTGTACCGACAATCGCCTCATAGCATGTTATCTCTCTCCTCTCTTCTCATTTCCCCTCACTCTTCAGTAATTTTTTTCTCTCTTCCGTCTTAAGATGTGCTTCAAGCCGGCATGGATATCATTGAAATTTCTCCGTAAGCAGACACAAAGATGAAGATTTTGGATTGAATTCTTACTACAGTTTTTAGAAGATTCTTTTCGCTCTGGGAACATCATGGTTGAGCATAGTGAGTGAAATTACAAGATCCGATGTTTCCTCCCTCCTCCCCCTCTCTCTACTCTTTCTCTTCTCTCTCTCTCCCTCTCTATCTCTCTCTTTTTTCTCTCTATCTCCCTCTTTTCCTCCCGCTGCCATTTTCCTATCATCAATTTCCCTAAACATGATAATAATAATAAATAGCAAAAGGGGAAATGCAAAATAAGCAAAGATTGATGTATTGCACCAGCTATCCAATGATTAATAACTGATGAAACACATCGATCCTTCCTTTAATGCTTATTTTGATTAGATTATCACAAAGAATTGAATTCATATATCGTAACGTTTGCTTCCAGACTATTTACTTTGTATTGCCGCCTCATTTTTATTTTAGCTGCCCTGCTCTATTGTCAATATTGTCCTTGTTTTTTTTTTTCATATTATTCTTCCTCGCCGCCTATATAATGATGTCTGTTCGACATTGTCGACCTTTTGAAAACGAATTGTGTAAGTCATGTAGGCTCAATGTTTATCTTACAATACCACTAACAAACTATTCGTATGCAACAAACGCATCTGTTCATGGTCATTTTCTGTAGTCATAATAGAGATAACACAAAGCAACAACAAGACAACACGGAGGAAGAACGCCATTGACTGAAACACCTACCACGACGAGTAACCGACGACACACAACAGGGCACGAAAATCAAGAACGAAGACGAAACCCAACTCGGGATGCATGAGGAAGAAAGTCTCGCCATCGACAGAATCACGTGGACGACGAGAACCGACGTTGAGAACGAGACGGCGTTTCACCAACCAACAAACCGAAGATAGTGAAAACTCAATGGGTTTCACCCCAGGCAACGAAAAAAGAGGGGCGACATCGAGCTCAGAGCCGAGCCTTTGGCGAGCTACAAGGAATTGAACAGGAACCCGAGCCTTTGAAGACGGCTTTATGATGACGAAGGTATCTAGGGCAAATATGAGGCCGTATTCGAAAGTGACCTGCTCGAATGGTGAAGAACCATCCCTGATTCAATGGTGATGAAAAAGTTGGACCAAGATAATCACAAAAAAATGACTGTTTTACCAAACTGTTACCCTGTAAACATAAAAAATACATAATCATTCTTACTAATCATCATAACCAGTTTGTACAGAATTTTCTATAGACGGTATGTGTCATCCATATCTGTTAACATTATTCTATGTCATATCTTAACGTTCATTTGACAGTGTTCTACTTAATCACCTGGAGAGAAAACATAAAAATAAAAACTTGTCTGCGATATATATTTAATGTTAATTATTTCCTTATTTTAGAAATAATATTTTAAATAAATGGAATTCTATAATATTTCTGTTTTGTGGCTATTTTGTGAATACTCTCGTCTGGTCGATAAACGACTAAAATAACTTGTAACATAACATGGTTTTGAAAAGATTTAAAGAAATCTTTGAAAACAACTATGCTCCCTCACAGGTAAAATCCGAGCGCACAGTAACCATCTTGACACACCCCCCATCGTCAGCCTCTTGAATCACAAATGTCATCCCTTGGTCGATATGTCTTCTGGCCCTACCCTCGTCTCTAATCATCTTCCTAATCATCTGACAGGTTACGTCCGACCGTGGTCGCACCCAAACTTCTACGTTAATACGGCCAACGGATCGGAGATCTGAGTGGTACGGGATGGAGAGGGGCGATGGATTTAATGGGGTCCGCAGTCGCTTTTGATCTTTCGCGGTTATGGTCATCGGGTTTTCTTAGGCCCTCCGCAGCGATACATCTCATTCTTGAGGTGATAAAGGGAGAATTATGGCTGAAAGAATGTACTGTGAACAAAATGTAAAAGACAGTGTGAACAGCAGATAGAAATCATCTTCACCATTTTAAAAATTGTTGAATTAGCATCTTTCAAGACTCTCAATGTTAAAACACGGTAAAAGAATAAATGCACGATGTGAATTTGAAATTACTGTGTAAATCTTTCTGGAAAACACACATCACACTGCACGTGTGATTCACATACACAATGTTTAGAGCGTCTTCAAGCAAATGTAGACCATTTGAATTCGTTCTTTTCCAGAGGGATGATATGTATGAACCCTCGTTCAAAACAGAGTTCGTTCTTTGGAATCGCAACCTGAAGGGTCGATTCCCAAACACAAAATGCTAATAATTTGTTGTCGTGTTGTTGTTTTCAATTTTATTTCATTTAACTATTTTCAATTCGCGATGAATAATGCAAAAAAACAACAGATTCAAAACATAATACAAAACGCATAAAATTACAAAATATACAAATTAGAAAAGTTTTCCCCCTGGGGGGGTTATGCTACAGGTCAACAGCAGAAAATCAAATCAACACTAATGGAAGGGTCAAAATTGGATTTGGTCAATACAAAAGCAAACTAGACTTATAACAAAAAATAATAATACTTCCATTGTCTTTCTTAATCTTATCTCCAGCTGATACTTTAATGTCCAGAGACTGTCGTATCTTCGATGCCGAAACTTGTTGAATGCACAACCTAACATCCTGGCTATCCTGTTTGTCATACCATCCGAAGACAAACTGATACCAGCCTGGTAATTCCACTTCGTCTGGTAAGACCTACCCCTCGGATAGGATGTTAAATGAAGGTCTCCATGTATATAACTTGTTAAAAAAAAAAATATACGTTGTGTAATAGACTGTTAGATTCCAGTTTTCGTTTCTTGACGTCCTTTAGATTATTTTGAAATCGCGTTTTTGTACAAAATGTCAATGTATGAGTGGAAGAATTACATGGATGAAGTACTTATGTGTCTTTTGCTTTTATTATGATACTTGCCCTGATGGTATCACAGATAAATGGCGCATGTAAAGTTCTTCGTAATTTAATTTCAGACTTGAATTTAAGTTTGAAACTCGCTCTCTTAATTGTCCGTTTTTGATCTTTATGTTATGCGTTTGTTTTTATCTTATTTTTCCCAATCTAATTCCATGACTTCTCACCACAACGAAGGAATCTATACCTACAACCTAAGCTTTTTTTTTTTTTTTTTTTTTTTTTTTTTTTTTTTTTTTTTTTTAGTTTCCCATATTCACTGTTTATACTCCGGTATGATTTAATCTATGCATGTATTTTATTTGATGAATGTTAACTTTTGTTGTATATTTTGTATTATATAATGTGAAATATGAAAATAAACTAAACTATACTAAAAATAAACTAAAGTATCTGTAATTGTGTTCCAGGGTTGCTTACGTTATCTCAATGACTCATTATCATACAGGGTTGGCAGTGGCAATGTGGTGCGGTGTCGGTAATGTTTAGCCTGGATGAACTTCAATCATGTTTCCTCAGACGATTCCATTCCTGGGTCTCTAGCGTACTCATGTTCATGGGTAAGATGAGTTACGCATGGAAACATGGAAGTAATAATCATATCCATTCATCATTAGTTTATAAACTGTCATGGCAAGATGTGATGAATGAGGTTTTTTTTTCAACAACCATACCTTAATTCTTTCCTGTCATTCCTCTTAACATCTACAATGATTTTAAATCGTTTACTTTCTTCTGTGATTTTAATCTTTCGTCTCCACTTCTCCTCTCAATCCTATATACTTGCTCCGTCCAGTATAACTTACGGGTCATATTAAGGACGCTTATCAGTATGAAGTTATAGGAGGCACTAGCGGTATAGATAAGTAAGAGGGATGGGATAAATCTATATCTTCTTGTATAATACAGATATCCTTCGTAGCTTCCTCAAGTTCATCCTGGTATTCTTTGCTTCTCATGGCCTTCGCCGTGGCTTTCTACATGCTGCTGTTGATATTCTCAAGGTTATGAAACAAAGTGAACAGCAAATAGGGGGTGCTTAATGACTATATTAGGAGTCACAAAATTAATCATATATATTTTGTTTTGTTGTCTGGAAATGTTCACGGACGCGTCCAAAATCTTAAATGGGTTCTTTTTTTCTTTCTGGTATTTCGTTTAATATTTTGCTAAACATAAGATTAAGATTACATTAAAATCAAAATCATCATATCACCATCACCCTCCATCATTACCACACCTCCATCTCCACTCACATCATCGTCGCCAACTCTTATCATCATCATCATCATCATCCACCATCATCATCATCATCACCTTCGTCATCAACAACAAAGTCCGTCATCTGTTCGATTATCATCCTGATGACCATCATCACACCACCACCATCATCATTACCACCCTCCATCACCATCAAATCATTATCTCATCATCCTTCAATCATCACCTACTCTCATTCACTATCGTCATCAACAACAACTCCGTCATCCTCCAACTATTGTCATCATCGTCATCCTATCTTTATCATTACCCTTGCAGCCACCGTTCAACCGTGTGGGAGCGTTTCCTCATCAAAGACCAGGCCATGATGCTGGGCGACTTTGATTTCGTGGATCTTCCACAGTCAGAACTATCTCAGCACCGCGAAACTCTGGATGTTGATGAGGATGACTTCTTTCTGACGTCAGTCTCTATTAAGGGATCATTACGTCATGTTCATCAGTCTTCGTTGCCATCATGTCATCATCGTTGCATCCTATTGGTAAGTGAACAGTGGCGTATCAAGGGTGTTGAAAATTTGAGGCTGGCCGAATGAAGAAAGGAAAAAAGGGCGGAAAGTCGGGACAGTTGATAAAACTTTAAAAACAATTATATTCATTTATATTTCATTATTTATTTCTGCCTTATTCATTTATCATCCTACCTTCTTTTTTTTTTTTTTTTTTGCTGGTGCGGTCTTGCCGAAAAATGTACCGTTGTACGCAACATGTTGCTGTTTTTGGTTTTTGTTTGTTTTTAACATGCTGTTTACATGATTTCGTGCTGAATATTATCTTTTTAATCCTTGCAATATTGCTCTTTCAGCTTTTTGTCACACTGTAAAAAAAAAAAAAAAAAAAAAAAAAAAAAAAAAAAAAAAAATCTGTGTTTTTTTTTTTTTACACCAAAGTGATGTCACGAGAAGTAGACCATATTATGTTGTCTTTTTAAAACGAATTTTCTGTTAATTTCCTCATGATTTATTAGAATGTAAGGGGAAAATCAGCGTAGCTAGCTTAAATTATTTAGTTAAACAGAGACAAATGTGTTAGTCCTGATGTATGTTTTTGACTTTCCACGTAAATATTACCAGGGAAAAGAAATAACCGCACAATTTCTGTAATTTTGCAAATAATGATAAATTATTGGCAATTTGCTGATGACCGCATTTTCTGCTTGTAAAATTACATGATATTTTGTATAGTGTACTATACCCATCATTTCTGAGGCTCTCAGTGATTAATTGATTTAGATACTTAATTTCGTATTTTCTATATTTAAATTTAAGATTGGTCTTGCGGTGTAATGACGTGCAAGAGATCAGACGAAAGGCTAAGTTTTATCGTCCTTCGGGGCCCCCAAAAAAATTTTGGCCGGGTTTTGGAGAAATTTTTCTCATGGGCTGGCATATGAAATTATTATATGCCGTCTTATTTTAGAATATTCAAAAATTAGTCAAACAGATAAACAATAACAACTCACTTATTGTTTCAGAGTGGAATTTGAAAGATTTGAAAATCACATCAAAATAGAGTGCAAATTTTTTATTTGGGGTTTAATTAAAGATTCTTGAAAATCTTACCTTTATCGGATTTTTAAATGTATTTATACTGATTTGATTTTTTTGTTAAAAATTGTCCGTTTATCAACAATAAACAAAAACACTTCAGGGCTCTTTACACAAGTTTTAGCAACCATGCTTAAATGGCAATGGCCAATCAAATCAATTGTTTTATCCACTCTTTAGTTCAAAAGACTTATATAGTAACCAATTAGTTTGTACTATCAAATTTGGCAATATTTGAAATCAACCTTTTCCGGAATTTTCCTTTATTCTTCTTGGAAATTTTAAAACCTTTCTTTGTCCCGTTATTTGGAACCTATTAGGTTTTCATGGTGTTTTTGTACTGGGGTTCTTAAACACCATCAGAACCCATATTTTTTATAAAAAACATGAGAGTTCCTTGTAAGAAAAGGAAAAAGAAAAAATAAGTTTAGAGCGTGGTTAAGAATCCTCTCTTGACTTTATGAAGAACCTTAAAAGTTTTTAAATACGGGACAAGAGAAAGCTAGGTTCTAAAAAATTTCTAAGAGTGAATTCATTAAACAATAAATCCACGATGAAGCATTAAATAGGTTGAAACAATTATGGAGGCTGCAGCATGTATCTACCAGTCTGCATCTTGGCGACGGGTGATGCGATCCCATAAGCGATAGTTACCCTAACAACGGATGCTGCCCGTAGCGCCAGGAGAGCATGCAGTGTTCTCACTGGAGACAGGGAATAATCAAAGAAGGCGCTTAGGGTCTGCCAAAGAGAGACTCAGAATGTAAGTTGAACAAACTTACGGAAAATGAGATAAAAGATTAAGTGATAATAATTTTTTTTTTAATGGATAATAGTTCAAGGGAAAAATAAATTTTAACAGAGAGTACGACCGCGCATTTCACGACGGTTTATACGTCTGCAATTTTTTCTTCACTTCCCCTACGTGAAAAACGTCGCCTCCTCCCCGCCCGCCAGCCGGGAAATTTTGATTTTCGTGTTGTTGTTTTTTTTGTTCAGAGAACCAATTGGAGAGACCCACTCGGACCCCCTCCCCTCCTGGCAGTGACAAGAAAGCTTTGCTCTGAAACGTTGTATAAGTTGTATATATAGCAACAAATTTCCCTTTAAACCATATTCAGTTGAAAAGCACTAGGCCAACACTTTATACTTGGTCTTATTTATATCTGCATCAACGATAATTTATGTTAATGATTCAAGGTTGCATGATTCAAGGTCTTTTCCACACTCATTAGCTTCTCATAAGGTATCTATAGTTTGTTGTTGCTTTACGACCAACTGCTAGAGGCCATTTTGTCACGAGTTTCTTTTCGTCAGAATCGTATTTTAGAGAGATCAGGACTTTAATATGATTTTACTCATTACTCAGTGTTTCCTAGAAAATCATTTGGCTTATATCATTCATTCGCAATGTTTTTTAGTGATATACAAATAATATTTACTTGTGTAAGACCCAACATGCCAATCAAAGTGGTCAACATGTTAATTTATTTTTCACTGTTAAAGGACCCGCATCACTTGTAAAAATTGCAAGGAAAAAGAAATAATAGCGCATGTTGTTCCTCTGCATACCTCTGGAGACGAAGCAAATGTTATAAATAATTAAAAAGGGCTAAGCACCACCAAAAAAAAAAAAAAAAAAAACTCATATCAAATTGAATAATTGAATATTCTTATTCATGCAGGGAGGCAAATTTCAAAGAGCGACTTCCTAATAATGATTGTTTACACTGCATGAAAGCAGCGACTGGAATCGATTGATAATAGTACCGACTGTAAGCCGAACAGGAGGCGAGCTGTATCCGAGAGAGACGAGAAATCCGAAGGGATTCGCGATCGCTTTCGACCGAATGGAGAGAAAGATCGATGCCTCCTTGGCCGAAAGAAACTGAGACATGAGGACGAGATGAAACGAGACATCTCTAAATAGTTATAGATTCTTCAGACTATAAGACGTTAAAACAAGTACTAATTAATTATGAAACGAAGAATATGATATCCGAGTGTTTTGGAGTGGCACTATAGTTTCATTGTCCCGATTTATATCCCGGATATGTTTTATTAAAGTTTTTTAGATCCTTTCTAATCCATATCAATTCTAGTTGTTAAACTTCAGAGATAGAGGGCGCTCCCATTCTACTCAAAGCGAACGCTCCATTTACTTTTTCTGTTTTTGGACAGTTTTTCACTTTATTTTCTTTATTGTGGCGAGCAACTACCCTTTCAAAGAAATGATCAATTTGATTGAGTACGTTCACAGTCTGAATTTTTCAGAAATAGGGATAACTTATTGCAAAGGGAAAAAAAAGTCCTGTCACTTGAATCAATTCGAAAGCCTGGTCAGAACATATTCCTGTACAAAATGGCCAATTTGAGCCTAGAACAGCTCATGCGCTTCAAAGTCTTGCTCCTCAATGACACATAATTTATAACACTTTAATGATCACACGGTTTAAAAAGTTGAATTCTCAGTTTTCCATTATGGTATATTTATTTAAATTGGTTAAAAAAAAGTCCTGTCACTTTGAACTATTATAAGAGATTTTTTTCTCGATTGGTCAATGTTTACGCAAATCACATGCATATCGCATAGAAAATAATGCGAACGGCGTCTTGGCGAGATCTCTTGGTTTGGAGCATCAATCTATGTAAAATACAGGTTCTGATTACAACTTCAGCACAATCATGTTATAGGCTTCAAAATGTCTTTTTCCTCTATCTGGTCTGAACATCTACTAATTAAAACCATGAGAAAAGTTCATAAATTTCTTTCACCTCCACGCAGTATTTGCTCCTCACCGGACGGGCGATCCCATTCGACTGCAGGGGAAGTCTTCTTACACGAATTTTTTTTATGCGCTAATTAATAGCAGCCACGAAGCCTACGTTACGTGCGTTTTCTTTACAAGTCAATCTAGATGTAACTTTGCACGTCGTTAAACCATATTCCTCTCCGCGGCCCGTCTCCCTCCTTAAATAATGCGCGCCTTACTCATCTGGCGCAAGCGCACTGTGTACCGATTTAATGCTACGAAATGGTACACCGTTAGCTTTACATTTTACATGGAGTAGAATTAGTGGGGGGGGGGGGGGGGGGGAGGGGGGGGGGGGGGGGGGGGTAGAATTGATATGCACTATCTGTTTTTTTCCTCTTCTTGTTTATTACTCGTTGCTTGCTCAATCTTGTTCTTGTTTTTCTTCTTCTTCTTCTTCTTCTTCTTCTTCTTATTCCTCTTCCTCTTCTTCTTTTTCTTCTTCTTTTTCTTCTTCTCCTTCAATCTTCTTCTTCTTCTTTTTCTTCTTCTTCTTCTTCTTCTTCTTCTTCTTCTTCTTCTTCTTCTTCTTCTTCTTCTTCGTCTTCTTATTCCTCTTCCTCTTCTTCTTCTTCTTCCTTTTCTTCTTCTCCTTCTTCTCCTTCTTCTTCTTCTTCTTCTTCTTCTTCTTCTTCTTCTTCTTCTTTTTCTTCTTCGTCTATACTTCTTTTTCTTTGTTTGCCTGCGTCTTTACCCCCTTTCTCTCTCGTCACTCGCATATTGCCATTTTCTTTTCTTAAAAGAGTAATCATCTCACAAATGAATTATTCAGTTAAAAGTATACATGAAAAGAATATTAACGCGTAATAGGTAAGCGAAAACCAGATTTTCGGTTGTAATGTGGTCTGAGTGAGTACATGTAACAATTTGCGTCAAGGATTGACAATACTTGATAAAATGATTTGATATATTGAAGAAAAAAAAGCAACAACAACAAACAAACAAACAAACAACACCAATAAAGAATAGTACTCATTTTGTAAGTTGAATGTCATATTCGTGTGTATAAATGCTGTAAAAAGAGTGGCGGATAATTTTGTAATATATATACATGTACATAGTTAAAATGTGTGTTTATTATACATGTATTAAGTTTATACTGAATATAAATGTATAATCTGTATGTATACCTATATACTAATAAGAAATTAATGAGGAATTTGAATATCATAACCACAGCAACTGATCTACAATGATCTAAGCACATGGTTATAAATACACTTTTTTTATGGAATTTCTTTTCAAATCTTTCATGTATAAATTTGTAAACATAATATTACGAAGTTGTATATTCATTGAAATTTTTGCATTAAAAGTGTGGTCATACAGTATGTTCAATATTTTGCAATGTACGGTACAATGTACATTTACATAAATTATACATATTATTATTATTATACGTATATTCTAAACTATTTTTGAGGCATAATGTCGTCATCATACATTATTGTTCATTCCATGCTAATTTATCAAACGGTTATTCTTATTTATTCATTTTTTTAAATATCAATCAAACACTTATCAGATTTATATGAGAAAACAATTACGCGTTTATAATAAGTTTTTAAATCGGGGGCTGGTCTTCGCACCGAAAGTTCATTCGTCCGAAAATGAATTAGAGTTGGTCATTTTTATTTTTGTTGATAATCCTCATGCTATTGGCATTATGTTATTATGTTATTATTATATGTATGATGTATAAATTGAACGATTTGAAAGTCATCACTAAATGAAGGTCACGGCAATTTTTCAAAGAATTTTAATCCAATAATAATATTGGAAGGTGGTTTTACTTCAGTACAGTTAGGACTGCCTACTATTATAACTTTGATCCAGAATAGTTTTGATTATCGAAGCACAATAGCCTCAACTATATTTGAGAAACGTCAATGAAGTGCATTGTAATTTATACTTAAAATAGCTTCAATTTTAGGCTTATGCACAACTCAAATGGTAAATGATAATCACATTATAAATTTATATGAACTTCAATAAGAACCCTATCAACCAAGAATTTAATGATAACGTGCTGTTGTATGCAAGAAATAATAATAAATAAATGATTTGGTTAACAGGGAAAATAAATATATCGAGTGTTTTTAAATTAATTTGTAACTGATTAAGAGACTAACTAAGATGCACTTCATAATCATGGACAGATTGGAAAAAGAGGGGGAGATAAAGGAGAGAGTGTCGAGGAACAAGAATGCGACGGAGAGAGAGAGAGAGAGAGAGAGAGAGAGAGAGAGAGAGAGAGAAGGCGGGGAGAAATGGAAATGGGGGAGAAGGGGATATGGGGAGGTTATACGAGTGAGCGAATAAAGCAGAAAATAGAAAGGATATTATGTTGGGAGACAATGAGTAAAGGAGATGGAAAGTGAGACTTTAAACAACAGAGAGAGAGAGAGAGAGAGAGAGAGAGAGAAAAAAAAAAAAAAAAAAAAAAAACCGTGAGAAGAAAGGGGTAGGGGGAAAAGGTGAGAGAGGGATATGGATAGTGTAAGTACAAGCAAAAGAAGGAGTGATTAGGTCTATTCCAAAAATGATTTTAAAAACATCGTCAATTCGGTTCAATTGGGGTTCATACATGAAATTAGGTCGATAAAAGGCCAGTTATAAATCGCTTCACGACGGGAAATAGAAGGTCTAGGCCTGGAGAAAGACAGGATCGGAAATAATAGGAGGAAAGTAACGATTGTAATACATAAAAAACGAGGGAGAATGAAGAGAAATGGAGAAGCAATGCTACCACAGAAATATGATGGAATCCGCCCCCCCCCGACACACTCTTAATTCCCCTCTCTGTTGAGCAGTTCTTCCGTCGACTACGGGTAACCAATTTCAAAAGTTTGCTAAGAGAGGGTCACCCAATAAAGGGACCGCGGAGAGTTTTGAAAGTAAGGAGGGGCTGGGTCACAATTGGAGGGAGGGGGCTGGACAGGCTAAATCACAAATCTACATGTATGGTCATTTCGTGTTTTTGTACACGTTGTTGAAAAAAGTAGAAAGCTGAACCCCCCCCCCCCCCCCCCCCCCCCCCCAAATGAGGGTATCAAAAAGTGAAGTGGTAAACTAAAAAAAGGATAAGCCAGTCTGCCAATCATCAGTGTTCTACCTAGCCGCTTAGAGATGAAATTGTTTCATATTAGGCGCTATAAAAATCGCAACTACTATTACTGTTATTATTATCATGGACCTACTACCTCCATGTTATTATTAACCCTATGATTGGACAAAAGTTTAGTCGCCTAAACGTCTCCCTCTCTCGTTTTATCAAAATTACATAACAAACCAAAATGGCAGCCTCCAGGATCCCACCGGTAACAATGAGTCTGAAACAGGTAATTCGTCTTCCTCGCTTCAATTTATCTTTTCTAACGTAGGCCAATGACTGAAAATGCACCTAATATTTATGTTGTTGTAAGCTTTTTGTAAGTTTTTACGTTAACTAAACAGCATAAGATGTTCTCAATTAAAGCGAGATAATTTCAGTCCCATAGCCACATTTTCGTGTAGTCTAACGTTAGTACTGTTTCGGTTGTAGATTGTTCAGTGGGCGTTGCAATTTTGTTTCCATTTTGGCATGTCTTCCTTTTGTACTAGCCAAGGCAAAGTCCAATCAATTAAAATGCAATTCAAAGTCCAAAAAATTCTTGTAGGGATCTAACGTTAGATCTAACGTTAGATTCTAATTAGAATTAGAATTTATAGTTCACTGACGTATTAATTGCTATTTTTTCCCTGAAACTCGGAGATCGTGGGGAATGCGCGTTTTTCCTGACCTCCATTGACTCGTACACAATCGACAGTGGCTTACGCATAGGTCGGACTACTGGGGATTAACATTCGGACAGCACGAACATGACGAAGTTGACCGAATTCAGTCAGTAAATAGGGATAGGGTCAGTAGCTTCGGATTCTCGAGTCCTCAACAATTCTCAGTTTATAGACTCTCAACGCCAACGGGTCTCTTCGTATTATAGAGAGGACTTGTATAATGCTCCATTTCAAAAACAAAACATAGGTTAGATTTACTTCGGACTTCTGGTTAGTTAGTCTAGCCATGAAGGATTAAATCCAGAAACCCTGTCGCTGGAGATTACGCAACACGCCTCTGGCTCTGATTGGAATGTTATCATTTCATCCCAGATAAGGTGCATTCCCCATGTTTTATCAATTATACGTCCCTTTAACGTTTGACTAGGCTAGCTATGCTGATTATGAGTTTCAGCTTGCTGTCATGATAATGAATGATTCATGTTTGTTTTTCTTCAACCTTATGAAATTGAAGGAACATAATACTAATAATGATAATGATGATTAAAATTTATATAGCAATTTATGGCCTACATATTGTTTTACATAACAGTAAAGCATTTCGTACATGGAGGCAACACTCATATCCCATTATTTAAATAATAATAATCTAGAGTTAAGAACTCTAATGAATCCAGTTTTACACTCTTTGTTTGGATCAATTATTTTCTTTCTCCTCTGTAGTTTCTGCTACGTCAGCAGGTGCTTTCACTCTACCGTGATGTCTTCAAAGCTTTGCGTGCTATGCCTGATGATGCTCAGAAGAAGGAGGTGAAAGCTTGGGCGAAGGAGGAGTTCCGCAGGAATCAACACCACAAAGATGAGGTAGGTAGAAACCAGGCACCCGTACAAGATCAATAAAAAATTTGCCTTGTAGAAGGGACCGTTGCACAACGCAAACCTAGCTCGTTGTATGCAAGCGAATGGGAGGCTAAAAGTGCAACATTCATTCAATTGGCTTACACGCGTACCATCCAAAATGTACCATTGCACGGTTTCACTGATGTCGCAATGAGATTCCATTCAGGATGCTAGATAAACGCCATATTAAGATTTGTGCGGCACAATCAAAGGAAATAACAACTATTTATTAATGATTTGGTAATTTTGTTTTGTTTCTTTTGTGATGTCATAGTAGGCTTGTATGAGCTGTAGACTCGTACTTATTAAATTTGTGCTGCTGCTACCGATGCGCAATAGAGTCACCACCAGCTAGCTCAGGGCCATTTTGCTATTTTCTATACTGTTACATACAGAGGAGATTTTCTGTTATGTGAGAGTGTGTGATAATAAATGTCAGCTGATAAATGTACTTTGGACTCAATCTTGACACTCAAAGAGCAATAGACAGCCGCCCCCCCCCCCTTTATAAAAAATGAAAATAAATAAACAAAAACAAAATCTTAAAATGCCACTGAACCAGATCGGGGTAGTAAAATAAAAGAAATATCCCATAAGGCCACCAAGATCATGCTACTTTACTTTGTGGCAGGTTTCCTGATCTATAGAAAGTGTACAATGGAGAGACGTTTGGAGCACAACATTACTTACAACTGTATAGGTTGACGCAGTATGGAATAGATATAATTCAAAATTCTAGAGCCCTTCGTAAGAGAAGAAATTTTTTAACTCTAATGAAGTCAGGTTTACTCATGAATTGTGACATAATGGTAATCATGTTATATCAGTAGTCAATAAATATAATAAAACAACACAAATCTTTTTTTATTTTGATAGGAAAGGTTGTAAATTATCAGGTGTTTTGTTACAGAATTCTTAGTATCAAGTTTCTGCTTGATTGATATTTTACGTTACTAAGTAACCATATTTTCTCTTGTCTTGTGTGTTTGATTTGTTAAGATGGTGATCAAAATGTTGCTAACTCAAGGCCGGCAATCTCTACGGGAGCTACAGAAGACCGTCAATATGGCTAGATGATTGTACCAACTAATGATGAATCACTGAGAACACAACAGAAGAAGATTAAAAGCCTGACTACATTCCAGAGATGAATGCTTGCTGATGTGAGACTTTACCAGCATCGGATGAAGATCATGGAAGATGCCATGTCATGTGACTGCCTATCAGGTGATTAGCCGAAATGTTCCTTAGGGAATGAAGATTGTGCACAATACTGTACAATGTAAGTGTGGGATCGTAACTGAATCCAATGACCGAGGTATGACCAAGGCAAATTAGCTGTGAGCACTTTGGTCATGCACTGGTAAAGTGCTTTCTAAGAAACCAGTATTATTGTTGTTATATTCATCAGCTAAGAAGATGTGATGAACAAAGATTTGGAGATTAATTACAGTCCATTCCAGTTGTAATAAGGTGCTCAGGCCCTCTCTGTAAGGAAGTCTTAAAGGGAATCTAGTGTAGTGTGAAGGTGTGGGGATGATGAAGAAAATTATTGTGAGTTTTCCTGTTATTTTCATATTTGGGAAGAATATCGAAATAAAAAGCTCCACAAGAATAGATTGCCCTTCGAATGCCCTAATAGTCATAATATGACCCAAAATATACTACACAGCTAACATGTTTTGGTCCCGAACATTTTGTGTTGCCCCATACATGCATTTCTGTGTAAGTGCATGTCACTCAAAGCTGAAGTGGGTTAATTTCTTATCATTTTTGCATTTCCAAAACTATACAATCACAGCATAAAATAATGCCTAGGTGAAATATTATCAACCTCTCTAATTCACTTTTAGACAGTGTCTTCCACATTGCAATGTCATGACCTGAACACTAGTTTCACTTTTACCCTAACTTACCTGGGCTATTTCGCGAGCTAAAAGTCCTGGGGGGGGGGGGGCCATTATGGCCCCCCCCTAAGATCTCGGCCGCGGATCGCGCGATCGCGACGAAAATTTGCATGAAGGTAGAGAATGACATAATCTATGCGGTTGTATAGGTAAATTACACTAAATTCATATATTTTATTTTATGTCAATTAATTATGCTAATTTATTCATGAAATCATACTTTGTGCTCTAATTCACTAAATAAAGCTCCTAGAAAGCTAATTCTTTGGTGAAAATATTCTTTATATCATTCCTAAGAATTGTACAAGAAAAAATTTCCTGTACCAAAATCGATTCTTATGTATTTTATTGTTTTTTAAATTTCTTATGTATTTCTTTGTTTGTTGACCTTTTTATTTTTATTGTTTTTTTCGACACAATTCGTCCGCGACATTATTTCTGCCATAAACATCATCAAATTAAATGACTCTTGTCAATTAAATTAAAAATAATCACTCATTTATGAATTTTAGCTGAAAACACATTTTGTATTGACTTTGTACACGAAATCACGTTTTTGAGCCATTTTTGGTCTGACGAGAATTTTTGAAAATCGTGGAACGTCGTAATGGTACGCCCGATTTTTGTGAAAATAGTTTTAAAAGATGCGCAAGATTTGAAAATAAAAAGTGAGGTAGCGGCGCAATCAAAAAATTTCGCACTGCGGATTTATCGCGAAAAATGTCGAGGGGGGGGGGGGCCATAATGGCCCCCCCCCCAGGTAAGTTAGGGAATAATACAGACTATATTTGAAAAATATCGTACTTGAAACGGGGTAAAAATTAAATTAGGTATGAAATCTTCTGAAACAAGGTGTGTATGTTATACTATATTGAAGCCAAAAGGTTGTTTTTACTTATACACTTTATTTTTTATAATTCTTTTTTTTTTGTAAAAGTTATGCTAAATTTTGTAACACGATAAGAGATTCCAATTCCCTAAAATCCATTGTTTCGAATCGCAGAGTTCATTGCCATGATGTGCGAAACCTACACAAAGCAATAGAAAAGCTTGTACAAAATGGATTTTACTTGATTGCAGAAAACTGATCATATCTCAAGATCTACAGCACCAAATGAGATTTAAAAAAAAAAAATTGAGGAAAGTCTCATTTTCCTTCTTTATGAAAATATCAAATACTACAAGTACATCTTAATTAATCTTCATGCTATACAAAAGAATGTTTTTCAATTGTACCATTTTTATTTGATGCAGACTGTAGGCCTACTGGACAAATAAGTGGGAATGTTTTTTATAGATTACATTGTACGACTCCGAGAATGATACATTTTGTTGTAACTTTGATAACATACATGTAAGTGGATTTTAAGTCAATGTCCTTGGAGTTGTTTCAGGAGAACTTGTACCACAACTTGAGTTGTTGAATCTTGTAAAATAAGTTGAAACGCGTCATCATTTTGTTTCATTGACACATACCTTCACCGGATATGTATATGTTCTATGGATGATTACCGATTAAATTTTGAGTACATGTCCAAAAGTTTGGTTGAATTGAGGGTCAGAGTACCTGTTGTCTTGCTAGAACTCTCAGAGCAAAATACACAAAGAGTAAATGCGAGGGATGGTGAAGTGATGCAGCTTTTTTAATATAAATTTTGAACAATAAAGGAAACTGACCAGAAATATATAATATGAAAAAATGAGCAAAGAAAATGGGGTACCATCAGGATTTGAACCAGAGACCTCCTGGTTACTAGTCAGGCGCTCTACCAGCTGAGCTATAGTCATCCGCGGCTGGCGTTCGTCCCTGAAACCTCTAACCCCTCGCATTTACTCCAAGTTGATTTCTATCCTTCGGGTTTATGCAGGTTTCAATAGCTTCTGACCACTCAAGCATTGAAGAGTTAACGGGTTTCATGGACGAACCCAGTCGGGGGCTTACTATGGCATTCAGCTGGTAGAGCCGCCTCTAGTAACCAGGAGGTCTCTGGTCGAATCCTGATGTACCCCATTTTCCTTGCTCATTTTTCATAGACACAAAATGATAAGAATGGTGATGGTGGCTAGTGGGCGGGGGGGGTACAACAGAATGTCTATGGGAGTAACCTCATTTGTTGCTCTTCAATTTATTTTTTCTTTGACGAAACGAAGAATCCCCTGTAATTATACATTTCCTGAAGGAAATTTTGTGAAAAAGAAGTGTCACAGCAAAATGAGGAAAGATAGGGCCCCGAAAAAAAAAATTGGTCCCCCAATGATCAAAAAGATCAATATTTTCTTTCATAAGACAGTTAAATTTCACATTATTTCATTTTTAATGACCTCTTTGGAAGCCAAAGAAAAGTTTCTGTTTGAAACATATACTTATGTATGATAGCAGTAACAATTTAAGAAATATTTTTAAAATCAGGACTACTTTGATCGTGATAGGTGCAAGTGTTTTTAGATTAAGTGGGCCTAAACAACAAATTGGGCGGCTCAAAATGCAGGCCATAGTTATAAAGGCAACTTGGTTAAATACTTCTTTTTCACCCATTTCTTATTTCATTGCAACAACTTCATAAATAAATGAAGGACAGACAACATGCAATCGCTATTGTGCAGAAAATCTATTTTATTTGACTTCAAATATATACAAATTGCAAATAATATTGGATGATTTTAAATAATTCTTATTTATAACAGCTGCTCAGTGAACGAAAAACCTGTATCATCAGAAAGAAAAAAAAAAAAAAAAAAAAAGAAGAAAAAAATCGCACAGCTATTTATCTTTCAGTCTGTGACATACATTAACTTAACTCAACTGAGTATTTACAGTTCGTAATTATTTCTTCAGACTATTAAAGAAGGCAGTCATTACCCTTGTTTTGCGACAGAATATATAGCCGAAAGCTTCTTTTAGTTTTGATACTGTGTTATAATTTTTCTTTATTTCTCTTTTTTTTAAAAATATTTGTTTCTTTAAATATGTTGCCACATGCAAGACTTATTTTATTATACAATCAATACATGCTATAATGAATATGTTAATCAGCAAAAACTAATATTTTGAATAAATAAATATATAAAAATAGATAAATAATGGTGTTTATGAAGTTACTATTTACATTTACTTTCCCAGAGCAAATGAACTATTTTTGTCAGACATAAACTTATACATGTACAACATGGAGGGAGAAGAGAGAAGGAGAGAGAGAGAGAGAGAGAGAGAGAGGGGGGGGGGGGGTCAGGGAGAGTTATATATGAGAGGAGAGAGGGTGGATAGAGAGAGACAAGGAGAGACTAATTATTATAGACGAAGATCGTCCCAAGACAGGTCTGTTAATGAGAGTAAAAGAGGGGAAAAGAGAGGTCTGTGCATGAGGTTAGGGGGCGAGAAAGAGAAAGAGAGAGAGAGAAGGGGGGGGGGGGGTTGAAGACATACAGTTTCAGTGGATAAAAGAAAACAAAACGGTAAAAGGGAGAACGAGGTAGGTAATAAGAGAATAAAAACGAGAAGAAAGAACAGGTGAGGAAAGTGCAAAGAGAGAGAAAGAGAATCTATAAATTTCTTCATAAACTCTATGAGACATATTTTAATTGTACAATGCAATGTCAAAGCACAAACTCATGACGTCACCTCATAAGAAATGAATATATCAATGATAAATATAACTAAATAAGTTATATTCTTTAAACATGATTATAAACACAGCAGCGTACATTACATAGCTCGGCATATTTTAATATCACAGTACTCCCACACCGTCTTCTTTAGGGTGGTAAAACACCATGGTCGCTCTCTCCTTCCGCCTGGGTTCCGGCAGAAATTATGATGTCCGATGCCCCTCATCTCATTCCGAGCATCGTCTTCCGTTACATACCCGTGCTCGTGCGGGTATTGCGACGTCCATCGTTGACAGGTTGTCCCGCTCTCGGTGAAGTCAACCTCGCCGCGGTATTCGCTGCCGTCGAGATTTTCGCTATGGATGCAGGGCTCTGAATAATAAATATATATTGTACTTTGTGTTATTGGACATTTTGGTTATCAAAATGCGCTCTCAATCAGAGAGCACACAAAATAAGTATCTTGTTTTAGGAATTTCAATTTGCAAAGAACCACATGTAGAGAACACAAGTGCAACATATTTAAGTAATCAAAATAAACAATATTTTTATTTTCATGGCTATTTTTAGAAGAGATGAATGTGAACATTTTTTTATTAGTTGTAAAATTATACAATAATGAGGATTTAGGTTTTCCTGGTCAAGTTTAAATTATCTCCGATCAATTTGACATTTCTTACAAGCACTTAATTCGTCCGAAATGTGATCGCGGTTAAAAATCTAAACGTTAATTCAATTGACGATAGCTCCGCTCCATTATGTATCGTTTAAATTGAATGAACATAAACGAATTAGATTGCAAATAGTTTAAAATTGACCGGGAAAACCTATGGAAGCAAGAGATAGAGGTAGATTTCCAGTGGCAAACTATAAAATCTTCTATACCTTTCTTCTGTCTTCTAGCAGCTCTCTCATTACAGCCATACATTCCTCTTGTTTGAGCGATATCAAGCTCACTCAGCCCGTTGCTATGTCGGCCAAGCATCGCACTGACATCGGGGAGAAGGGCGCGGTACTTTTTCTTCATTCGAATCGTAGGCTTGCCATTGGCGCTGAAGGCATTTGCCGAGTAATGCATGATGGATTCAAAATCGTACGGGTAACCCTGAGAGGTGACGTTGAGGGCGTCTATCTTGTTGAAGTTTTCCTCGGTTCCCATGGCAATGTTTCGTTGTACCACTTGAATGTACATGTCTCGGTCTTGACGACTCTGCAGATCATAAAGGAAACATTACAAACGAGGGAAGTAAGCGATCTGCTAGCATAAAGTAGAAATTACGTCGGTAAAACAAAAACAAATGCATTTTCTTGAAGATCATGTCTCGAAAAATGAGATTGATTTATCAAGTAATCCATGAATGAGTACACATCAAAGAGTAAATTGTCACTGACAGACCTAAAAAGGCCTCTAGATACTTTTAAAAAGTGATTTTCTTGTATTTGACGTGTGCTCACTCATGCTTAACTTGACAGATCTATCTCATTTCCACACAAAATGTAGTTGATATGTGTAACAACACGTCTGCCCAGTTATTTAGCGTAAGACATTTTCGTTAAAAAGTTATGCCATTTTGATCAGGATGGAGTTGCTTTTTTGATAGCTTTTGTTATTTTGATTTTACTCTCACTTTTGCACAATACGAAATTTACATGTTCGCAAACAATGCGCCGTGTTTGTCTAAGCGTAAGGATGTAACATACAAAATTGGTACCAAAAGATACGAGAAGAGTTACTCTTTCAGGATATGTATACTAATTTGAGTTTAGACATTTGTTTTCTTTTTATTGAAATTTGTCTAGGTGTTTAGTTTTTTCTGACTCACTCGGTAGAATGTTATCATAACGACGCGTCGAAGAATGTAACAATTAAAAAAAAAAAAATAAAAAAAAATAGATTCGAAAGATATCATAGACTTTAAAAAAAATGTAAGAAACATTATTACAACGATGGTTTGATATCAGATACACTGTCGAATATATGGAATATATAATAGAATTACAAAAAAAATAATGATAATAAGTAGATGAGCAAAATATAAACAAAATGATAATGATTATTTACCTGTTCATGCCAGTAACCAATTGCGTGTCCGACTTCATGAACAATCGTGCTGAATACATTACATCCGGGACCCATTGATATTAGCTGCTCTCCACCTTGTCGACCAATGAACGACCAGCATCTAAAAAGCAATAAAGTGGTTATGCGGTCATGTTGGATATTTTAGTTACCATGATTTTTACTTTTCATTTTTGTTTCGTACATGCCTATAGTTATACTCTGAAAAACACTTAGGGTGAAAATGGTAGAAAGGGTCGAAACTCAGAGGTCTGAGGAGTGACAAAGTTTTCCATCGTTTTCTAAAACGCTCTCAATCCTCGGCCCCTTTAATGGGTGTTTTAGGCCCCTATTCCTTTTCCCTTTCATTTTTTAGAGATATTTTTTTTCTTCTTTCTAGATAAATGGGGTGGGCATGTAGAGATTTTTCCCTTCTCTCTTTCTCTCTCTCTTCTCGTTTAAGATTGTTTGTTTCTGTTTAATGTTTGTGGCCTGCGTGCTTTTAAGGCGCTGTCAAAATCCCACATCACCTCATGATTTTGCTGCATTTATTTGAAAATTTTGGACGGTGTTGTATGCATTGGAATAGGTCTGTATTCATAAAGGTGTACTAAGTTAAGCCATAGCTTAAATCTGTGGATTAACTATCGCTAGCCAAATTTGACAAATTTGTCTACTATCATGACTATGTCATGTTCCTAACATGTTCACTGGATTCTGGAATCGTGTTCTAATGGTTAGGAAAACTTTCGTACTTTATTCCCAGACAGTTTTTAATAGACTCTGTACCAAAAATCTGATAAATCAAACATCTACACACTAAGAAATAGAGGTTCAACTCTGCACCCTAAAGGGTGCACAGCTTTGTCGCTATACCTATACCCCTAGGGGTGCAAGTGTGCACCCCATGGAAGGGGTGCACAGGTTGCACCCCATAGTGGGGTGCAGAGTTGCACCCCAAGGGCTCAATATTACACCTTTAGGGGTGCAATCGTGCACCCTTTTTGGTTTTAATTTCTGAATTTAGGGTGCGACTTTGCACCCCGAGGGTTAAGTTCCGCACCCAAGGGGTGCGATCCTGCACCCTATTGGGTGCAAAGAAGCACCTAAGGGGTTCAAGATTGCACCCTTAAGGTTCAATTCGGTACCCGAGGGGTGCAATCCTGCACCTCAAGGGGTGCAAGGACGCACCCATAGGGTTCGAAATTGCACCCCTAGGGTTCAATCTTGCACCTCACGGGGTACAAAGACGCATCCATAGGGTTCAAAATTGCACCCCTAAGGTTCAATCCTGCACCTCATGGGGTGCAAAGACGCATCCGTAGGGTTCAAAATTGCACCTCTGAGGTTCAATTTTGCACCCAAGGGGTTCAATCCTGCACCTCATGGGGTGCAAAGACGCATCCATAGGGTTCAAAATTGCACCCCTAAGGTTCAATCCTGCACCTCATGGGGTGCAAAGACGCATCCATAGGGTTCAAAATTGCACCTCTAAGGTTCAATTTTGCACCCAAGGGGTTCAATCCTGCACCTCATGAGGTGCAAAGACGCATCCGTAGGGTTTAAAATTGCACCCCTAAGGTTCAATTCCACACCCAATGGGTTCAATCCTGCACCTCATAGGGTGCAAAAACGCACCCATAGGGTTCAATATTGCACCCGTAAAGGGGGAAAACTGCACCAATAGAGTTGAAAATTGCACCCTTCCGTGCAAATCTCCACTCCATTCAGTAAGTCATGGGTATGTGTGTGCACCCATATTGAACCCACTGGGATCTAGAATGCAAATACACACGCACACACACACGCACATACACACACACACGCGCACACACACATACACACACTACACTTCTTCACCCTTACAGTCCAGTATGGCTTAAAATATACAAATTAATATTCACATGAAATGTTGTCTAACAATAACAATGGAAACCTGGAAACAAATCGACTTAAAGCAAGCATACTTGCTTTCATAGTAAAGATCTTTATAATACATGTACTGTTACAAAAAATTAATTAAATTTCTGGGATAATTTCGACATGCCTTTATACAGTATATGCCATGTTAGCGGACGGTAATGTCGCAGCGATACTTAGGGCCTATTGTCACATCAATGCATTATTTCCGTCTGGGACCAACCTTTGTCATCACCGAAAGACGTGACTTGGATTCGACCTCCCGTCCTAATTTTCTTTTCCCATAATGTAATCGATTCACAATTATTTTAGTTATTCTCTAGATAGGCCTACTTACTGATATATATCTAAGGTTCGAATCCCAAACACAGCTTTTGGATTGTGACGTCAAATTTTGGGCCCAGACGTAAAATTATGCGCGACTGTTGTGATATTATGCGTCGCTGCAACATTACCAGTCGTAAATCTAACCATTGCTTGGAGACGTGAGGGCTTAACCCCATTAAAAATTCCTGCGTCCTGTAGAAACCAAAAGAAGTACATGTACTATATTCCAGTAATTCCATTGTAAAATTAGACACACCAAATATCGAAAGTGTTACACAAATGTGCTCAAAGAATGAATTCATTTGAAGTCATTTCAATGAAAAAGATTATATCAAAGATCATATTTATTTTATCAATGACTACCAGTTTAGTTAAGAGTCAATCAAATCCTTGCCATACAGAAAGTTAAAACTCTGGTATACTTTTCTTCTCTAAAAAATATTTACTTACGATATCTACTGCTGCCAACCCATACAACTTACACTCCTATGACCCATTACATACAAAAAATGTTGGAAATGAGTATTTTAATAATATTACACATTCTAACAAATTAACACTAATTGTGCTTTAAAAAACACGTAATGGAATACGATATCCTTGAAAATTATGTCATGTGTCCAGTCCTTCTATTTTTTGGAATCCACCAGTTGACTGTTAAATGTTAAAACAGGCACACTCTTCGCCTATGCCACCCCTATTTTAATGTTGTGGGCTGCCCTCCACCCACCCCCCGTATTTTCCAAACATAGATCCACCACTGACTGACTGAATTTAATGTTAACTAGGCTGCAATATTTTTTTATGTTTTTGTACTTTTAAAAAAGTAATCAAATCTTGACTTTTATAATCAAACTAAGAAAATTAGTTCTGCTGTGTGATATCTGATAATGCCAAAATGAATATCTTTACAACAAAATGACTGTCTTCTATATTTCAGAAACATTTTATTGATAAACTTTTTGCATGTTTGATATCCGATGAAATACCATTTTCTTTGCTTCATCTTTCACAATGGTATCTAATTGAAACATACATGTACGACATTAACCAGTCTTATTCATACATATTGTGGGTGGGAAGGGGAAATGTGCACTAGTTATGTCTGTCACATAAAATAATTTTAACTCTATAACCTTTCAAACCTAACCAAACTACACTGTCCTCATAAAGGTGGAATATTTTTTTGGCCGGCTATAGCGACATGATTTTGCTCTGACTTTAATTTTCTTGAAATATGTTTGTCCCTGCTTTTTACTTTTTGGGACCCTGGCTATATCTTGAATTCTCCCAACCCTTCACGTGGACCTTTTTCCAACAAAGTTTTGTCAACACCGTGATGCCCATTTTTGTTATTTTTTTCTCATTTTGGGCCGCTTTTCTGTTTTCCCGGCCGATCAAGGCCCCCCTCAGTCCTACCCCCTGGAAACGCGACTGAGACGAAACTGCTTTTATATTGTTCTTTAAGTTAAATCTATATTTCTGGGGACAGGCTAAGGTCTCTTGTCTAGGGAGGTTGAAGTAAAAAAAAGTGAAAATTCGGAATATTTCATTCCATCTATATGCTGAAAACAAAAGAATGAAAAACCACCTTTAACCCTTAATATCATCATTTTCCCCTTAAATTTTTTTTAGCCTTCGATGACAAGGCTGTAAATAGCCATTATTGATAATATTTTATTTTGATTTATTTTGGTTGAGATTTACAATACAATTTAGGGAAGATAGAAATTTCCATGGTGTAAAAATGAATAAAATGAATGTTGAACCCCAATCAAAATAAGTTTTGACCCCTCCCAGTCAAAAAGAGTCGAAGCCTGTAACCATAAAATCTGATTTAAGTTAAAGAACAATAACAAATCCTCCACCTCAGACGTGTTTCCGATTGGGTAGGACTAAATGGGCGCCTTGGTGGGTCACGTGAACAAAAAAGGGCCCCCAAAATAAGGAAAAAATGACGGAAATGCGTCATCCTCTGCGGGTGACAAACTTTTTTTGAGAAAAATCACCGGAAGGGTTGAGGAGCGTCTAAGATAAAACTTAGGATCCCAGAAAGTGAAAGCTGGTGACAACACATTCAAGAAATTAATAACGGAGCAACATATGTCGCTTGAGCCAGAAAAAAATATTCCACCTTTCTTGACGAACAGTGTATGAGCTACGTAACGGCCATGTATCACAATCATGGGCAAGAACATTTCATACGAAGATTAATTGAGTATTCCACTTGAAATATCGTCAATAAATCTGGTTAGGTAAGTAAACAAAGGAAAATGTATTATTATATGAAATGAATTTTGCATGGTTAGAATATCATTCGCCAAAATTAACAATAGAGAACATGTATGATCCAAACTCATCCTTTTGTTGCATAACATGTGTTTATTTTTCATTTTGATAAGTTTGAAGGCCAACAATCATATTATGCACGATGTTCGCTGGTTTACTCGGCATGAATGACACCTTTTAGATGCAAATTGACGGAATTTTTTTGTTTTTTTTTTGGTTAATACTTTTAAAAAAATTATTATTACACAAGTAAGAGGATCATGTTGAGTCCCCCCTTTTAACTAAATATACTATGTGGTACGCCACGGTAACATGATTGTACATGTTGTGTTTTCCTTCAAACGCAGAATGCAATAAAAAACAAAAACAAAAAACATTGACGGAACCGTCAATATTCAGAACATGAATGACCTATAATTAAAAAGCTTTCTAAGTAACCTCTTTCCAAATGGGCGCCTAGACTTGAATCCAGACAACATAAATTTGTTTTCCTCCATATCGTGAGGTATTTCACAATGGATATGGCTGAATTAAGCAAAAGTTGCAAAGCGAATAAAGCTCGATATTGCATACTACCAAGATAATACCAGGATGTGAATGTTGACATCTTTAGAGATAAATTCCTTCAGAATACTAGGATAGGGGTTGGCAACACCAGGTCCTGTGCTTACAAATGAAATAAGAAAAAAGAAAGACAAAAACATTAGAAGTTTGAATAGTATAATAACAACCACTGTCATCCACTAGTCTTTAATCATCCTTCATAAACTTGTTGAGATGTGCACTTACAAAACCTTTTCAATCGTCAAGAAATAATGTAAAGAAACAAACACAAATTACTTTGCATTATACCATTGCATAATGTTTGTTGTTTTATCCATAATTAAAATAAACAATAACTAGGTTTACTATATAATGGAGAAACTGTTTCCTTATCCTTACCTTATTGACTGACACCCTTCACATCAAACAATCAATGGACAATGATGGAACCGCAGGTAACATGAAGCCACTGTCAACCCTGTAAATTAATATGGATAAACAATATTTCTTGAATGTAAAATGGTTAGGGTCAGTCCAGATTCTGCAATCTCAAATAACTATAGCTGGAAAAAAATCTATATGAATACGCAAGCTTAATTTGATGATATCTTAGCATACCCGCATGATTCTCTAAATTGTAAATCTCATATCGAACATTAGATGTTTAAAAAGCAGTATTAATTAGCAGAATCCAACAACAAAAAAAACAAAACGCATCCAAACTTCGCATAAGAACAAAGATTTTATATATTAAAAATTATTTTGACTCTGACTTTACATAATACATTTACAATAATAAAACCCATCAGAAAAAAGGAATAGCACCGTCTCTTTCAAGAGTCTTCTGAAAATAGTTTGAAGAGTATTCATCTGTCACTCAACCCCAGAAGAGCGTCTGAATCCAAAGAGAGACGATTTTGCATAAGATTTTAAAACATCAAAAGTATTATTATGTCCCCCCTGTGTGGTACATGTGTTGTCTCACATTCCTAGCAGAAAAACCAGTGTCTGCGGACTAATAAGTGTGTGGCTTAATTACGCCCTTATTAGTCATATAGTTGGTTGATATTTAAATATATATATTTTTTTAATGTGAGTGATCAAACTTACTGGATGAAACTTTGCATTAGCCTTTCAGTTACCATGTCCATGCATGTAGTACACTGTCGCGGATGCTGTCCTCCTTACCCATTCTAGATAAAGGAAGAAACAAGATTAATCGCACCATATATTATTATAGATAGATTATTATGAAAGTTCAAATACGACAATTATATTTATTCATTCTCCGTCTCCCTTCAGTTGTTATCCATACTTCATTACCATTTACTTAAAATCACAGAACAAATTTAAAATAAGACTCAAATAACTAGGCCTATGTTTTATAGTTAAACCTTGTTTTTTTAATGATATGAAGACTAAGATACATATTTTTGGCTTATTTGAATACGGCATTCCTCGTCAGTTTGTATGATGTTCATTATCACCTATATTATTGTGTAATTCATTAATAACTCCATTTTGTTATCATTACTTATGTATTATATAGAATGAAACATCATAATTCTAGTACCATATATTGCAAAAAATCTCCTTATACGAGATAATGCTTTTAGTCTTTCCAGTCTCCCTTATCTTGCCCATATTTTTCTGTTCAAAATCGCACAAATACCATGACCCCTAACACCATGGCTCATGGCAAGGAGGCTTATCATGGTTGACTTGGGTGACTCATATTGACATCTTATAATTCTTGGTTATGTTTACATCTTACCAATATGTCACTTGTGGGTGAAAACACATTATAGCCATTTTATCTTACGTTACGTGCTTTGCTGCCAACACAGTGATGTGCTGTGTGTATCATACACCGATTTCCATGCCTATTATGCATGTCGGCAGTATTCGTTAATGAGTAATAAAAGCATACATTTGCGTCAAGTATCTTACGACAATCTATTGGAAGAGATGGTTCACCTTGGAGGCAAAGCAAAGTTTTTTTACGATTTTTAACAGGTAGCTTTCGTTTCTATTCAAATTTTAGTCGTTCTGCCCCCACCCCACCAAAAAAGAAGAACAACTAACAACAAACTAAACAACAACAACAACAAGAATCACAACAACATCGCATGCAGACAAACATGAGTATAATAAACAGGTTAAGGATACACCGCATAGGTCTTCACCACAAATTTGAAATCGCCAGTCGATTGTAACAACATCAACAGAAAGACAGGTACAAATTCTCACTGCACCCATGCAGCAACAGACAGGAGTACCAACTTTTACTGCACCCACGCATTCTACTCTTATGCTCCACCTCTCTTTATTATACATGACAACAAATATAGTTTCATGAATATAATAACTGTATGTATAACGACCATAATGTAATATCATAAAGTTTTTAAGTCACAAATATTGGTACATAAAATAAATTCACGCTTTACCCTGTGTCAACGCAATAAGAGTTAACGAGAGAACGTCACGTGGCACACAGTGAGCAAGTTCAAACAGAAAAGGATGTGACGGTTATTAACTCAGGTATTGCTATAACTGGACTTTCATTTTTTCTGCGGACGTTTGCAGAGGCGGCCGGTTTAGTCACTGTGTGCTGGTGGGTCCTTATTTTCTCCTCAATAACAATTAGACCAAACTTGTAGAAGAATGACAAATATCAATTAATAAAGAATAGGCAGTTGAGTTTCTGCTCAGGTCTCTACAAAAAGGACAAGCACTGCTGGGAAGCTATAAACAATGTTATAATCAACTCCATAATGCAACCCTGAAGACTGGAGTGAGCCAGGCCACATTACCGTTTAAAACCCCGCCAAATTAGTCTGAGCTACAGACACCTTTCCATGCCAGTAAGTATATCTAGTCAGTTGAAAGTTTATCATTAACATTCCTTATAAAAAGATGAATCGATGGCACTATTTTTGCGTCACAAATAATATTTCATATAACATGAAACCCTAAAATAGAATTAAATAACAATGTGATTTTAATTGAAAATAGAATAAATTTTTAAATTGAAACATTATTTTTGGCAGCCATCGCGTCGAGGCTATTCAAGGGTGCCAACTTTGCACCCTTGGTCTGTGCACCCTCTTAACCTTTCAGTGCATGGCACCCCTTGGGGTGCAAAAGCACGCCCTCTCGGGTGCACACGCTCAGAATAGACGGTGTGCACCCCTATTGAACCCTTTCACTTTTTAGTGTGTACTGTTATAGAGATTGTGTCACCTTTTGCTAGCCATAGTTAAATCACAGATTTCAACTTAGGACACCTTGAATACGGGCCATAATGTTCATTTTGATTCCATGAAATTTGCTCCGGCGGAAAGTGCTCCGCTATAAATTCCACACACTAATCGAATGACTAAATTTAACCCTGGATATGCACTACACTGAAAAGATAACTTTGTCAATTGACAAATATAAATTTGTCATTAATGTGGTTTAATTTAACAAATTAATTAAATTTGTCATTAATGTCGGTCTCTAAATTTAACAATTAATAAATTTGTCATGCAAAGATTTGTCATTATAGATTTGTCATGCACCATAACATGACGAATTTTAATTTGTCATGAAAAGTGGTCTAATTTGACAAACCTTTTTCAAAAGTTTGTCATTGCAACATTTTAATTCTCATTCTCATTTTTTCAATTTGTTTTTTCATTCATCAATTTGTACTGCATTTTGACGTTAATGTTGTCATATGTGATACGTCTTGTCGAAATGAGAGAGAAGTCGCAGATCAAAGATCCGAGTAAATCGACAAACTAATAAAAAACTCAAAATTTTGAGGAAATTTTTTTTTTTTTTATTTTCTGGTTCTACCATGCTTCATCTTTGCTCTGTTAAAAAAATGAGTGAAAATGATAACGGGAAAGTGGTAAAAAAGCAGTTTTTCTGCGAGTGTTTTTTTCGGTCATAATTTTTTTTCCCGGACATACAAGCGAACGTCCACGCTCATTTCCCCTCTCCGTTTTGCTCCGCCCTTAGCAACGCATGGTTTTGTTTATTGGACGACGTTCACGGTCATGTGATGTGTGATTTCAACTGGCTTTTTGTTTCGTTTTTGTGAGCGAATAGCGAACTAAACTCTCTTTAGCTAGCTGCACTCAGAAATTTTGCGTGCGATGCCACAACCTGCTTTGAATAAAGCTGTTTCATCCGGGATAGCGGAGCATGCAAACGAATGTCAAATCTAACAATCGGTGGGGAGAAGGGGGGGGGGGGTATGTGGGGAAAAGCTACTTATTGCTTGACTTAGCTATCTCGATCCAAATGAATGTTAATTTCAGCATTTTATTTTAGGGGCTGCGATATCTGTTGTCCTGATGGGAAATTAAAACCTCCCTATAAACAAATTTGGTTCCATCAGGGAAACATAGAGCATACAAAAGAGGTGACGTGATAATACTTCTGATCACAAGTATTTAGGTTAAAGTCTTCTGCAGTTTTATTTTACAAAGTACGTGTTAATAAAGAAGCGTTTTACTAAACACGACGAAACAAATACGATTTACTCTTAAAATAATTCATTTCTAAAATTATTAATATCTTCTTATTACTGGTAACAAGTTTGATCAATAAAAGACGAGATCGAGCAAATCATTTAAGTTTTTTTTCATTGTCTTAAGCTAACCTAGCCACTCATAAAACGTGATCAGAGAAATTCTAACATTCGTGAGGCGCAAATATTTATTAAAACATTTTTGGAGGCTTATCTCTATCATATACTTATTCAAAGAATATAAAACAAAATTCATAAGCCCCTGTACAAGATAATTTAGTCTATAGACCATTATTATGTTCAAAATTTCCAACAGAGTTCAGATCAAAAATGACTCGCTTTATTATGAGTAAGAGTATACGCGATTGACATTCAAAAGAACGCACGCACATCGGATAAAACCCCAAAAGGTTTTAAAATAGTTTTGTTTCTAACTAATTTAGCGCCAGGATGGTAAACACTTTTTTAAAAGAGCGGACTTTTTCTTAAACAATTAGAAAGAGCATGACGTTTTTATTTATTTACGAAGATATAAAACAACTAACCAAATTCAGCTTCTTTTTTTTGAGAAGATTGAATGTTATTTAGACAACATCACCGTTTGCCTCGATCATGCGTGACGGACGAGTATTGTTCTCTGTATACTCTGAATGCAGCCTCCTCATTGGTCAATCGTTTCACCTTTGTAACAAGTGGTTGCTAGGGCATTTCGGTGAGTACAACGGTGACAAAAATGTTCTTATTTTTCTTGCGCGGAGTCAAACGGAAGTCAAACTTCGAAGACGTTTTTCTCTTGATTTTGATTCAAGAGCACAATTCTCCTCGCGTTCAGAGGCTAATATCTCCACTTCTATTTACTCTTTACAGTCGGGTTATATATCAAATTCAAGGCAATTAATCAGGGATCAATAATATCAAATAAAATTGATTTCAAAAATCGCGATTAGTCTCTCATTTCGACGTGACGCATCACATATATGCGGTACTTTCGCGGTAGGTGGGAGACGGGAGTATGGTGTAGTGTGGTGTAGTGGAGTGGGGCCTGCACGAACTTCGCTCGAGTGGTACCGTGTACATGCAGGTATGCATACTCAATTTACTAATATTTCGGTGAAAACACTTCACTACTATAGAATTTCATACAAAAGTTATCTCCACAGTAATATACTACAATCAAATTCATTAATTAATCATTTAATTTTTATTTTTTAGTATAAAAGTTTACCTTTTTCGATCTACTCAAGCCTTGCCTCGCGCTAAATCACGGCGACCGGCGAGTGATCGAAGGACGCTGATTATGTGTGGGGTTCCCAAACTGTCTTCAGGAGCTAAATTTGTCATGCATTTTGCGTCAACAAATTGATTTGTTTTTCAACAATAATTTGTATTATAATTCGTTATGGCCGACTTAAAATCGTCATTTCTACATTGACTGCGAAGAGGATTTGTCAATTACGGTTGCGAAGAGTCGTCACGCAAATAAATCAGTCATGCGCAAGTTTTTTTTGTCAACACCAGTTGAAACTTTGTAATAGTGCTCGATCAATTGTTATGTATTTACCATGAGTTTGTCATTTCACAGTTATATCGCAAAACAAATTATTTTACCCCGATTGACGAATTAATCTGGCCTTGTGACAAAGTTATCTTTTCGGTGTATACCCTACCCTAAACCTAACATGAAACCCTATAGCAACCCTAACCGTCCATCTTGGGGAAATCCTGAATGAAATAGCATAACTTTTAAACGAAAATGTTTTTAGCCACATAACTTGGCAAGCTTATTGCCACAGTTATCAACTAGATTCTGCGTAAAAAATAGATTGATTCATCAAGTAATCCATGAATGAGTACACATCAAAGAGTAAATTGTCACTAACAGACCTAAAAAGGCCTCTAGATACTTTTAAAAAGTGATTTTCTTGTATCTGACGTGTGCTCACTCATGCTTAACTTGACAGATCTATCTCATTTTCACACAAAATGTAGTTGATATGTGTAACAACACGCCTGCAAAGTTATTTAGCGTAAGGCATTTTCGTTAAACAGTTATGCTATTTTGATCAGGATGGATCTTGGGCAAAATAAAGCCGGGAGCAATCGTGGCAGGAGCAAATGTCGTGTTACCGTTCATTTTACCGTGACGGTGTTTGCTTTCAACATAAATGATAGCTTACCCTGGAAAGTAGGCGAATCTTAGATAATCCTGATGAGATGGTTCTTTAGGCACGAATCTAATACACGTGTTCTGTTGCCAATGTCTCATTGCGGACTTTATCAGTCGAGCAGCTTCGTGATCTGAAATAAAAGTGAGAAATCGTTATAGTATTAACTGGCCTCTCCACTCCTAAAAAACTAAAAAAGGCCCTGAAATCAAAGACCCCCTCCTGAGTCTTAATATATTTCTTTCTAGTCATACAAACTGCACTTGAAATGAAAAGAACATTGTAAAACACTATCAATTTTTTTCCTTTGGTTTGTTTGTTTTTTGTTTTGTTTTGTTTTGTTTTGTGTATTTTTTGACGGCTGCCTAAACTTACCAAACTTTCTAATGAGTACCGGTTGGACGCCCACTGTAATGTAGATATTGGACCTTCGCCATGAAGGGATGAGATAGAAACCACTTTCAGACAGATCCCCCCCCCCCTCCCCCACACCACCGCTATGTCTGTTGCAGGTTTGAAATAATTACGTGTTCATAATTATAAACCATATACTCACTGAAGTCTGAATCGATGGTATACGGGATGATGGCGTCTGGCCATCGAAGATCACGTCCCTTGATGATAGCACGGCGTGGTCGTGTACGACTTCGTAATGTACCCATACTGGCGATACCAAGTTGACGTCTCTGCTGCCAGTCTAATACGATGTCCCCTTCGAAGAACGGTGTGACGAAAGAGTTTTGGCCTACATTAAAAATGTATATAATGTAGATATCATGTAGAGTGATATCATACATGTCGCCCATAACATCTTAATAATTTTAGATTGGGTTCCGTGCAATGTTAAAAATGGAAACAAAATCCTTGTCCCCTATAAATTGTGTCCCAACGTGAACACATGTGGTAAAATTTTACTGCAGTTTTGTCATGTATTTGGAAGTCATTAATAAAAATAAAAACAAAAAACGAGGAGATAAACTTTACGAAGCAAATTATGATCGAATTCGCTTGATAAGGTCCCTGTTACATATGAGTAACGATAAACTGAATATCATAGCCAATCCCCCAAAAAATTCCTTGTTACAACTTACATAGACTTCATGCATAAATGTCCCACTATAAAAAAAGTAATAAGAATTGATCTCCACCCTATACAGTCTGTGTCAAAAAGAATGGTACAATCGGGGGAAAATCATTTAGGTATGAAATATTTTAAAATGTTATGTATATGGTAACAAATTAAAACCAATATATTGTTCTTGCTTATGCAATTTATTTCAAATAATTTGCTTTTGCAGGACAAAAGATATGCTAATTTATGTGTGAAGACAAGGGAATTGACTGCGCAAACCTATTGTTCTTTTGGTTCATTTTGGCGACTTATGTTCGAAACCTATACACAAAGGCACGACACGGCGTGCGCAAAATAAAATTTATTGATAGTAGAAAACTACTCATATCTCAAAATCTACAGCACTAAATATGATGAAAAAATGCAGAAGAAAGCTTATTGTTCCTGCTTTATGGAAGTACTAAGCATTATTAGGTTGTGACTACCCTTCAAGTACAATTAAAAAAAAAGTTTCCCAACTGTACCATTTTATTTGACACAGACTGTATATTGCAAATGTATGATCTCACCCCTTATTGTATGATCTCACCCCTTAATTCTCCCTGCCACCCCCTCTTTTGGTCTTGCTTTCTTATATTTTTTTTCACTCTCTCTCTCTCTCTCTCTTCGTCATGTTCTGCATTCTACTGCACATCGGTATAATCAATCAATATTTACATTTTGGAAATTTTCCAACTATAATATTAAAACTCACTTTTACGGTTTGATGCTCGAACATTCATGCTGCACAGGTGGGCGAGGGGTGGTGGGCAAATATCTAAGGAAGACATAAAGAGAGGTAACAGTTTTGATAAATTATTACTTTTGAATAGGCCTTATTCAATTTAATTGAATTCAATTTCCATTTATTCTGTTTCAAAACGATAAAATAAACCATAACGCGAAATATCAAAAATGAGAAAATTCCAGAGCAAAATTCCAATAAAAGACATTTGCTTTCATACATACATTATGAGTCAGATATAACATGGAGGAAAGAAGAAAAGACGGACATAAAGAATGTACTGTACATTCTAAATACGAAAGTGTCAATTATTTATGGGTGCTCGTATAGTGACTACACTTGAAGTGCTATATCAGCACCTGCTATTTTGGCACTTGCCCAAGTGATAATTTATTAACAAAAAAGCAAAAAATGTTCAATATCGGTATGGGATTCAAACCGGGGTCCACTTAGACATGGCAAAGTACCGCTGACGTTACAAATTATAGACCAACAGAGGTCTCCCTAACTAACTTTAATTATGACAGCATAGTAGATGATTATGGCAAATTTGAAGAAAGTTCTTCATGCAACAATATACGATCTGCTAGCAATCGTGAGATGTGAATTGGTTGAACGTGCTCGTTGGCGCTTCTCATGCAGGGGACCCAGGTTCGAATCTCATCACCATCACCCTACTCCAATGTAATTCGTGGGGGAGGGGGCGTACTTACTGCCCTCAGCATAAAAAATAGTAAATTCATCCGACTTGCTCCTCGGTTATATTATATCCAGTGGCGGATCCAGGATTTAGAAATAGAGTGGGCGCCAGGCCCGATAAGGGAGTGGGCCTCCAAAATTTTCGAGTTTTAACATGTACAGTCAATGAGTGGTTTTCAAATTATAGAGGGAGGGGGAACACGTCTCCTGCGCCCCTACCTGGATTCGCCACTGCATACCAATGTGTCCGAAAACATGACAGCTGTAATTTCGGTTTACCAGCCATGAACATTACCTCGTTGATTTAATTAACATTGCAGCGACACAATTCGTCATGAAACAAATGATAACTGACTTGATATACATGTATTGTGCGAAACTAACATCATTACGTTGCAGGCACGGATCCAAATTTTGGTACGGGAGGAAGGAGAATTGAAGAAAAAAAAGAAGAAAAATACGGATCTTGGGCCACCGCCCCCCCCCCCGAAAAAAACCGAAGAAAAAAGGAAGACAATAAAAAGAAAAATGGATGAAAGACTGGCCTGAGTGAAATGTTATAAGACATCAAAATCACGTTGATTGAATGTAAATACCTTATCCACTTTAACCCTAATAAGACTAGGGGGGGGGGGGGAGCTCATTCAGCCCCCTCTACTTTTCCGCTGAGACTTTATGACTTCTTTTCTTTCGATTCTCACGCAACTTCTGAGACCAAATTTGCGAGGCCAGGGTACCGGTTCGGCAGTTACGCAAAGTTTTGTACCGTGCGTCAGACCCAAAGTTGCTCAAAAATGTGATTTCGTATAGGACAATTATTTAATGCAAATTGTGTTTATGGCCAAAATCATAAATATATCATGTTTTTTTCTTTTACTGATCAAATTCAATTGATTTCATGTTGTTTGTGATTTAAATAGTGTCGCCGATAATTTCCATCGCGAAAAAAAAAAAAAAAAAAAAACAATAAAAACAAAGGAATACATAAGAAAAGAAAATTAGATACCGGTATAGATTTTTTTTAAATAGACTTTTTATCAGAATTCTATTAAGCATGTTAAGAGTGTAAACAAAAAATCAACTTATTTTTAAAGTTTTGTCATGTTTGTACTTTCATTTCTGATATTTTACGGATTTGCTATAATGATAGGCCTTTCACTTTGCCTATAGCATTATTGTAGGTATTCGAAATATGATTACTTTATAGGCTTTATTTCTCTCCTTGCAAAGAAGGCACGCTAGGACTATGACCCTTCAGAGTTAGTGTCTTTTAGTCTCTTTATTCATATACGATTTGCACACAATAAATATTAATTGCTATGCTGATATCGACATTTATATTCCTCACTTTCAGAATGTTGAATAATACAGTATCTGATTAGTCCGAAGTTGGGGTCATGTCTTGAACCATGACCTCAAAACAACGAACTAGGGTCAACGGGCTATAAATAATTTATTTGACTCTCTTTGCAGTTTCATAATAAAAACGGATATAGTCTTACTTTGATTTATTTGCCACGGTTCCCTTGTCTCCTCAACGTCGCCAGCCCCAGTCAATCTCCTCGTCGTTCTCGGAATCGTATCAGCACTCCTCTTTAAACGGTGGTCATCGACGTCCATGGACGTCATATCACCAGCCACGAGTGGCCAGTTGACCACGGCTCTGCTCCCGGCAGGTAGCGGTTTGATCATCGTTATCAAGGCTAACAGGGGGATGATCACCGAGTTGGCTGCCAGGATAAGCGATTTCGACATCATGATTTTCTTGCGTTGTATGTCTAAGGTGAGAGTTAATTCTGGTTGTAGATTTGGCAAGTTCAAACACATTTAATTTTCAATTAAGTGAAGCCGAATTCCTTTTGATAAAATAAATAGTTTAAATCATCTTAAAACTTTTAAAAAAATATTGTCCTCTCTTTCCTTTGTACCAAGTTGCACGAATAAGTCTCCGGTGTGCACCTGAATGATGATGAAAAATACAATATACTGAAATAAACTTTAGGCTAGAATACAACTGGTACAATCTCTGAGATGAGCATATTATGAATGAGTATCGAAGTCCATATTAATCTAATATATACCCTCAAAAATGTGAATAAAACAATACAGTACAGGTAGAGAGTTGGAAGGCAGTGCCTAAACTATGAAAACGTTTCTCTGAAAACTTTCGTTCTGTTTAAATTGAATTTATATCTATTTTCCATGCGGTTGATGACTTCATCGCTTAGACCAGGTTGACTTTGAAAGCAGGAGTATGCGATTGCAATGTATGTATTTACTTAGAATATACAAATTGGATAATTCGATTTTTTTTTCGTGACAGTTCGGAAGTCATAATGGCACCTGTCTAAGTGATTTTTATCATATCGGAAGAGGAAAAATAACATTGACGAATTTTCACGAGAAATCATTTATGCATGCGTAATATCCTGCGTAATGGTTGTCTTTTTTATGCTGCAGTCACACAGACACTTACGTTGAGTTACGTCCGGTTGCGTCCAAAAATTATTTTGTTTTCTGCGGATCCCCACGGATGCCTTCCCGTCATAGTGAGCAGTGAAAATAGTGATAATTTCGTTCATCCATGAAGTAAAACAACGAAATACATATGAAATGATAGAATAGAAGATGAAATAAGATTAAAACAACGAAAACGTAACTATACGTAAGTGTCTGTGTGACTGCAGCATTATGCTTCTATTCTATCATTTCCTATGTTTTTCTTTGTTTTATTGGATGAACGAAATTATCACTATTTACACTGCTGAGTATGACAGGAAGGCATCGGTGGGGATCCGCAAAAAAAAAAAAAAAAAATTAGACGCAACAGGACGTAACTCAACGTAAGTGTTTATGTGACTGTAGCATAACGTCGTTTGTGTTTTGTCATTAGATTATTTGAAAACAAATATAAGGAAGTCTGTTTTAATAACACAATTATTCAGGTTTCTCTATATAAAGGGGTGTTCTAGGCCTGGTACATTTTTGGATGAGGATCGATAGCATATTATGACTCAAGGGGGCGGATTATTATCCTGATAGTGACATTTAGTTGCAATTGAACATGTTGAATAATGAGTCAAAATATATAATTCCGTCTGTGCCGTTAAACGGATTTCCAGTAATTTCCTCTTTTCGCCAAAGGGTTCTTTAAAAAATAAATAAGTAGGACTAAATGAAAAAAAAAAGAAAAAAGTCGAAGTCACTCTTCCATTTCTTTTACGCTAAGCACACCAAGCAAGATATATCTTTAAATAAGGAAGAATAATTAAGCACGCTGTTTCATGCTTTATGTTATTACATTTTATTTTCCAATTGAGTTCGATCTTTTTCTTGCTAGAATAACTGCTTCTTTACCATAATTTGTTATCGTGTTATATTTATTTCTAAAGAGCGAGCTGGGGGGGGGGGGGGGGGGGGGGTAGATGTTCAAAAAATGTCGGTCTTCGGCCCATAGTAAGGGTTATCAAGTATCGGCTATAGGGGTAATGTTCAGTTGGTAAATCGGCTCGTTCGTCCATCCCCCCTTCCCCTTTTTTTTTCTGGGGGGGGGGGGGGCTGGGGCCCCCTGGATCAGCGCCTGTGTTCTTGCTATATAAATTGCTTGTTTTTAATGCTATTATCATGCTTCATTTTCCTTCTTTTTTTTAAGTAATGAAGAGTTTGATTCCAAAAGGGGCTAAATCCACTTTTAGTGTTTGGGAGTAAATCAATGTTTTTTAATTTACCACTTTCTCTTATCCATTGTAACTTTTTTTTTTAAATATATATGATTACGCTATTCGATTAATTGAATCTTTTTTTTTTAAATCTAGCTATTAATTTCAATTTTCATGGATTTAGCTCCTTTTGGAATAAAACCTCCGTCAAATTTCAATTTTTGTGCATTTAAAAACTATAAATAAATAAAATTCAACACGAACACATTAATATTGCTACCAGAGTACAGTTGCATCTTTTCTGATGTTTAAAATTTGCGAATTAAAAAAGGAAAAAAAAAAAAAAATCATAGAATTTCCTATCTTTTCTCAAGACCGGAATTTTCTATGTTTTATTCCAAAAGGAGCTAAATCCAAAAATATTCATAAAAATATGAAAGCTATGCTAATTATTTCAAAATTTTTCACTGATGATGGAGGTAGCCACAGCATGTGCTAAAAGATCTGACTGTATATTGTCAGGTAAGGTGGTTAAATAAACAAATGACCATAGCGGATTTAGCGCCTTTTGGAATAGAACCGTTTTAGATTTAGCTCCTCTTGGAATAAAACTCATATTTGTAACCGATTTTTTTTTTCTCAATCTTCCCGAATTTTTTATATTTTTTATCCGATATGCTGCATTTGATTCCCATGCCTAAGATGCACTTATTTATCCTATAAAATCCATTTTGGTCAAAAGTGGATTTAGCGCCTTTTGGAATCAAGCTCTTCGTATGTGCATAATTTATAAATTTTCGCAGAAGGTGCCCATGTGCAAATATGCCAGGCACTGAAAACTTGACAAAATATAGGCTTATAGCTTCCTTGCGATTATGACGGAAGTTTTCATTGTGAGAAAGGACTATCCCGATGCACACACCAGTTGGTGACAACGAAATGCGATCGTCAACCATTAAAAAAAATACCATAAAAAATTATGTTAATAATAAAAGAAAGGAAAAAAAAAAATCCGTTGAATCGGAATTTCAATACACTAAACTAAAACAATTTTTTTTTTCTCTTTAACCTCAACAGAGGAACTTTATTTCAATAAATTTTCTTTTCTTTTTTCACAAATCAACAAATATTCAAAATCAAATAAATTTCACAAACAAAAATATGGTATTGTAAAGCCACCCAAAATTTTCTACAACAATTCCATTAGTTTTTCTACCATATTGTCTTCTTTTTTAAGAAATTTCAAGTAAAGTAATAGTTCATGTTTTAAATTTCGATATAACATTATAACATTTGTTCTTCTATTCGATTGTAAATTCTTTATATGATTCCTATAAATGATATATTCAGCAAAATTAATAATCAATTTCACTAAATCATAACAAGAGTTATCAATCTCATATCCAACTATTAATATTTTTTCAGTCATTTGAATATCCAAACCACAGAAAATAAAAATCAGTAAAGATACAATTCTCCAAAATAATTTAACATTTTCACATTCTAACATCATGTGGGCTATTCCACGGTTACTCACGTTACATTTGGAGACACCTTGACTCATACTTGGAGCTGTAACTCCATTATTATTGATAGGATAAACATCTTTTTATCACAACAAAGTACACAGTCTGACTATCCTTGTATAAAACAAAATTGAGAAAATTTTTATTATGCTCCTGAGCAAATCTTTAAAATGTGTCGGTTACTCAGTAACATGATTTGGACATGCATAAATGAAAAAGTCGACATCAGTGAAAAGTGTCCTCATACAAGGCTTTTATGGAAGTTGATTATATCCATTTCAAAGAAGTATTAGGGAGACAAAATTTTGTATATAATTAAAAAATAAAGAACACATGTTTTTACTAGCGGGTGCAGATGAAGTGGTTACTCACGTTACGGTTACTCACGTTACATTTTTGTCTGTATGGTCAACAACATAAAGTCACTAAAATTCAATAATGTGTGTAGGATGGCCTTTCTTCTTTACCTCCCTGCTTTTTGAATGGCACAGTGGTTCATGTAATCAACTTTAACCCGTACACTGCTAAGGGGCAGAAAAGTGGCCATTTCCATGTTTTTCTTTAATTGAGGACTAATTAGGGCACTAAACTATGATGAAATGATGAAACATATTTATTTGAAGATTATACAATATAAATTTGAAATTGGATGATTTGTGAGATTTTAAAAAATACGGCTAAAATGGCAAAATTGTGCAAATACCGCTAATTATGCACATTTCGGACTACGCGGACATTTTGAAATTCATGGCTTATGACGCAAATATTTAAAAACTAATGAGCTAAAAACAAGTTTCATTTTTAGTTATTTATCATTCTATCAGATTAGTCATAATTAGATAACTAAATATGTTTTGAATATTGAAAATATTAATAATTCATATAATTTTTGAAAATATGACTTTTTCGAGATGATAATATTTTCATCTTGAAACGTCCAAAATGTCCTCAAATTTCGAAAAAAAACTCGTTAAAACTATTTGAAAATCAAATTCCAAATACTTATGAAATAATATGATTATTAATTCAATATATGAATTATGAAAATCATATTTTTTGCTGAATATTTCCAAATTATGGGCTTAGAATTCCCCAAAAAAACTATTAAAAAAAACCCTCAGCAGTTCACGGTTAGGGCATTCAATGTATTGTTCGACACTCTTTCAAGTTTGGTTTAATCTAAACTTTGAGTCTTACTATAGATTCGCTTGTGATACTTCTATTCAATTTTGGTTGTGTGATTGTATGACCACTGATATTTTGATGAAAAAAGAGTCACATCAAAGAGGTGTACCTCATTTTGCTTTTAATTAAACAAATATACTTCAAACCACCATGAGACTTAAAACTTGACATCCCAAGAAAATGTTACCTAACTTCATAATTTTTTACTTGTTACTCAGTTACATGATGGTTACTCACGTTACACGGTACTCAGTTACAGTTTTTCTTTATATTTTTATTAAATGGGTATTTTTTTATGATTTTGATAGTCATCACGGTGTAAAATATTGTTTGAAGGAAGATTTAAAGTCACCAATTAACTGTGAGAATTTTTTCTAAGGAAAACAAGTCAGTTTTTTGGTTACTCAAGTTACATCACCTGAGCGGTTTACAATATTTCTTTTTGAATCGAGTACTACAAATTTTCTTGAAAAGCTGTTGTGTATTTAAGTAATTTGACTCTTTCTAAACTTCAGAAATATATAAAGTGGATGATGTTGCTATAAACAAAATGGTAATAAGGCATATTTCATTTTTACTATTTTTCTGTATTTGTACAGAATGGAAGAACACTTTCGACCATTTTTTTCCAAAGTATATGAAAATAAACTTTTAATTTTTTGTTCCTGAAACTATCATGTATGAAGGACTAAAAGTATTTAAAATTAAAAAAAATATTGAATTTGAATTTTTAAGCTCATGTCCACCAACCTATGGAAATTGCCATATGCTTCGAATTTTCAAGTGTATTACAAATGGTACAGTATTATATAGTCTAGAATATTCCATCTTACATAAATTGTAATGTGAGGGTAAATCATGTGCAAAAATTTAAAGTTAAATTCTTTGATTTTATTAGCACAGAAAGGAATTTAAAATCTAAAACAGATGACCAATTGAAATCAAATGTAAATTTGTCTATTTTTCCAAGCATTTAAAATATCGGGGTTTCCCTCTTTTTTGTATCATCAATGAATATATTATTTTCGTATTGATTTTTGACAAATCTATCTTATCCCTGTCGAAATTCAATAAATGTAAATCAACCATATTTCAGTATTCTACTTGTAATCGTTGTAACCACTCTAAAAGGAAGCTTTTTCAATCTTAAAACTTAAATGAAATAAATACTTTTGGTAACCATATTCCTGGGCAATTTTCGTCAGAATCTTTCAACGGTTTATTACAAATATGGTATACTTTTTAATACCCTTTCTCTCCCAGACTTAAATGAAGCATTCGGTTATTTATCTTTATATTACTATTGTTCATAATATCATGTTCTTATGTTTTTCGTATCAGGAACGGTTACATATTTAGTTCAGACCATATACCAAAATCACAATAAAAAATAACTTTTTTCTTTACCACAGTAATTCCATGTCCTTTTTGTGACAGTTACAGCTCTAAACAAAAAGGTATTCCCAATTTTGTTAACCAATATGAAGTATGTTTCCATGATCATTTTTTGGCAATTTTAAAAATTTTGTTATCCCATGGATTATTGCGGAGTGCACTGATTAGCTTAAGTCAACATGTCTAATCCTCCATTCGTAGCTTCATTAATACAAATATTTCTTCGTATTTTTTCTGTTTTTGAGTTCCACAAAAAAGTATACATTAACCTATCAATTTTTTTAATGATATGTTTGGGTCCTGGAACAGCAGTAGCCACATAAACTATTTGTGATGCAGCTAACATCTTTATAACTATGATTTTTCCGTAGTACGTCAAATGGCGCATTTTCCACAAATCTAAAATTCTTTTAATCTTGTCAAATTTTCCTTCCCAATTTAAAGTTTCTACATCTTTTCTTTTCCTCCCAACATAAATTCCGAGAAATTTAAATGGATCATTTGAAATAGTTAGTCCTTCAATTTCATTACCATCACATATATTTGAAATCTGCATTATTTTTGATTTATCCCAATTCACTGAAATACCGGCATATCTACCAAATTTATTTATTTCCTCTATAAAACAATTAGCATGATCTTTTTCACACTTAAAGTTGAGTGTTTCTGGAAGAGACACAAAATCTCATCCTCCTCGTTTGATTTGTTGAGCAAAATAGCAAAGTACTGCAAAATTTTAATGCAAACAATTTGAAAAATCCATAAATTTATAACTGATATCACAATGAAAACAATATCGTCATTACCAAATTCGTTATTGTCATAATGATAATACTCACAGGAATAGAGGAGCAATAAAATCAAGCCGATAATCAAACTTGTCGAGCCGATAATAACCAACAGCGTGCACAAAACGCAAGCAAGAGTGCTTGGCAACATACTCTCTCTCAAGACACATGTATGAATAGTGATTACCAGGTCAAGTTTATAGATGCTAAGTGCAAAGATCAAAACCTTTATGTCTGTTTGATTGATGGGCTGAAGCTTCCCATACAGTCATGATGGACGTAGGCCTACGTGCATCCAATCTTTAATCCCCTTTACAGGATCAGATGGGATTTATCGATTCTAATGAAAAGACTGGATGAGTGTGAATGGGGATAATACAAGAAAGCTAACGAGAAATGGAAGAAGCAAATATAAAACAATATATAAATGAGTGCCAGATTCTTGGCTATGAAAGGGCTGCAAAGAACTCAATTTAGACAGAAGACGCAAGGGATAAGCGCCTAAGAACTAAAATTTACTGAAGATTAATTCAAGTTCAGAAGCTATTGTCAAAATTCAAACTGTGGTATAGTTCTAAAAAAAAATCCTTGCCCCTTTCACTCGTAGAACGAGTTGTCGTCGGGTTGGAACTGATAACATTTGGCAATAGTTTAAAACTATTGCAAAATTATAGATGGTTGGTTGGTGGTTGAGCTTTGGATGGCGCCCTGCAATCTGTATTGAAGCCGAAGATCGATCCCAAAGATTATTTGCGCCACTCTTTAATGTGCTAGTAGTCGTTAATGACTGTTCCTGGATTCTGTGTTTGTTGCCTGTGTGTTCCGTTGGTGATCGGTGAAAATGTGAGGGGGGGGGTGTGGTAAGGTAGCAGGATGTTGAACGATTGCGAATATTTTAGACTCCTTACATTGCTGCTCGCAGTTGTACATTTATCCTCTTCGTATTATGTGTGTGTAGTTCTTTGATGGACGAGTATACTGATACCGTATTAAACGTTGTCCAAAAAGTTTCCTTTTGCAACATTTCGAGTAAGTTTTATAGTGTCATAGACTGTCCGTCTCTATTCGGTTTACAAGCTCGTTGTTCCTGACAAGATTTGTGTGGCCAAAAAATGAAGATAAGGGTTCCAAAGGTTTTCGAAAATGAAGTGGATTAGAGTTTCCGATATTGGTAGAAGATTGTCTCTGTTGTGGGAAATTGAAAGAATTTTTTCATATCCCGAAAAATGAAAATGGTTGGAAAGTGTGTAGAAAATAAGGTTGTGCCCGGTAAAGAGCAGCTCATACGATTCTTTTGAGAGGCGATGCGTATCTTTTACGACGTAAAAGTGCGGCGGTATTCTGGGGGGGGGGCGTTTACGGCCTCGACCCATCCCGCTCCAGCGTAGTGGCCGCCCAAGCAGAGGCCCCCGAGGAGGTAAGACCAAAAGGTGCTGCCAAAATGACCACAAAAGGGCGACAAATTGACCTTAGAGGGGCGCCAATTTTAACAAATTGTTTTAAAATCACACATTATTTGAGCAGATTGACCTCTTAAACCTACCCCTATAGCTGATGACCTTATGGTTGCCCGGAGGCCGATTTTTTTTTCAACACATGATTATTTTTTCTTTCTGGTAAATTGTTGGTCTACATGTATTAGCTATGTAATTTATCAGGCTCTTCCATTTCCAACATTTTAATGAACTGGAGGTTCAGAATTACAGGAAGCTACAGGAGCAGTTCTAATCCTTCGTCAAGGGTATGGTTTGACCCAATCACGA
>CALNVZ010000218.1:22949048-22993249 GCA_940671915.1 Paracentrotus lividus
GAGCGGAAAATTGCCCCCGCTCTCACCGCTGCGCAATATTTGTGGCAGCTCAAAACTTTCGGAGCTAGTAGGAGGTCCATCAGCGGTGGCACCGGCGTTACGCGTATGCCCTATAACGGGGCGACTTCTATTAAAACGGTGCTGAACGGTAACCGAGCTGTGTTGATTTTTTTTTTTCAACCGCTCCAGGATCGCTCCCAGCAAAGTTTTGGCGGTGAGACCGGGCCTATGTGTAGCAATATATGGGTAAAAAAAGAAATCGCCTGGATTGCTTCTTAAGCGGGGGCTGGGGGTGAAAGTGTTGGATTGTATTTTGGTGGTGATAATCAGTAATCCGACTATATCTACTTGAAAAAAGAGACCATGGTGGAATGCTTTGCATACCATATGTGATACGTCTTGTCGAATGAGAGAGAAGTCGCGTATTCAAAGATCCGAGTAAATCGACAAACTAATAAAAAACATCAAAATTTTGAGAAATTTTTTTTTTGATTTCTGGTTCTACCATGCTTCGATCCTTTGCTCTGTTAAAAAAATGAAGTGAAAATGATAACGGAAAGTGGTAAAAAAGCAGTTTTCGGCGAGTGTTTTTTTCGGGTCATAATTTTTTTTTCCGGACATACAAGCGAAACGTCCACGCTCATTTCCCCCTCCGTTTTGCTCCGCTTAGCAACGCATGGTTTTGTTTATTGGGACGTTCACGGTCATGTTTGATGTGTGATTTCAACTGGCTTTTTGTTTCGTTTTGTGAGCGAATAGCGAACTAAACTCTCTTTAGCTAGCTGAACTCAGAAATTTTGCGTGCGATGCCAACAACCTGCTTTGAAATAAGCTGTTTCATCCGGGATAGCGGAGCATGCAAACGAATGTCAAATCTAACAATCGGGTGGGGGAGAGGGGGGGGGGGGTTATGTGGGAAAAGCTACTTATTGCTTGACTTAGCTATCTCGATCCGAAATGAATGTTAATTTCAGCATTTTATTTTAGGGCCGCGATATCTGTTGTCCTGATGGAAATTAAAACCTCCCTATAAACAAATTTGGTTCCATCAGGGAAAACATAGAGCATACAAAAGGGCGATTCTTTGAAAAGTGAACCTTTTTGGGAAAAAATAAAGTTTGTCCTTTTTGTTTTTAGAGCTGCACATTCATATAGTCATTGTTCTGAAGTTTTCATGAAATGCATTTTTTATCTATATTTTACAAATTTTTCATCTGCATTTGCATTAAATTAACATGCAAAAATTATTGAATAGAAAAATGGTACGTAAATATCATTTGTTCTGACCCTGACTTGATTGTATATGCTGGTCTCCTTACTTTGATTATTGTCATTATAACTCTCTTTTTAACTTCATTCCTTAAATATTAAATGAAAAAATAATTGGGCTGTTGAATTGTTGTTTATTTTAAGATAATTAACACTAAAGAAATCAATTGCCATTCAAATGTCACACACGTGACCCAAAAACACGAAAGTTAACGCCCCCCGAAAACCATGGTTCCTTTTATTACAATTATTTTCTCCAAAGCTAGATATAATGTGCCTTGCATCTCACGAAATATGAGCCATGATAGCTTAATTTTAGTTATTAATTAACTTTGAAATTGGTCACACACGTGACCCACGGGTCACGTTGTGTGACCAACTATGGTATGCTTAAAAAAGGGACCAGGCTATTCGCGCCATTCTTTGAAAAGTGAACCTTTGGGGACAAATAAATTTTTGCTTTTTGATTTTAAGCTGCATAATTCCAAATAGAGCAATGTCTGAAGTTTCATGAACTGATGTTTTTCGTGATTTTTGCAATTGTTCATGCTCATTTGCATAAATTACATAAAGCATAATTAAATGGAAAACGGTAAATAAAATATCATTTTTGTTTAACCTGACTGGAATGGATATGCTGACTTCCTTACTTGGATACTGTCATTTATATTATTATTTACCTCTAATTCCTTTTAATCTACCCAAAAAATAATGTTGTCATGGTTGTTAAATTGATTATTATTAAGATAATCAACCCTGGAAATGAATTGCCTCAAATGCCACACACAAGTAACCAGAAACACAAAAAGTTTATGCCCCGTCTTAACCATGGCTCTGTATTATCATAATATTTCTTAAAGCTAGATTTAATGTACCTTGCATCTCACTAAATATGAATCCATGAGCAAGTTTTAATTTGATTATTAATTAGCAAACAATTGGTCACACACGTGACCCGCTGGGTGGAGGGCTCATAATTCTGATTATTTCACTTTCATTGGCTGAAATTAATTAATTTAGCATTATTATGCTCAAAATGGTTTTTGCAATAATTTTTGAGAAAAAACAACAAAAAGAACAAACAAACAAACAAAACAAAAGGTCGAAAAAACAAGGAAATACATAAGAAATTCATAAAACAATGAAATAACAAGGAATTTAGTTGCGATATCAATTTTTTTTCCAAGTACAATGGTTAGAATCCTATTAAAGATTATGCAAACACAAAATTAGCATTCCAGAAGCTGTAGTTTGTCAATTAGAACAAAATTATGATTTCATGCAATGCGTAAATTAGCATAATTAATTCATATAAAATAAATTATTATTATTATGGAAAATTAACAATGCCCTTCTTGTAGTTATATCACAACTGACCATATCGTGCAGAATTTCCGGCGCCGCTCGCGCGCGATCAATCAGACCAAGATCTCATTAGGGGGGCATCATGCCCCCTCCCTTACCCGCCCCTCCCCAGTCTTGACAGCTACCAAACACCCCATTGACTGACTAGGGTTGAGTTCATAAAATTTTTTTACCACAGCGGATGATATGGAATTGCTCCAAAATGTACATTTATGCATAATACATAATATATTCATTTTCTGTACAGATTTGCCATAGGTCACACACGTGACCCACTAAAATGTCACACACGTGACCCGACATCACGATATCAAAATTAATAGATAAAAGAAGAAAATTCAGAGATATCTCCTATCAGTGGGTAGTTTTTGGTTAACAGGTCCATAGATGCATGTCTCACAGCAATAAGAACATTTCATCATTTTAAAACTCACAGGAATTTCAAAATGAAATTGAACTTTCAAAATCATGCTGTTCTGTGAAGTCACACACGCTGACCCACTTCTTTTGACCTCTGACCTTGAACATGCATATTGTAAATATCAAAAAATATTTACAATGATAGCCAACAAAATATATTAGCATGATATAAACATTAAATCAGTATATTTTTAAAATTGTTAGAGTTATAAGCCAATTAAAAGTCAAGATTTTGCATAATTTCGGTCACAACGTGAACCAAGAATTGGTCCAAAAGAGGTGACGTGAAATACTTCTGATACAAGTATTTAGGTTTAAAGTCTTCTGCAGCTTATTTTACAAAGTAACGGTGTTTAAGAAAGTAGCGTTTTACTAAACACGACGAAACAAATACGATTACTCTTAAAATAATTTCATTTCAAAAATTATTAATATCTTTTTATTACTGGTAACAAGTTTGATCAATAAAGACGAAGATCGAGCACGTCATTTAACGTTTTTATTTTCATTGTCTTAAGCTAACCTAGCCACTCATAAAACGTGATCAGAGAAATAATTCTAAAACATTCGTGAGCGCGCAAATATTTATTAAAACATTTTGGAGGCTTATCTCTATCATATACTTATTCAAAGAATATAAACAAAATTCATAAGCCCTGTACAAGAATAATTTAGTCTATAGACCATTATTATGTTCAAAATTTCAACAGATTTCAGATCAAAATGACTCGCTTTATTATGAAGTAGAGTATACGCGATTGACATTCAAGAGAACGCACGCAAACATCGGAATAAAACCCCCAAAAGGTTTTAAAATAGTTTTGTTTCATAACTAATTTAGCGCCAGGATTGGTAAACACTTTTCTTAAAGAGCGGATTTTTCTTAAACAATTAGAAAGAGCATGACGTTTTTTTATTTACGAAGATATAAAACAAACTAACCAATTCAGCTTCTTTTTTTGAGAAGATGAATGTTATTTAGACAACATCCCACCGTTTGCCTCGATCGATGCGTGACGCGACGGTATTGTTCTCTGTATACCTGAATGCAGCCTCCTCATTGGTCAATCGTTTCACCTTTGTAACAAGTGGTTGCTAGGGCATTTCGGTGAGTACGGGCCACAACGGTGACAAAATGTTCTTATTTTTCTGGCGCGGAGTCAAACGGAAGTCAAACTTCGAAGACGTTTTTCTCTTGATTTTGATTTCCAAGAGCACAATTCTCCTCGCGTTCAGAGGCTAATATCTCCACTTCTATTTACTCTTTACAGTCGGGTTGTATATCAAATTCAAGGCAATTAATCAGGGATCAATAATATCAAATAAAATGGATTTCAAAAATCGCGATTAGTCTCTCATATCGACGTGACGCATCACATATGCACACATGCTCATCACTTGAGGGTGTTATCCAGTTCAAGCTGACGGATTTATTTTCTATTTTTTTCTTCAAATCGTTATTGTTATTGTCGTATGTTGTTGGCTTGGCAAATACACTGTTGCTCAGAAAGGTTGGATATTGTTTTTTTATGTGCGCCAGCCAAATCATTTGGCCCCGGCTTTAATTTCTAGAATTTGTTTGTCCCTGTTTTATAGCCGGTACCCTGGCTATATGTTGGACGTTACCATAGCCATTCCCGGATATTAAAAAATAAAAAAGTTTGCCAACCCCCACAATGCTCATTTTTGCCATCTTTTTCTCATTTTGGGGCCCCTTTTTTGTTTACCCGGCTGACCAAGGCCCACTTAGTCATACCCACACGAAAGGCGTCTGAAGAATAGGGTTTTTATTGTTTTTAAATTTAAATCTGAATTTATGATCACACACTTCGATTTATTTTCTAGGTGAAGGGTCAAAGTTTATTTCTATTCGGGTTGGAAACTGATTTTATTCATTTTTACAATAAGGAAATTTCAATCTTCTCAAAAATGTATAGTAGAATCTCAGCCAAACATAAATCATGATGAAAATAGACTATATTTACCATTTACAACCTTCTCATTAAACTGAAACAAGATTTTTGGGGCAAATGACAATAATTAAGGGTTCATAGTTGTTTTTTTATTTCCTTTGTTTTGACAACAAAGGTTGGATAAAATCCATTTTTCATCGATCTCCCTTTTTCCTTCAACCCCTCCCCTAGACGAAAGACCAACGCCTGTAATACTAAACCTTAATTTGTCATAAAGAACAATAAAAACTCTACATTTCAGGCTCTTTTTGAGGGGGTATGACGGAGGGGGTCTTGGTCAGCTAGGTAAACAAAAAGGGGGCCCCAAAATGAGACAAAAATGGCAAAAAATGGGCGTTGTTTGTTTTCTTTCCCCGGGTATAATTGGAGGAGCGCTCAGCCCAACTCTATTTCATTTTCGGAATTTACGAACCTAAATAAATCTGCTGAAGTGGACAAACAGACCAGGGGGGTGTTTCACAAAGAGTTAAGTAGACTTAAAAATCGCACTTAAATCATTATTTTCGTGCGTTATCTTACGCGTCACCTCACTGGATTGACCATGCTCAGGGGATGCGCGCCATCGTGAAATTTGCCAATTAAATTGCGCGTTATAAAACAAGATGCGCGTAGAAGTTAAGTGCGACTTTAAGTCTACTTAACTCTTTGTGAAACACCCCCCTGGACCCCGTTGCATAAAACTTCTAACCGGAGTTTTTTCCGGTTAAAATCTGAAAACTCCGGTTAAAGTCCGAAAACTCCGGTTACAATATTTTTCTGTATTTTTTACTGTTTTTTCCATTTCATAAAAACATACCAGAGTTTTCAAAAATATTAATGCAATAAATTTTTAGGGAGTTTTAAAACTCAGGTTGAATAACCTAAGAAATAGGTCTACATAAGCTGAAATTTTTAACCCGAGAAAACTCGGGTTAGAAAAAAAGTTTTATGCAACACCACCCTGGTACCATACTTTCATCGGGCCCAGCAGGGCATTTTAAGTTTGCTTGCTTGTTTGTTTGTTTATGTGTTATTTTTTTCTGTTTGTTTGTTTTTTGTTTGTTTTTTTGTTTGTTTTTGTTTTTGTTTTACTTCTTAAGCATGATCCGCCCCTTCTAACTGTTCATTAGATAATTAAGTATGTTCCGTATAGACAAGTGGACCTTATGGTGGATGGGAATGCGCAAGAACCATTCACCCCCCCCCCCCCCCTCCAAACCTGGCTATACGCATGCACCTGTCCCATATATTTTCGATCTCCTCAATGCATATCAAACATATCAAATGTTCTTTTTTGCGCATGTTGTGCGTTTATCAAGAAGCCCTTATAATGCACCACTTAATAATTGTTCGGCTCGTTGATCATTAAGTCCGATTTGGGCGTGCCAGTTCGGAGTCAGTAAAGTTTGGTGTCCAACTTATATCGTCAACCGCCTTAAAATCGTAAGTTGTTTATTGATATTGTCTCGTATAACTGAATATTCTAATAAGCTATTTAAATTCTTTGAAAGTGCATTAATATTATTTTATCCTCAACAGGGACTATGTATAGCCACGATTTTTCGTTTTTTCGGACAAAACATATTATTGGTCTTGTGTGGTTTAAATACCAATTTGAGAACATAGTTATGACCCCTTAGATTAAAGGGTTTGTTTGTTTATTTATTTATTTATTTATTTATTTATTATTATTTTTTTTTACTTATTCCCCATTGTAGCCCATTCAACAAAAGTTGGTCTTCCATGGGGCCCTGCAAACACAACTACAACTATATACAATTTAAAAAATGAGTACAAGAAAGGTATCATTCAACAAAGCAAAATATACAAATACTAAAAATATAATTCAATAAGATGAAAAAAGGGATAACAAAGATATCGAGTAAATCAATTGAATTAAAATGTACACTTAGTATATACAATTACCGATGAAATGCATCAACATAAAGGCAGAAAAGGAAAAGTGAGTAAAGGAAAAATTGAGGGTGGAAACAAAAGAAGCCATTTAGGCAGTTGATTCGGTATTTACTTTGGAATAAGACTTAAGATATGTTTCTTAAGTGATAGTTTGAATTATTGCTTATATTCTTAATTCGTCTGATGTTTAAATGAAGGTTATTCCACAGAAGTACTAAACCATCATAGCATAGTGCATTCTTGAAATATTCTGTATTACAACAGTTTGATTTGCACTTTGTCGGGTATTGATATTATGAGTTGTTGAAACTTCTTTAAAAATGCCTTTCAATGATCAGCTGACAAAATGGTTGCATGCGAAAAGAGCGAGAAGAGATTTCGCCCCATAATTACCTGAAAGAACACGATTTTAAGCTTTCTAATATTGGCGTAAATACTTGTTTTGTTTAGTTTCATTTGAATAATGCGAGCCCGTAGCGCGTCCAGAAAGATTTCCATAAAATGGCCCGGCGAGAGGATAGACTATGGTCTAAGTTTTTCTTGTTTTTTTTTATTGCCTCAATAAATTTATAAGAGCGCCTATAGCGTGAGAAGAACAGTTGCCACAAAGTCACCTGATTGCAGGGCACTTTGAACACTTTTGGCTCCAAATTAATTTTATTTATCATGAAACATGCGAGTGCGAAGCGCAAGCTGAACTTTTGACATTATAATTGCCTGAAAGCGGGGTATTTTAAGCTGTTTGTTTTTAATTGATTCATTTAGACCATGTGAGAGTGATTTGCTAGGAAAAACAAAAATTGCCATGAAATGACTAAAAACGCAGGGCTTTTAACACTTATAAAATGATTATTTTTTATAAACTTTTAAATACGTTCAAATTCATTTCCCCTACATAGAACATGTTCTTATAATTTTTTTTTAAATTAAATGCGCCCTCTTCAGTTTTCTACAATGTATGCAAATTGATTAAGTTAAAATGTATATCAAACACGGGCGTAGACACGCATTAATTTCTTTTGTTAGTGGGGGGGGGGATGATCTATTCATTATTCCCCCACTTACAAAAGAAAGTGCGTCCCGATCTACGCCAGTGATATCAAGTCATAATTTACATAAAGGTACAGTCATTTTGAACACAAAGAGATAGTCTTCCTTTTTCATGGAATGATAACCAATTATTCCACTCAAACAACACACAATAATATTCATATATTAAGTTATAGTAAATAGTTGTAGTATTTTACGAGATGTGATTGGTTGAAATGATGTCACGTGTCGTGCAACATTTTGGTATATTGCACGCTTTTTTGTTATGTTGCACGGTTATTTATGTTGCAGGATAGGGAATCCCGATTTGTCTTTCGTTTTTGTTTTTGTTTTTGTTTTTGTTTTTTTAATTTAACATTTAAATTAAAAAGAAAAAGAAAAAAAAGGGAGGCAAAAAAAATTTGGGGCCCGATTTTTTTATTTTTAAGGGGGCTATTTACAGTAATAAACAGTGCATGCTCTATTAATGCAACATTACTGACTATTGTGAACTCCAAATACTAAACTATCCCTCGTGCACCTCGGTGAAATAAAGGTGCCCTCGGGATAATTTAGTATTTTGTCGTGCACATAATCTAGTATGTTGCATGGTAGAGCATGCACTATTAATAGTACATGCAGCTGAGACCAATTCCTGCCTACGTATGTTTTACTTATTTAATCACGTTCATATTGTTGTCAATTGGGTATTAGAAATGTATTAATGTAAAATGAGTTTTTGGTTTGGGGCAAACAGCTAAAGAGATATAACCCGTCATTGTCGAAAGGAATTATTGTGTTTGATGAAAGAAATAGAGCGGTAACAGAATGAAGTGTAAAAAAAGGTTTATTTTCGTCAAACACAGAATCATTTCCAGGGTAATGTTGTGCGCTTTTGTCTTTAAATAAATGTGATTAATTCCGAAATATTCGATACATTGCTCTCACGATTAGCTTGTCGTCACATAAGACTTCAATAACAGCATGAAGGTGTCATTTGTAAAAAGGTGAATCTTCATGACTATAAATGATTTCAAATGCTCATCGTCATTGAAAAATTTGGGGGTTAACGGTTAAACTCGTTATTAGTTGACGTAATATTTTTGAAATCGTTAAAGGGGTTTGTAAAAGAATAACAATAATTTAAAAAAGTAAGGGGAACATTTCGTCATCATTTACAGTCAGAATCGAAATCAAAATATGAAAGGCAACTTTGTGATGTCTTTTCAAGGGTACAAAATATACTCTTTGAGAGTTCAACATACAATTTTCTTTGCCGTGTAAGACATCACAAATTGTTTTTCACATAATGATTTTGATTTCGACTTAATTGGGAAGATGGAAAAAGATTATCCCAGCCTTCTTTCAGTAAGGAGAGGCTTTAAAAATATATTTGATTGATGCTGGCTGTCCAGGGATGTGTATTCTGTATAGTCGTATTTGCTGTAGATAAGACCCCGTTTAGTATAATGGCATAAGAGCACCATATACCTTCATAAACATTGGAACTTTATGGTTGAAATTGTTTCATTCTTGATAAAATTCGAAGAACACAAGGACATGCAAACATGGCTGTGTGTCTAGTTACATAATCAGACAATTTACAGAATGATAATCGAACGATAATAAATGCAACTCATGTAGATATAGGCCATCATCAGTATCGTCAATCAGCATAGCCTTATTTGACAAATTATCACATATAAAGCACAATTTATTGGGATGTACTTGATAATTGTGTGACCGAACTTTTCAGTTTATGGTTAAAAAAAAGAAGAAATGTAAAAGGAAGGAGGAAAGAAAAATAAGCTTGGACTTTGGGGCACAGAATGATTTGAATTGAGTTGAATTGAATTGAATTTATTAGACATCAACAGTAAAATGTACATGGTATTTTGTCAACAGAGTGCAGAACAGTTTGCGCCACATTAACTGACGGGTATGTTTTGTTTGTTTTATCCCATATATTATTACAAAATATTTGATTAAATGCTATTTTTTCTCATACTAATTCATTAATTTAGGTGTGATATTCCTCCTCTTTCAAAATAATAAAGTGCAAACGATATTAAGAATGGGGATGGAAGGATACATTTCTCATTAGTTCAATAAAAAAAAAAAAAAAAAAAAAAAAAAAAAAAAAAAAAAAAAAAATAAGAAAAATAAAAATAAAAAATCTTATGCGTATTTTCCCTCTTCCAACTTTAGAAAAAATGCATAACAAGTAATTTGACTTCTCACAACTCAAAAGCATTTTGAAAGATGAGATAAATTTATCAATGGCATGCGGCATGATTCGAAAACAGACGAATTTTTATGGTGGATCGAGCCTGACAGAATAATGCCCCCAAGGTCATTAAAAGTTGGCCTCGATCAAACTTGGCAGATCACTACTTGAAATCGATTTCAAATCAATACATCCACCCGAAAGGTGCGTTGAAATTCCTCGCAAAGGTGCTACCACAGCGGATCCCTGCAGAGAGGGGCAGACTGCCCGCCCCCAGCACAAAAAAAAAAAACAAAGACAAAAAAACAAAAAGAGGAAAAAGGGCAAAATTGGTGATACCCGATAGACTAAACCCTACCCTATGATCAATAATTTCTTGTGAAATCCTGGATCGCTATGCCAACCCCCCCCCCCAAAAAAAAAAAAAAAAAAAAAAAAAAAACAAAACAAAAAAACAACTACAAACAAACAAACAAAAACAACAAACAAACAAAAAAAAACAAAAAACAAACAAACAAACAAACAAACAAACACTCACAAAAAACAACTAACAAACAAAAAACAAACAAAACAAACAAAAACAAAAAGGCTGAAATGGGCTTTGCACACTCCTTTTTCTTCCACGGAGCTCTAAAAAGTTTCGCTCGCGCTTCGCGCTCGTATATTATTATTATTATTTTTTTTTTTTCATCATTATTTTTTTTATTATCATTAGTATTACTATCATTATTAAATCTAGACTAATTATTTCTATATCTATTATATATTTATTTATTATTCAGGCCTAGGCCTGTACTGTATTATTTTCAGGGAAATTATTTTGTTTTTCTTCCTAGAGCTCTATTTCTATTAGTCTATTTACCTTATATGTTTATTTTAATTGTATTCATACTTATAATTGTATTTTTAATATATTAATATTTGCAGAGGTGTATTAGAGGTGTAGGCCTATGCAGCTCTCGGTATATTTTGCAGAATAACCCCTTTGAGGATACGAAATCGGGCTCAGGCCCTTAAATTGCTTCTTTTTTTTAGCTCGCGCTTCGCGCTCGCTTAGAGGAAATAAAAGTTGGCACATAAACCTTTCTGGTACGGCATGTTTGTTTAATTTCTTATTTTTATTATGCAAGCCTTGTATTTTTGCTGAGGTAATTCGGCGCAACCTCCCCCAAATCGGCCCTTTTTTGCCCCTTCTTTGTGTGTATAGATATAAAAAAAAAACACCTTTCGTTTACCTCGATCAAAATTTTCCGCTCGCCTGGAATTGTATTATTTTTGCTAAGGAAATTCGGCGCGCAACCCCCTAAATCGGCCCTTTTTTGGCCCTTGTATGTGTGTACAGATACAAAAAAAAACCAACCCTCTTGTTTACTTCAAAATTTTCCGCTCGCGCTTCGCGCTCGCCCGGAATCGTATATATGTGCTGAGGTAATTCGATACAACCCCCAAAATCGGCCTTTTTTGCCCCTTCTTTGTGTGTATAGATACAAAGAAAAAACACAGGCGTCTCGTTTACCTCCAAATTTTCCGCTCGCGCTTCGCGCTCGCCTGAAATTATATATGCTGAGGAAATTGGGCGCAACCCCCTCCCCCAGCGACATTTTTTGCCCCTTCTTTGTGTGTATAGATACAAAAAACACCTTTCGTCCCCCCCCCCTCAATTTTTGCGCAATATGAGTCTCTGGACCACGAATCATCCCCCACATTCGAGGACCTGTCTACGCCACTGATAGGTATGTTCAAAAGAAATGAATGAGCATGAATCTGATGGAAGCTTGATCAATCTTTATCATCAGGGTCATCGTCATTTTACAGTTGCTACTTAAAAACGGTTGCAGACCTCGTTGAGAGTACGCCAAGTTCACTGTAGTACATGAAGAATGAAGGTGTTGTGTGACATATAACATGATCAAATCATGATCAGGCGCGGATCCAGTGTGTGTGTGTAGGTGGGGAGCGCCCCCCCCGTAGGATTGACCAAAAAATAAATGTCTCCATTCGCTTTGTACACGAAACCTTTTCGTTTTTGGGGGCGGGGGGGAGCGCCCCCCCCGTAGGAGGGACAAAAAAAAGGGGGTCTTCGGGGTGGGGGGGGGGGCGGGGAATGTAGGAGAACGTTCATTTCTGGATAAAAGACTTTTTTTAAAAGATAGGTAATGTAATTATGGTGAACTTCTTGACGGCCGATTTTTTCTTTTTACACCTACCCCCCCCTTTTCATTTTGTGGGGAGCGCCCCCCCCCCTCGTAGAATGTAGGAGAAACGTTCATTTTGGATAAAAGACTTTTTTAAAGATAAGTAATACATGGTGAACTTCTTGACGGCCGAAGTTTTTTTACACCTACCCCTCCCCCCCCCCCCCTCCGCTTATCGCACCACCAGCGTCACGAGAAAATTTTCTGATGTACCTTAATGCTCACCCGGCGTGACGTGAAAAAAATTTGATGGCATTTCGAGCTCTTATATCATCATGCTAGCGTGAACTTAGGGTAAAAAAAGGTCTCCAACGGGTTTAATTAGCAACTCTTGAAATAACGATGGCCAGATGAAGATTGATTTCAAAGATATCAAAGAGATTGAACAAGAAGCTACGACTAGATTGATGCTCATTTTTATGCTCTGCTGTGTTTACAGTGGCGGATCCAGACGGGGGCACAGGAACGCTCACCCTATAATTTGAAAACCATCAATTGGCCGTACAATGTTAAAATCAGACAAATTTGCAGCGCCCCCTACTGGTCCTGGCGCCCCCTATCCTGAAATCTTGGATCCGCAAACAGTTTATATATTATGTATCCCTTTAGAATTCATAAGGCATCCTTATATTTTTTACTTTACATGTAGGCCTACACTGAAAACCTAAACGGGTAGACCGACTAGCTTTAAAGCTAGTCGTAGTGATCCAGACTGACTAGCTTTAAAGCTAAGTCGGTCACGACGGACTAGTTTTCCTTCAACACAACCCGGTTATTACGGACTAGCTTTAAAAACTCGTCCGTCTCTACGGACTAGCTTGAAAGCTAGTCCGTCAAGTTAGTCCGTCAAGACGGACTAGTTTTAATGCTCGTCGGTCACGACGGACTAATTTTAAAGCTCGTCCGTCGTGACCGACTAGTTTGACGGACTAGCCTAAAAGCTAGTCGTAGTGATGCCCAGACTGACGAGCTTTTGAGCAGGACTAGCTTTACAGCTAGTCGGTCATGGTGTAAAAGCTAGTCCGTCGCGCTTTTCTGCCGCGATGTTCTTGCTGCTGTCTTGACAGACTAGCATGACGGACGAGGTTAATATGGCTTCACCACTGGTCAGAGACGTCAAATCTGAAATATTAGAAGACATTATAAAGATACGATTAAAACATGCATTTTGTCACAAGAATTTGAGCAAAAAATAAATAAATAAAAATAAATAAATAAATAAACATTTTATTATGATGATATAAATCAGAAGACAGGAATTAATACAGGAGGCACAATTAGTTAACATTATGGCAATTAACAAATAATGGGGCACGGGCCCAGGAGTCGCCGCCATGGCTTGCATCATCATGACTTTTTGTTGTAGGCCTACCTGCTTTTGCATTTTGGCGTATACACTTGTCTTTGGGAGCCACTTCAGAATCCCAAAGTCGCGCCTCTAATCCAATATTCTTTCTTTCAGATACAAGTAAATCTAAACAAAAAGTGGCGCCTATATTTATTATTAGAATTAAATTTCAATTTTCATAATCTAATGTGATTGTTACTATCGTTGTAAATACACACAACTTATAAATTGATTTGCAAGACATAATTTTTCGCGTGGTGATTATAACATTAATCTATGTGAAAAAAAATAACGCTATCTGTGAACTAAACATAAGGAATAAAAAGCGTACTCACACATTCATGTCACAGGAAGGAGATCGCCATTATAATAAAAATCTTAAGCTTTACGGGGTATATCCAGTGTGCGTCTGTACAGTTTGCTCATTAAATGGAATTCACATACAGATAATGCAACTAACATGTAATAGTGATGTCCTTTCGCAATGCGCATGTTATTCAATCAATTGTACCACTTTCTTTTCATTGCTGTTGCTAAGCCAGGCATTCACCAGCAATCTATAAGAATAGACGGTTCATGGGTTCTATAGTAACGAAGTATTCAATTAGCCTGTTAATTAAAGGCGCGGTCCCACTGGCTCTTAGGATGATTTGCGAATGAATTGCGGATTGTTTGTTTGTTTTTGTTTTTTGTTGCGCGATGAACGAAATTTGTGTACGCAACTCATGTGCAATTAATCCTCCCGTCAGTGGGACCGGGCCTTAAAGAATGGAACAATATTTCTAACCTACTTGGAATGGCATACTTGTCACTATTTATGTTATTTCGGCTATCGTAATGCTCTCAGATTGTCAAGCAAAAAACAACCTTTGTTTTGAGAATGTTGATTGTATCCAACTTCTATTCACTGTTGTTGCTAAGCCGGAATTCACCAGCAATCTGTAAGGAAATACCGGGTTCTTGAGTTCTATTAATAATAATAATGAACGTTACTTATATAGCGCATATCACAAACATCAGAAAGTCTCTATGCGCTTCAAAATAGGAAAGATAGCAGTATGATAGAAATATGAAATAACATTTTTACCTGATACTCCAAAATATTATGAAATTACAAAATTACAATATGATACAAACAAAATGCTAGATAATTAAGTTATTCATTTCACAAACAGGTAAGTTTTCAACAGAGATTTAAAGGACTTCTGTTGATTTGGCGCTTTTCACAAGATCGGGCAAACTGTTCACCAATTCTGCAGATGCCATATTAAAAGAGCGGGCTCCATAGAATTGAGTGGAAATATTTGGGTTACTAAGAGGATTTATGCTTTGATCTTAGGTTTTTTGATGGGATTATATTTTAAAGTGAGGTCTTGTAGATAAGTAGGGGCTGTTCCATGCAGGACATTGATAAGTAAGGAGAAAGAATTTTTGTATTGATACGTGATTTTATTGGTAGCCAATGCAATTCACGTAGTACAGTGGTAATGTGATCCCTGCGTTTGGTTCTTGAAACAAGACAGCTGCCGAATTTTGGATTCTTTGTATTTTGTTAATTTGAATGTCAGGAAGCTTGTAAAGTAAACTGTTACAAAAATCTATCCGAGAATGACTAAGGCATGAACTAATTTTTTAGTAGCCCTCTGTTGTTAAGTACTGACGAATTTCCCGATCTTGTGAAGGGCAAACGAACTACTCTACAAACATTATTTATTTGGGTTGTCATCGTAAGTTTCCTATCTAGATGTACACCGAGGTTTCTAGCTGACGTAACAGACTTGACAGTTGTATTATGTATTCTAATACTATCAATTTGATTGGACTGTCTAAAACTTGCTCATAAAATGAAGAACTTCTGTTTTATCACTATTAAGTTTCAAGTCCATTCAGAGTTGACCAGACTTATTACGTCCATAATACAAGCTTGGAGTTTGAAATAGCATCAGACTGCCCAATGTGATCAAATATTATTTACATCTGGGTGTCATCTGCGTACATCATACATTTTACATTGTGATGGGTGATGACATCCTGTATCGGAGCGGCGTACAAACTAAAGGCTAGTGGTCCAACAACCGAACCCTGAGAACACCGTGCTTGTTGCAATGGCTACGTGACTTTGAGGTGCCAATTACAACAGACGACTTCTGTTCTTAATATACGACTGGAACCATTCCAGTACTTTACCACATATTCCATAGCGTTCTTGTAAACGGGTAAACAATTCTGATGGTTGATGGTATCGAACGCTGCGGAGTAATCTAATAATAGTAATACAGCCTCATCCCCTCTGTCAAGAGCAAGCAGTATGTCATTAACAACTCGAAGAACTGCAGACTCACAGCTGTGGTATGGCCTGTACGCTGACTGCATACTTGCATACAGGTTATTCTCTGCCAGATAATCCTGCATCTGCAAATTTACCAGACGTTCGATTGTCTTTCCAGAAACTGGATGTGAGCGATAGGTCGGTAGCTTCTCATTTCTTCTGGATCTAGCTTGCCAGCCTTCATCAAAGGAGAAATATGTGCATGTTTCAAATCATCTGGAAAATAACCATCTCGGAGGGACATGTTTGCTATTCGAGTAATCACAGGACACAGCTCCTCTTGACATTTCTTGATAAGATGGGTCGGAATCGGGTCCAAATCACAAGAGGTTGACCGTGATTCAGCCAGCAACCTCGCAACTTGGCTTTGAGAATAGTGTCAAACTCATCCAAACTCTGATCCGTTGTTTGGAAGGTAATGTGTCTGAAATCATTACTGGGAACACCACGCAAGGAATTGATGATGCTTTCCGTTTTGTCAGCAAAATATGAGCAGAATCGATCAGGCAAGGAGATTTCAGGGTTGTTGTCACTCGGAAGACGTTGTGATGTTTCAGCACGGACTAAACGGTTCACTTTCTGGAAAAACTGTCTAGGTCCGCAGTCCTCAAGTTGGAGTGAATAGTTATTTCTTTTGCTTGAACAAGTTCCCTTGTTGTACTTCTCTGCCTGAGATTTAAAGATTTTCCGATCAACTCCAGCTTTGAAGTGCGCCAGCGTCGCTCCAATCTTCGAAGACTCTGTTTAGCTTCACGTAGATCCGAACTAAACCAAGGCGAATGTGGACGAGATGTAACAGTCCTGGTGATGATAGGTGCATGTTTATCAAGAAGATTCCTTAGAACACTTCCATATTGCGTGACTAATGCATTTATATCATCTGCTGGCAAGTGAAAGTTCTGACTGTAGGATGTCCTTACGGAAAGCATCAATATCAATGTCAGCTACCTTTCTATACTTGATCTCAGTCTTAACAGGATCAGGTTTTCCTATGCTTAATCTGCACTGGACTACCGCGTGATCAGATGGGAGATAGCTGGTACAAGTGACGCCAGATACAATAGCATCCTCAGAGCGTGTCAGGATGATGTCCAAGGTATGTCCTTTAACATGAGTTGGAAACTCAACATGCTGCACAAGATTTGTAGAAGACAGAATATCGATAAATGCATTGGCTTCACGATTGCTCTGGTCATTCAGATGGAATTGAAGTCCCTGCAATCATCAAATAATTTGGTTCAGCTATCAGTCTTTTCAAGAAATGTTGGAAACTCTTGAAAGAATATTGGGGCCGTTAGTCTGCGATCTCTTGTCATCTGAGGCCGATATATGACTACTACCCGGATAGGCTTTGTTGACGTGTGGAAGCCAGAAGATTGAAATATTCAAAAGATTCTAATGCTTTAGACTCTTTTTCGTGGACACGGTAGCTCTTGTGTAGAATGACGCCGACTCCGCCACCAGTCCTATCACTTCGAGGAAAATGGAGCGTTTGATGGGTAGGTAGAGATGACCCAAGGTCTGCTAAAGAGAGATCATCCCTCCATCCCGCACAGCCAGGTCTCCGTCAATGCAAAAATGTCCACCCGCTCAGTTGCAATGAAATCAGATATCATATGGGTCTTGTTCTTAATTGACCTTGCATTCCATAACGCAAAGTTTGTATCATGACACTTGGGCTTCTGTCCTTGACCAGAAGGTATAGGTATTGTTGGTGGATGAGGAGTGCCATTGCCTTTGAATACGCCTTCCTCCCTTAGTTCCCGATGAGTTTTACGTCGAGAGGCTATGCCAAGGGATCTAATTCTCGATCTTTACATCAGGTTTTAAAATAGAAACAATACCAGAATGTCCAATCTGATGGAGCTCTAATGCAGCATACAACACATTGTCGCCCAGGTAGTTCTTGATTTTCATCCACGGAATGATCCACTGGTGACTCAATGTAGCGTTTAGGTACACACGCAGCTTTCGGTCTCTGACATGGGCCTGGGTTTGGATGTATATCTCCATCTTTGAATCAACTCAATGCGAAATGTGCATGTAGAATTACTGTAGTAGAGGACTGCTTTCCCAAAGTATCTACTGCAGTGCTTTATCAGCTTCTTGGCCTGAAAAGGACCATTCAATCCATTTGAATGGTTACTGCTCTTGATCAAAGCCCAGCAAATGAGGATAAGTAGAATTAAAGAGATAATCCTCTGAGTTGCCATTATTGATGTTCACTAATCCACATGCTTCATTACATCACAAAAGGTATTACATGTCCATGTAGAGAGCAATGCAAGTATGGCTATTCACTTGAAGAAATATAAAAATCTGCAAAAACTTCTGCTTGAAATATTAACTATTCCTGCACTGAATGCTATCCAAATTCTCTAGTTGAAGCAGAGTGGTATTACAAACAAGATGATACCAATCTTAGTCCAAACTTTCAAGTAAAATCAGGTAAAAATGATGAAAGAAAGGAGAGCTGTGCAGGCAGCTGTTAGGCGCACAAACACACAGAGTTGTATGCTAGTCCGTCTTGACGGACTAACATGGCAGACTAGCTTTAAAACTAGTCCGTCTTGACCGACTAGCTTTAAAGAGAACTATAGTAACAAGGTATTCAATTAGCCTGTAATTGAAGAATGGAGAACAAATTTTGGAATCTACCGGTACTCGTGAATTGCATACTTGTCATGATAGATGTTATGTCTCGTAAGCTTTCAATTTGTCAAGCGAAAACAACCTTTGTTTCAGAATGTATCAACTTGATTATGCTCGGAAACAGAATAAATAGAGAAGGTACATTAAAACGACATTGCAACTATTTGTATCAAAAGCTAGTCAGTCATTCTATTGGGTGAACTGTCCTACCCCCCTACTTTTTTTTGACCTAGTCGGTCACGTCGATGGACTAGCATCAAGCTTGACGGACGAGCTTTAAAGCTCGTCCGTCAAGTTGAGAGATGTAGATTCAGTTGTATGCTAGTCCGTCTTGACGGACTAACATGGCAGACTAGCTTTAAAACTAGTCCGTCTTGACCGACTAGCTTTAAAGCTAGTCGGTCCATTGACGGACGAGGTTAGGTTTTCAGTGTACAAACCCCTGGAAATAAACAACATAAACCTACATTGGCCGTTCAATTCTCGAAGGGTGACTAAAGTTAGTAGTCCTATTAACTTTAATCACCCTTCCAGAACACCGGCCTAAGTATCTATAATTTATTATTACTCAATCTGTCAAAGCATAATTGGATAAACTTTTAATGTATTCATTATCATGCATCCTTCGGAATCAGATAATCATAATTGCTTTGTAATTGAAGTTTTAGCCATCAATAAGCAAATATTACATTCACGGCATGTTACAGTAATCCCTTAGACTAACTATCTAAGTAGTCACTGGTTAACTAACGACCAGTTAATCTGTCTCAACCTGTCTGTTTAGAGAATGATAATCGGTGAAGTCAGACTTTGCGGATACTATTAAGGGAAAATACTAGTCCTCCAATGTCATATTAGTAACAGTGGTGCATGTACCCAGGATTTAACTCAAACGGGGGGCGCAGTCGAAATTAATTTGGAGCGTGACGCTGGCCGAGCGATAAGCGGGGGAGGGAGGGAAGGGGGAGGGGGAGGGAGGGGGGACGGGGGGGGTAGGTGTTTATTTTTCTGTTCAGCCTTCAGCCACCATGAGGGTCACATATCAGCCGTAGGGGTAGGTTTAAGAGGGTCAATCGGTTCAAATCATGTATATATATATATTTTTTTTTCATTTTGCTCAATGTGGCTTGAAAATCCCCTCAGGAACGGGTGTCCAGCGAGCTCCCATGAAAGTGTTGGACGGGCTTTAACCGCTTCACCGTGTGCCTCACCGTTTGCCGCCGTGTGCACAAATTTGGCTAGAACGGTGGCGAACGGTGGGCCAACACGGTTCATGCGACACCAGCATAACAAGGAAGAAAATTATGAACAAAGATCTCGATCACTTTCAAACACTGCGGAGTTACAAATTCCCATTTAACCATATTTTTTTTTCAGGGGGAGAGTAAACTTTTTTGTTCATTTTTTGTATTTGTACAAACTACGTCCAAATAAAAATTTCTGCGGAACTGGAGGGATCCAGTGACAAGCAATGTATGTAATTTGTTGACACGCCCCTCCCCCCCCCCCCTCCCATACACGTTCGATACAATTGTTTTGCTCTATATCTAACACTTGTAACAGTTCAGTACTTACTTGATCGATACGGTGGAAGATGGCGGTTCATTGGGGAGGCGTGGCTGGTATGGTGGTCTTCTACCTTATCATCCTCGCGATGGGGCTCTGGGCATCCCGGAGGACCAAAGGAGGAGAGAAGGCTGAGGAGGTCATGGTGGCCCGTCGCGACATCGGCTGGTGTGTCGGCTTCTTTACTTTAGTTGGTAAGTACAGTTACATTCTAAAAAAACAAGAGTAAAGGGTCAAATCTTGACTGGGTCCACAAGGGACATAAGCCATCTGGGTCATTGTTGACTGTCGTGTTAAAATTGGAAAAAAAAAAAAAAAAAAAAAAAAATGTCGACTGCATCCATCCTCTCCCATTTTGTTTCTGTTCTTTTTCACCCCCCCCCCCTATGTCAACGCTGCTGCGATGGAAAGACCCATAATTACAACAGGGTAGGGGGTCGTGAAAGGCTGTGATGGGGTCGTGAAAGCGGGGATATTGACTTAGTAAATTAATTTTCCAATCCGTTTGTTTGATATTATACCATTTTTTATTTTATTTTATTTTTTTTTTTAATTTTAGCAACGTGGGTTGGAGGTGGTTTCATCAATGGAACTGCTGAAGTAGTCTTCACACCAGGCCTGGGTGTGTTATGGGCTCAGGCTCCCATCGGGTACAGTCTCAGTTTTGTCGTTAGTAAGTTGTTTTTATTCTTATTGTTATTTGTAATATTTTCTGTTCGTATAATCCAATACAATGATTCATGATCATGAGAGGAGTATATATCTGATCTACTAGCACATGACGACTAGTACTATTACTTTCTCATTCTTGTCATTTATTGTAACTTGGGCGGTTTCCTGCAGGGAAGAACACAGTGACCCAATTTTTGGGCAGATCTGTCTCTTTTTGCTTCACCTTGCTGATAAAAATATGTTTTCTTTTTACGGTCTTCATCTTTCATTTCACCTCTCATTTTTCCTTCTCCTCTTCTCCTTTTTTAAAATTTTTTTTAAAACGATTTTCAATTTTCTTCTTATCACCTAGAAAATCATGTCTAGACATAAATTGGTCTATTTTGACAGGATCGAGGGATAAAGTAATCAAATTTTTATAGGATTTTACAGGATTTATATTATGTTGAATAATTCTATATTGTTGATAAACTTACGGATAAAGAAGTTAGTGTTATAAATTATTTTATAGGATTCGTATAATGTTGATTTTTTTTTTATATTGCTGATCAAGGGATAAAGTAGTTAATGTTTTACATGATTTTACAGGATGCATATTATGTTGAGTTATTTTATAGTATTGATCAAGGGATGAGGTACTAGTAGTTAATGTTTTATATGATTTTACAGGATTCGTATAATGTTGAAATATTTTATACCGTTGATAAAGGGATAAATTAGTTAATGTTTTATAGGATTTTACAGGATTCATATTATGTTAAATTATTTTCTAAATGCATCGATTAAAATATATAAAATTGGAATGAAATCGTAGAATGTTACTTATGCGGCGGTCACAACTCGCCGTACTTTCGACGTGCAACCCCCTACGATGGATTTCGTAGAAAAATCGTGCAGCGCAGGTACCTCGCAGGCACGTTGTATTTACGACGTGCAGGAAGTTTTTCCAATACTCTTACTACAGAAACGCAGGAATCGCAGAAATTGAGCAAAGACCTGTACATGCATTGTGCAATCGACGCAGGCTACGTTGATTGCACGTGCCCCGTAGCCTACGACGAGTTGTGACCGCCGCATTAAATAGTGGCATTTATATATATAAAAAAAAAGGTATAATGTCAAAAATACACATCTCAAAGGCTCAAATTTGTTTTGTCCTTTTTTTTTCTAACAGTATACAAACCGATGATTTTAGGTAAAAGAGATTGTTTTATTAATACATTTTTTTAAAAATCTTGTTAGATGGCCTCTTCTTTGCGGAGAAGATGAGAGCTGCTGAATACGTCACGATGATCGACCCTTTCCAGATCAAGTATGGGGTTCGTATGGGAGGGGTATTGTTCATAGCAGCTTTGTTGGGCGAACTGTTATGGTGTGCCACCATACTCGCAGCACTTGGTAAGGTTTTAGCTCAAATGTGCACACTCTTTCAAATTAAAAGCCTGGTTAAATTAACCTTCTTCTTCTCGAGTCCTTTCCCCTGTTCTTCTGTATGGTTATTTTGAAATTATACCTGATTACATTCAAAGATCATTGTTTATTCCCTTGTATATAAATAATAATTTAAAAAATATTGATTCTTATGGGAATCTAACTCTCAAGACTCTACCCATTAAGTACTGAACACAGGCGATCCCATTAGGTGAAAGAGTAGTAAGATCAGCTTGGGAGCCAGGGTAGGGGAGAAGAGGGCATTGTAGAAGGTGACTCATGGTCTCCTCCTCTCCGCATTCGCATAAACACACACACACGCAAGTGTTTTTAAATGCATAAAAAGCGAAAGGTTGTGTTTAATTGCAAGATTTTTCATGGAAAACGCAGTTTTTATATACAAGCGAAAGGCGTTAAATTGAAGCAATGTTTGGGAATACTACTAGTAGCTAGGGATTAGGCAGTAGAGGGCGTTGTAAAAGGTGACTCATGGTCTACTCCTCTCCGCACAATAATTATTATGAAACATTGGTACACATTGAAACTATGTTTCAGATATTTTGATAAAGAAAAGTCATAGTGCTTGAGACGAATCATTTGTGATCTTGAGTGGGTCAAGTTTAAATTTCATGGTGACCTTATAAATATTGGAGCTTTTGCTGGTTCAAAATTTGTTATGGTCTAATTCTAGACTGATTTTAAACACAGACGAAAATTGCAGAAATAATATTATGTAATAATTATGAAAAAGGAGCAAATAAAATGAGACTCCCTCGTTATGCGAACCCAAGTCACTTCGAAACTCTGTTTTTAGAAAGTAATAGATTAATTTACTTCGATTATTTATCCTAATCATACAATTAATATTGTCGTTTTAAACTTACTTCTTTTTTTTTTTTTTTTTTAAGGTTCGACGATTGCCGTTATCTTGGAACTTGATCAGAATCTTGCTGTTATCTTATCTGCCTGTATTGCTGCACTTTACACTTTCTTTGGGGGCCTCTACTCCGTTGCTTATACGGATGTTGTACAACTCATATTAATATTTATTGGTCTTGTAAGTTAAATCCCCCCCCCCCCATCTGTATATTTGTGTAAAAATGAAAAACTCTTTTTAAAACTCTGCTCTCGGTCCTTTCTTCGTTCCGTTGTAATGGTTTCTGCACAAATCTTAAGCTTTATTTAATCTCTTTGTGGAATACAAATATTTTTTTTTTAATTTTCACAGACGTGACGCATGATGGAGTTAACTGCCAACACATATCCAGGTTATGAGAGTCATTGAAATGATGAAAGATAAAATTTAATTCACTGTTGTCACACATCACAGAAAATCGTTATCCAGTGATCATTTGGCTCATGATTTATTTACTTGCTTGCTCTAGCAGTGTTTCCCCTCGATTTTTTTTCTGGGGGGGGATCGCCCCCCCCTCGATTTTTAAAGCTTAACATTATTTATTTAGTGATCAGCTAGTGAAGCTAATAAAGAGGCAAACTGTATATCAAATGCAATGCTAAATGTTATTATAAGGCAAAATTTTAGGCTCGCGCTTCGCGCTCGCAAACATTGTCGTTAGTTTCTGCATAATGTGCGCCGAAGAATTCAAATTTGGGATATACAAATTTATGTTATTTGGGACGCTTATACTCCACTTCAGTGTATTATTAACTCACCTTCCAGATGTTTCCGCGCCCTCCCCCCCCCCCCAGTGGCGACATGAAATTGCCGCCTTTGAACATTACATTAATAAAATATACATATTTTATTAATTTTCAATATAATTCGTATAACACAATAAATAACAAATGACAGTGTCTTGAAAAAAATTAACGGCTTTTCCCACAAAGAATCGATCTTTTCTTTTAGTATCTGTGGGGTGTAACACAAAGAATTACGATTGATAAAAAGTTAAGATTGATTTTTTTCTCGGTAGCCTCATCATGGACAGGGTGCTCTAAAGTTGATGATCTTAATCCTAACCTTAGCCCTAACCCCACTCTTAACCATATTCAAATCCTAATCCATGACTGTTCCTGGTTTCCAAATGAGGCTACCGAGAATAAATCAATCGTAACTTTTTAATCAATCGTAATTCTTTGTGTTACAGGTTACTGGTGTGGTAATTTCCATCTGCCCTTTGCCTCCTACCCTTTTATAATTACATTGAGATTGTTTCTTTGCAAAGATTGGATACAAAGCATGAAACAGTTTTATGATTTCGTTCACTGATAAATATAACCCCACCTTTCAAATGTCGATTTAGTGCCTCGGGTCTTTTGTCTTCTTTTTTTTTTTTCCAGAAATATATTGAGACAAAATGTGTCCTTTTAAGATTATAGATACAGAATTGGACGATGAAATGAATTAGTCGTGAATGAAAAATATATATATATATATGTATATATATATATATATTATATATATATATATTTAGTAATCGATTGTTATGTGTTTCAGTTGATAGAAAAGCCAGGCCTATCCAAATACCAATAGTTTGTCCAAATTCGACCATTTTCTTATTTTTGTTTCATACGAGGGTAATTCTAAAAGTGTAGCGCTTTTTTGGGACACTCTGTATAATGTATCTCAATCATGTTCTTTGTCATATATTTCAGTGGCTAGCAGTGCCTTTTGCGGCAACACACGAAGCTGTAGCACCTCTATCGGAGACGAAAAGTGAATGGCTTGGCGAATGGGACACCACATATCTAGGGAAGTGGTTAGACAAATGGATGTTATTGGTATGTATTTCATTCATTGTGTGGAAGCGCCGCGCCGTGGTGTAGTGGTTCTGACTCTCGCCTTTCAATCAGAGTGTCGGAGCGGCAGGTTCGAATCCCACACCCGGCGTTAATTTACTTCGGCAAGAAATCCATCCACTGACGTGCTGCACTCGACCCGTTCGACGAAGCAATTCCTTCGGAATGCTGTGAGCACCTTTCGGGGTTATAATTAGTTAACACTATAAGCGCTTAAAAAGACCAAGGTAGATATCTGTATTAAGCGCTATGAAAATGTAATCATTTTCATCTTATCATCATTATTCTAAACTGGTGTAGTGACGTGGTGAGATTTCATGTCCGCAGATGCGCCGACATTCAGCTTTGGCGACATTTGATCGGAGTTTAGGGCGAAGAGAGTTTTTCATCTTAAGCCCATGAGATTTAATTGAAGTGAAACCTTTTATTTTAATACCATCTGGTTTAAGGTTATAGTAAAAATAAAAAGACATATAATCAAGCTGTCAGTATTATTGCTAAAGAGAATGTAAGTTGTGTTTATGTTTTCATTGAGAATTACCTAATAGCCCTTGCTGTCTATTTCATGTTATTAATATCAAGAGTATCAATCAAAATATCAGGAGCTAGAATTGTGAAAAGAGATCTATATAAAAAAAAAGGAGATGATGATAATGTTAGTTTTAAAAAAAAAATTAAAAAAATTAAAGGGTACCCAATAAACTTTCGTGATGAACTCCGAGATTCACATCTGGCATAGAAACTCTGGTTATTACACAAATTGCTGACGACCCGTGAGGTAATTCAAGACATATACTAAAGACTTGAAAAATGATGGCAAATAATCTTTCTTCAGCTCAATCATATATATCTTTTTTCTTTCTTGACTAGTTATTTGGTGGCGTACCCTGGCAGGCTTATTACCAGAGAGCTCTTGCTGCTAAGTCCCCGCGCCTTGCCTCTCGGCTCTCTTACGTCGCTTCTATAGGTTGTCTGGTGATGGCTCTACCAGCCTATATCCTGGGCGCAGTCGGGGCAAGCGCGGTAGTTATTTTCTCCTAACAATATTATTGGAACAGAGAGAGAGAGAGAGAGAGGAGAGAACGGAGAAAAAGGGAGGAAAGCACGAGAGGAGAAGAAAAAAGTGGGGGAGGGTGTGGGGGAAGAGATGCCTACAATGCAAAGAGTGAAAAGTAAGGCTTACAAAAAGAAGAAGAGAAGAAAAAAAAAAAGACAGGGAAACCCTGTCTCCCTCTCAACTTCCCTTCACCACAACAGCCCTATTAGACTGACTTGAGTAAACTTGATGTAAAAAAAAAAAAAAAAAAAAAAAAAAAGAGCCTGAGCTTTTAAATTTGGGTACTAAATTTTAGGTACATTTGTTTATCCTTAGGAGGGGTGGGGGGGGTCAAAAATGGAAACGACGGTAGAAGCGAGACTGAAGCCAAAGAGAAAGGTAGTATACGACTCGGAAGGCCTTACATTGATATGATTCGATACTACTTGCTCACGCTTCATAGCGCGCCGTGAATTTTTCCTGTTCTCTGATAAAGGGTTGATAGCTATAAAAACAGGGTTTATAATTTCCCTTAATGTTTTAATTAATAATGCGATATAAATGATGTTAACGTGTCGATTTGTTAACTACACATTCAAGATTATAGCGTAGGCCTTGTATTTGTCCGTTTTCATGGACTTTATTGGATATTGCTAACTTTACAAGGATATTTCTAATACGAGGAGTCAATTTTGATGTTTACAATAAAAATGTAGAGAACAGAGTTATTGTTACAATCTTCTTCAAAACAAAAGTATCACAAATTAATATATCTAAAGAAATTGAAAATAAATGACTAATGTTGAAATTCTGCTGTACTATCATCGGCATTGGGCGGATGAGTGAATAGAAGAAACAGGCCTATCTTCAAAAAAAAAAAAAAACAACACACACACACCCAAAAATATTGATTTAAATAATTTTCAGATTGGGAGATGACTAATATCAATCTAAACAAGACCGATCCTTACGAAGAACCTAGCATGGTGCTCCCTCTCATTATCCAGTACCTGACCCCACCCGTGGTCGCTTTCCTAGGGCTCGGTGCTGTCTCCGCAGCCGTGATGTCATCCACGGATTCGTCTGTGCTCTCATCCAGTTCCATGTTCGTCAGGAATATCTATAATAATATATTCAGACCAAAGGTAAATGGACAGGAGTGGGCTGGATGTTTAAAATGAGGGATGGGGGGGGGGGGCAAAATATGCACACAAGTTGGTTGGATGTTTGCCAACAAGTTAAAAGAGAATGAAATTGTCAGTATAATTATAATACGTTGATAAAGGTGCCACGCCCACCAGGTTTTTCAACATAGCTGCAAAGCAAATAGGCATTGTTTGTACATTCGGCAATAAATTTGTAACTTCCCTTAGTTCACTATCACACAAATGATTCATCGTCGGATTGTTATCTTTGTTTGTTATTTGTTTGTTTTTTGTTAAAGTGGACAAAATTAAAACAATTGAGTGTTTTTATTATTGCCTAACTTCAACATATTCCAAAACACAAGTTCGTTTGTCCAAAACAAGTTCAGATTCGTTTAATGCCATAGTCCAAAGGTTTGATTTTGAGAAAATGAAATGGGGTTTGTCAATCTGAGAGTTACATATTTTAGATTTATTAATTCTTTCGTGGATCTGGAAATAAAAAAGTGTTGGTTAATCCGAAAGTGATTTAGGGTTCATTCACCCGAAACCGAAATATGATTTGTTCGTCTGAAATGGAAACGGGTTATTTATGTCATGGCTATTTCACTTTTGGATGATTGAACCCCATGTTATTTCCATGTTATGAACGAACCTATTTTCATCTTCGAACTTTCTGAATATGATGTTGGTCTTCGTATATGTAAACATTAATGCTATCAATATATCTCCCTTTTATTAAAGGCTTCCGAAAAAGAACTCATTTGGGTGATGCGAATCACGATCGTCGTCGTTGCTGGAATCGGAACCCTGCTCGCACTTACTCTCAGCTCCATCTACACCCTGTTCGTTCTCTGTTCCGATCTCGTCTTCGTCATCCTCTTCCCACAGCTGATCTGCGTCATCCATATCCCCAAGTCCAATAACTACGGCCTCATCCCCGCCCTCATCCTCGGGCTCGTTCTCCGTATCGGTGGTGGAGAGGAAGCCTTCAACCTCCCACCCTTCATCCACTACCCATTCTACGACGAGGAAAAAGGCCAGCTCTTTCCTTTCCGAACCCTCGCCATGTTGGTGTCGCTGATCACGACCATCGTCTTTTCTTACGGCGCCGCACTGGTGTTCGAGCGGGGCTACCTGAGCAAGAAATGGGACATTCTAAAGTGCTTTAGAGATAACGATCAAAGTGGGAACGCTGAAAAGCACCCCGATGTCAAATATGAACTTCAGGAACAAAATGAAAAGTCGCCATATGCGTGAGGCGTCAGACGACGAAGAATTTTTATATACATTTATATTAGGAGGAATTTAGTTACAACAATATTCAATTTAAACATGTCACCATGAAGATAAGGGAACTAAGACTATAATTCTTCGGAAACATGTACAATGTAGTATTGCGCGATCATCATTAATGTACATCAACTTTGATGATGATATTAGCCTATGCTTTGTGCCTTATTCTACATTTTGTTATGTTTTGCTTAAAGGCCTATACAGCGACTTTGATAATAAACTATGCAGATTTTTTTGTTGTAAAAATTTATAGGATTTCATTAAGTGTCAGATTCCAGTATTAATATCTGTGCTTGAGATAAATGCAAGAACGAACAAGGTATTTAGGAGCAATACTTAAAAAAAAAGACAAAAATTAAATTAGCTGTACATCGACTTCTTCATGTTATTTCATTTTTTTCTACAATTTTATCCTCTTTTCAACCCATCGCCTCCTATACCCCCTCTCATCTCCCCCCCCCCCCTCCTCTCTCTCCCCCCTCTCTCTCTCCCTCTCTCTCTCGCTCTTTCTCTCTCTTCCACTCTCATTTTCTCTCCCTCCCTTTCTCTCTTTAATGAATAATTTACATTTTATTTGTGTAAAAAGCATGTTAGCTAGTATTAGACCAATATAAAATACAATAAGCTAAATGCCTCTATTTTCATAAGATATTTAGAGCATTAATATTAAACGTTTGGGAGCACATTTTTAATTTCATACCACAGATGTTTATCTGAATTATTTGCTATTTTCTGGGGTTTTTTTTCACCTCTTTTTACATACATGCAGGTTTGCCACTTTTTTTAAAACTTCCATTCTATTTTATTCTTTTATGTTGTATATAATCATTGAAAAGATAACTTGTTTCTTGCATATTGGTAAATAAATTTACAATTATTAAAGTTCAATCAAATTGGAGTTGTCTTTTGAATAGTATAACATTCCTAATTAAAAAAATAAATAAAAAAATCACAAGGAACAAATGTGAGAGATGACGAAATAAAATTAAGGCAGATGTGCGCGGCCACAGAACGAGAGAGAGAGAGAGGGGGGGGGGGAGAGAGAGAGAGAAAAGAGAGAGAGAGAGAGAGAGAGAAGAGAGAGGGGGAGGTAGAGAGAGAGAGAGAGAGAGAGATGGAGACGGGGAGCAATATTTTTTTTTCTGCGGCACTGATTGGGACTTTTTGTGTGTTGGCTTATGGGAAAGAAAAGATAAGAAAAAAGTTAGGGTTGTATTAAAAAAAAATGTCCCGATCTCTGCCACAGAAAAAAAAAATAACGCTGAGGGGACCGTCAGCTCGATAAATTGGGAGGGGGGGGGCGTCAACCCCAAAACCTTTCAATACCAAACTTCATGCACTTTTTGCTAACGTTAACGTCAACCATCATTTAAATGAACATGCAAGGTGTATATTCATATCCGTTTGGTATGCAATGATATTTTGGAGCTTCAGTTTAAAAGAAAAAGCAACAACAACAACAGCAAAATCGATCGTCATCAGCGCTCGCATAAAATAGCATTTTCCGACTTCCAGTTGTGCATAAAAAGTGGATGAAAATTTCGTGATTTAATACACTATTTTTCCCCAACTGTCGATGCAGCCCCCTCCCCACTTTTTATTCATTTATTTTTAAAATTTAGTTCTTTAATTTTTTTTTTTATAATTTAGTGTAATTTTTTTAACGCTACTGTCAGACTGTTCGAGAGAGAACTACTCCGAGAAAGTCATTGTTTGAATCTAATGATTTGTTTGGTCATGATTAACCTGTCCGTAAAGTTCCCTATTGTATCCTATTTCCCTTTGTCATTAAAGGAATGATTGTATAATTATATGAATGCAGATGAAGAAAAAAAAAATAAATAAATGAATCGAATAAAAATACAATATGGCCATGCCCTCCGCCAGACATTATTGACTATAAACCCGAATCTAAATATCACAATTCAACACTTTAGATTCGTTTCCTTGAAATTGTGGTCGAACATGTCGAAAGGAGTCTCGTCTTGGATCGAGACCTGGGGGGCATTTTATCAATTGAAAGGACTTGTCGGACATTTTATCCGACAAATTTGCTCTCAACCAATCAGATGCAAGCATTTTAGTAGCTTATAACAGGTTGTCGGATAAAACGTCCGACAAGTCCTTTCATGAAATGCCCTCCCGAAAGGGTAAAAAGTGCAGAAAATAGGCATATGGGGTAGTTAAAATGAGGGAAAAGTTTGACGTCGTCAGGACCCCACTGCATGTAAAAGTCTGGATTGCCGCAATGACGAAATAAAGGCCAGATCTGTTATACAGTGAGTCCCAATAAAAACTATTCACTTTTGAAGTGGCTACCAAATAAAAAAAAAATAAAAATAAAAATACATGGTTCGTGGGGGAAAGGATTATACAAATTTAGAAAGCTCATATCATCAAAATTATTATTATTATTATAACGCCAAAAGTTCGGAAATGTATATGCTTCAGTGAGCAATTCCAAATTTTGTCAAGGACACAAAAATGAGGCTGTGCGGGAATTCACTATTCATTTATCATCTACTTATGTGCCGCAATATTAATAATGGAATAAATCAGCCAGCAGAGTAGAAAAAGTAAAAAAAAAAGGTCAGAAATAAGCATCAAAATTATGCAAAAAAAGTTATAATTAACCTTTTTGTTTTCATATTATTAATGTTTGCTTTAGTGTATTTTTATCTTATTTGTTATCCGACTTCTGCCATTACATTTTTAAACCTTATAGCCACCCATAATAGCAGGTGATACACGAATATGGAATTCCTGCGCAGCCTCAATGATGTGTCCTTTCAGCTGCCTTAAAAGGGGCATTGCTGGCTGAAGTTTGCTTTATTTTTCTGATTTTTGTGTGTGTGTGTGTCAAAGGGCCTATCTACAAATAAATATTTCCCCCAAGAACCACATATTTTCTAGTTGGTAGCCATTTCAATATAGCTTTTACTTTTGCGAATAAAGGGGCCTATGTTTTAGATACACTTGATATGCCTAAAAAGATGATACGAAAGAAATGATAGGGGACTAGGATTATTTATTGGGTACAGGCCATTTTCATGGAGTCTCGACATTGGAAACAATAGGCCTCCATTTAATTCTTTGTTTTTTCTTTAAAAAAAAAATATTTTAGAAATAATTTTTGCATAAAATATTATTTGAAAACTTTCTGGAACTGTATTCCCTTATGGAAAAAATGAGAGAGCGAAAACACCCGGGGTGTGAGGCACGGGGGCGATCGTCCGGGGGGGGGGGTATAGGTCACTCAACACAACTTGTGCTATATACGCATACGTGTCCCCCAAAAGCGTCAAAAAAGGGTCTGTTTTTCAGCTTTCCGGCGTCGTCGACGTTTAGGACGACTGGTGTGATTTCAACTTCAATAGCCATGTTCATCAAAATAGGGGTGTTTTCAGCTCAAATCGTTGTTTTTTTTTTTAGACACTCAAATAATATTTTTACCTTGTTTACGCCATTCAGGGTATTTTTTTTTTTCAGTCTGATATCAAATAGGGGTGCAAACTTGACTTTGGGTTTTATTTTATTTCAGGGTGTGTGGAGCGCGCATGCAGGATAGCACTTTTGCTCTGAGTGACCCTCCCCCCCCCCGCCCCGTTTTGTTTCTTATACCGGGCCTTAAAATTGAAATCCAGCCGATTCCAACAAAGAGAAGTGAAATAAAGACCCCAAAGAGAAGTGAAATAAAGACCCCCAACACACACACACACACACACCTCAGGGGGTCAACATATACGTATGCTTGTTCCGGATTGAGCTTTTGGTATTATATAGGCCAAGCCGTGTCCAAATGCAAAATACCCCCTTTGCACAGGCTTTTGGACCACATTCACAGGATTTGTCCGCAAAAAACGAAAACTACCGAGGAAAAATGTTAAATGGACCCATATTTCACGAATTTTTGGGGATTTTCCCAGTACCTGAGCCCCTAAAAAAATAAATATACCCCTTTCCGGAGAAATCGGGAACGAGCATACGTGTGTAGTTGACCGCCTGAGTGGGGGGGGGGGGGTGGGCGCGCCCCCCAAAAAAACAAAAACAAACAAACAAAGGTGACTAGGATGTGGGCTAGGGGCCGGAGTGGCCCATTGCATTTTGTTTGTTGCCCCGGCCTTTTCCCTAATTATTGGATGGGTTGCTTGTGCATATGCCCCTAGCTCCTTGTCTATAGCTTGGTTCCATAAAAGGGACTAAATCCATATTTGACCAAAGTTCACTTTTTAATCTAAATATATGCACCTAGTACACAAGGGTTAAAATGCCCAATATCACATTTCATTTTTTTTTTTTTATAATATTTGGATGTTTCAGATTTCTGTTTCATTCCAAAAGGACTAAATCCACTCTGTGGAATCTAAATATCTTAAAGGGGAAGTTCACCCTAAAATTTCATTGGCGTTAAAAAATGCAGAAAAATAAAAGAAAAATATGAGTGAAGGTTTGAAGGAAATCGACCAAAAATAATGAAGTTATATAAAATATTAAAGTTTGATTATGTGACGTCACATGCGAGCAGGCCTCCTATGTGCTATGTAATGTAAATTCCATAAGTGTTAATTTTCAGAAAAAAGAAAAATTAATTATTTCACCGTGCGGTCGATATTATAATCAAAAATAACTTCATATATATACATTCCCTATCATATTGACCCATTCATTTATCAAAAACCATGAAAAAAGACAAATTTATGGAATTTGCATACACAATTAACACATGGAAGAGCTGCTCGCAGGTGACGTCACAGAATCAAAACTTTAAATATTCATAACTTCCCTATTTTTGGTCAATTTTCTTCAACTTTCACTAATATTTTCTTTTACTTAATTTCTATATTTTAAAAAACTAAAATAATTCCAGGGCACGGGCGTAAATCCGGGGGGGGGGATGGGGGGGATACATCCCCCCAGATTTTGAGGAGGGGGGGGAGGCCTGTACAAACATCCCCCCCCCCCAGTTTCAAGAAAGAAATGAAAAGAAAAAATACAATAGATAATTGTGTTATTGGTTATAATAGCGCTTTCAATAACCAAAAATGTCTGTTTTTTACTCTAAAACCTCCAAAATTTTCCCGCTCGGTCGCTATGACGACCTCGCAATAAGTATCAAACAGTAACCTAGGTATAAAAAGGTTGGATACAATGCCCTCGTCTGGGGATAAACCTTAGGACAGGGCACTGCTGGCAAAGGGTGTTGTTGACAATCAAAAACATTAATGTAGTTGTGTGCGGGCTAGGTTGTTGGAGGACTTGGGGCCTGCAGCCCACAAAATTTTCATAGCAAAGATTGTGATTTTGTTATTTAACAAAGCATGTAAAATTTATCTTCTAAATGGATAAAAAAAATTTCGTCTCGCACTTCGCTCTCGCTGATACTAAATAGGATCTACACTGTCCAAAATAATATCTCCAATTTCTAGCTTTAAAATTTTGGCTCGCGCTTCGCGCTCGCATTACTTTTTACATTACTTGTATTGATGCACATTCATGATTCATTCCCCGGGCTTTCGCACTTCGTACCAGACACAGTAAAGACACATCTCCACACGCTTGCTTCCGTTCGTAATAATCGCTACCCCTTCTCGCTCGTTCGGTCACTGTCCCTGACAACACAAACATACCGATCGCACAGGCACAGCTAGCAGACGATGAAGTCAAAAACTCTGAAAGAACGAAACAAAGGGTCCATGATTTTGAACTTCAAATCCAGTTTAATAAGAGGTAGTTTAGGAAGAAGGTTGAAAAATCGTATGTCTTCCACAGAACGAACATTCCCGGTCGCCATATGTACACCAAATTTTCGGTCTTCACAAACTTGACCAAGAGATGGCGCTATATCACTGTATTGGCATTAACATTTCCGGCCCCTTAATTTTCACAAAACAAGTTTTTGAAAATTACTTTACTTATCACAACCTTGAATACCAACATACATGTATTATTGATCAAAGTACCAAAAAATTTGACGGAAACTCGGTTCACAAAGCTCTTATAAGTCCACACCCCCAAAACACAAGAAAAATCTTTGGTTTCAAACACATACTTATAGCTTGCGTACCTTAAAGACTCTGACAAAAAAAAAAGGGGGGGGGGTGTAGTCTCAAAGATCCCAGTATTCCGAGTTGCAATATATATTGATTGAACACAATAATGAACGCTTATTAAAACCTTAAGAACTAAATCCAACTGATGTCATCAACTAATACACTGAACATGCTAACCACTGCAGAAAGGTAAAATTCTTTAACTGGAAAATACCTAACGATAATTTGTTAACAGTCTTTGAATCATAAACTTATGTACATTATCATAAATCGTCTGCAAAAAAAAAAAACAGTTGGTTTTCCTTGATATACATGTCTACAGTGTGCCAAAAATAACAATGGCTAGCATCAGCGCGCTGCGTTTTAATGCCTTTTCCTTTAAATGAAACAAAATTTACTGACTACTAAACTACATGTATACTCCTTTAGTCTGAATCATGAGATAGATATCATGCTATTTGGCATACTCGACTGACATGTATATTAGGAGCAATGTCAACATTCATTCACATAATTGAATCATTTACAATGAAGAAAATTGAAAACAATCTCTAATCAGAGAGATAATGCATAGTCTGAAACATTTTAAGGCTCATTATCACAAAACTTTACCTCATTTTTCTTAAAAAATCTGCTTTCATCTAAATCCAAATAGAATGTTGTATAATATCAACATCCAAAGTGTCTCCTATATGTAGAAACCAACTATGCCATATCCTTTGCATAGTAAAACCATTGTGTTTGAATTGCCTCCAATTTTATGAATCAATAACTCAAATTTCAAATATCAAACAATTTCAATGCTTAACCTATCAAAGACCAAGGTATTTGATGGTTCATAGGCCCAAGGGGGGCACATTGTGCCCCCCTCCATAATTTTTTTATTATTGACCGATCGCTTTCATATTGCATGACGATAGAGCAACTCAAGCTCTACAATTTGGTACAACTAAAATTTCTCAAGGTCATCATATGGGGGCGCTATTTTCACTTAAATAAGAAATACATAGAAAATTCACAAAATTGGAATTAAATTTTAACTCCCTAAATAATGGTTTGAAGATGGAACTGTTACAATATGTTTTAGGATTCATCATTGTTCATTCCATCTTTGAAATATTCAAGGTTGCCAATGAGGGCGCTCTAATGCTTTAATAAGAAAAATTTGATTTCACCAACGAGGCGTTTTTGGTAATTAATGAAATAATAAATAATGATTGTTTTTGTACTAATTTTCACTGTTTAGGCATGCAAAGGAATGTATAATAAGCATAATCATATTCTGTGAATTTCATTGGATAAACTCATTACAAAAATTAAAAATGTGAATAAATTGATATTTCAATATTTCTTTTATTATTATGTGTTTGGGCGCCATTTTAAATAAAAAGAAACAAAAACAAGAAAAGTATTGGTATTCAGTTTGGAATGTTTATTCAATTTATTTTGAATAAAGAAACCCTATTTATAACACAAAATATGTTTAAAACTATGTATATAAAAAATGATCAAAAATTGGATAAACATGGCTGTCAATTTATGGTTGCCATGGCAACACAGAATATCATATCCTCACAAAATATGTATCAAAATGTTCGTGAATAAATTTTAGGAAAAGTCACCAAATTTGGGGAAAATGAGCAAAGCGTATAGAAATGGCGTATAAAAGTTTGGTAGGGGGGCACATTGTGCCCCCCTTGTCTTGATAGGGTTAAAATACACTGGTATACAGGCAACTGTGCCTAAGTCATATCCTCTGGTACACAAAGGCTGGAATTGGACAACAAAAGGGCGAACCAAACAGGTCCATTGCTATTTGTTCCTACATGTAGGAACTTCTACAAACTTGGGTAACCAATTAACCAAGAGATGCTAAACTGGCTGGCCATATGTATTACCTTTCTGAGGATAAAAATGTAATATCATGTACAAACTGTGACTAATTAAACACTCCAAGATATTTTACCCTCAAATCATGTACTTAGCAATACAATACTGTTTTGATACAAGATAAAAATTTACCCTTTATCAACTTTGCATCAATAGCCACAGAGATATTGTCAACTCAACCAACTATGTACACGTAATGATTATCCTTTATGTAGCAAAATGCAATGGTGGTTTTTTTTGTGTTTTTTTAACATACATGGTACATGTAGTTAATAATGCATTCATTCTGTAATACCTCAATTGCCAATAAAAAAAAAGTAAGGGAGTGTAATAAATAAACAAACACTTCCAGAACGTTCCTGAAATTGAAAATTAATTTAAATCACTTTACACCAAATGCAAGGAAAAATGCTTTAAACCTGTGAAATGAACTTTACCAGCCTTGACATACAATACTTTGATAGAAATACATAAAACCAAGTACAGTATATTACTATCCAGCGCTCCCATTTTCATTTCTGTCATATCACCTTTAAACAATTCAATATCAAATGAAACACAGCAATTTTTTTTTTAATTATTTTTTTTAATGACTTGGGTAATACCCTGTAATTGATCATCCTCAACTGTAAATATTTGTTGATTTAAATCCTTATCTGTAAACATGTTTATTTCGTTTGGTGGATATGCTACTGTGTGTGAATAATTTTTTGTGTGTGAAAAAATAAAAAAAAATCATAATTCTGAATCTACATCCATGGTAACAGTCCATAAATTTTGGTTTCTTGGCATCAGCTTTTAGGTTTGGTCTCAACTGATAAGCATGTCTTGACGATGACATGAATTTACTAAAATTGTTCTCACTAAAATCACAGGTTTCGCTCACTAAATTCGCGGAGTAGGATGATACAGAAGACAATATCACAACTTTCCTTGTCATGATAGTTTGTAAATTGTCATAGATTGAAAACTTAGTTTTGGAGTCTCCTCTGGGCATGAATAATCAATTTGCTGAATAAAACTGGTAGAGGAGCTAAGCTAAAGTCACCTCCAAAGCAAAATGGAATATTTCGTAAATTCCAAGTACATCCTTTATAGCTGATCACTTATCACCTTCCAGTACGAAGATCAATTTGCTTATTGGTCTCATGTAGACTCCCAACTTTGTCTTCACCTCTGCTCTACGTACAAAACCTTGGGTGTCTGGAAACGTTTGTGTCACTCTCCCCATCAACCATGAGTTCCGAGGCCTGGTTTGGTCAACGAGAAGCACCAAGTCACCCTTCTGGAGATTGCGTTGCGGGTCATTCCACTTCTGTCTTTGTTGCAGCTGGGGTAAATATTCCTTTGTCCATCTGCGCCAGAATATATCAGACATATATTGGACCTGGCGCCATCTCCTCCTTGCGTAAACGTCAGTTTCCTTGGTTAGGGTTGGTGGGAGCAAAGGTTGCGACCTCAGTAACAGAAGATGATCTGGCGTAAGAACCTCCAGGTCCGTTGGATCATCTGACACCTTGGTTAAAGGGCGCCCATTAATGATGCTCTCCACCTCACAGAGAAGCAGTCTGGGAGACCCTCATCATCCAGTCTCTTTCCTTCACAAGGTTCAGAAGCAGCTGTCGAACTGTTCTGATCTGACGCTCCCAAATTCCTCCATGATGGGACCTCCAGGGGGATTAAAGGTCCACTGTATGTTCCTTTGTAGTAGGGCGCCGTTGATCTGGGCCTGGTTCCATTCCTTTATTTCATGTTTCAATTCTCTTTGAGTCCCAACAAAGTTTGTGCCGTTGTCGGACCTCATTTCCCTAGGAGCCCTCTTCGTGCAATGAACCGTCTCAGAGCCGCAATACACGAATCCGTGCTAAGGCTCTCGGCCTTCTCATGATGTATAGCACGAGTGGCTAGACAAGTGAAAACAACTCCATATGTCTTGATTATGGACCGTCCCCTTTTCACTTCCAGGGTCCAAAGTAATCGATGCCAACCCTTGTAAACGGCGGCTCATCCGGCTTCAACCTTATAACTGCGGAAAGCTACGATGCCACCAACCTAACCTCCAATTGTGCCCTCCAAAATTTTCTGTATCTCTCGCGCTCGCCTTGCCGCTCGCCAAGGAGACTTCTCTCTGTAAATACTCTGTAATTGTAAATTATCGCTGAAGAGAGAACAAAAAATAAGGCCATAAATCGCTATAAAATTTGTCTCAGCTGCAGCCTTCGCGTTTCCGAACAGTATACCCTTCATAAGTGTGAGTTATAACCACCATCCAATTAACCGCCACCCTAGGTTGTTAGCCCACACCCGTGTGAATTAAGGTTCCGTGACTAAACTCATGATTAATCCGTCATAGATCAGATCTCATCCAAGTTTAACCAAAATTTCTGCCCGGCTTACGCCAGCCCCTTCCCGATAAGACAAAAATTCCTTGAAAAAGGCACTATTCAGAATCTTTACACAACCCCACATTAGATAAATTACCCTATGTTACGGGCTGGCGTGTTCCACACAGACAACAACCAAATTACCACAAATAACGTGTCTATATCAATCCTCAGACAACATCCAATGGACGGAACTCTAATTCTACTTCGTTTCATATCCCTTTGCGATTACACATATCCTAAGGGTAAACCTCTACTGTAAGAGTTCCAATTATGATTGAGTGATACAGGCTTTTGATTAAGCTTACCGTCTCTTCTTTTCATTGAGAAGCTCAACGATTGTCAATTAAATTCCGAGCGCCTAAGGTGCAATGGGCAAAATATGCACCTCCCGCAGTTGACGCACTCTGTCATTTTATGCCAATTCAATGATTGTTTCACAAAGGTTAAATTCCACTTGTTGTTTAGGTGACCGAGGATAGCAAATGACGGTCTTAAAAATTAGGTAGAACTAAATTCATAATTCTTGGCTCCAGTAACAGTTGCAGAATATAATCATGAAAATGGAGAAAAACAAAAACTAAACATAGCTTCTATAAACAAAACCTTCAAAAAGTCGGAAGCCATCAACAGTTTAGGATGTGCTTAAGCAGTACCTTATTAGAATCAGGATTACCAATTTGCCTGACCGGAACCGAAGGTGCTACGAAGAGTTCGAATCCTGCGACGCTTGATACCAACACCTTTCCGTATAATTCCGTGTTAGTTTATCAGTTTCTTAAAGTTTATCTCACAAAATGGTTTCAGGGTCAAAATCTGGCTATTAACCTTTGAAGTTTATACTAATAATAATTCAAGTGTGCGATTGAACGCAGTCTTTATCCTGTCACATTCAAAGAAGCCGAAGTCATGCACCTCCCTCTCCCTGTGCATATCAAAATTAAGAAGGAATGAGCTTAACGTCTCAACATAGAGACCTAAAGACACTAGGCGCGTAATCAATATCCAAAGGTCCTCAGACTCTGTGCTCTCAGCGACGTCTGCAACCTGGGACCGACAAGACTCGTCCTCTCCTCAATGTAGACCTGTCTCATGTGATAGCAGATAAGATAGTGAATCGATTTCCTCCATGGCTTCCTGAGTAAAGACCTAAAACACTTACGGTCTCACAATGCACGTCAATTTTCCTTATCAACAGCCTCTTTAGCCTTAAACCACCAGGCATACTCCTACTTTTCCAGCGCGGACTTTAAAGGCCCTAACCTCAGGTAATCGTCGTCACAGTTACCTGTGTATGAAGGTCATCTCTGTTGAATGCCATGATTAGGAGGAGTGCTTAATCATCAAAGCGATGAAGTGACTTCTGCGGTATATCGCACTAGTCTGACTGTATTATTCGTACCTATAAGCAGAGTAAAACTAAAAGATGTATAAAATCTGAGGATTAAAAGCATAAAACAAGAATGAGAAGAAAACTAACTCACTTGTGCTAAAGACTAATAATTTATTAATGCTAAAGATGTTGGTACTACATCTCCGGTGGTGAGAGATACTTACATTTAACCCGTGCATAATCAAAGTGACATTCCACCGACATGCAGTATCAAGAGTGTGAATATAAGAGTCCCATCCTGTAGTCCGCGCGGAGTTAGATCACAGAGATCCATCACCAGATGTTCAGCACCGTGTTTTCCACACGACCCCAATGTTGTTAGGCACTGGCCACCACGCGTGTGATGGGTACAGGTTACCAGAATTTGCCTCGCAAGAGCCGGTCCCTCGTCCTCGATGGCGGACACAGAGGAGTTGAGACAAAGGAACTAGGAATACGGACAGCTGGGCTCCCGTGTCGGATTGGTCCACTGCAAACGTAACTTAGATAAATAAGACCACACACATCTTGTTCTCCATGATCTGCAGAGGATTTTACATTTTAAATTATATGTGGGTCGTTTTTGGCAACAATCCCATCCACAACCAAAATCATTTATTAGGACCGGCCATAGACCTTATAGTCTCTAGTGACTTGAGGATTCCACCATATCACTCTCACCTAAATGGAAGCGTGTCTAGAAAGCTACCAGTCCTGTCATGAGGGCTGAAGATAGGTGTACGCCGGAACACACATAAGTTGAAGTGGACAGGTAGGCTAATAAAACGTGTGTTTACTTAATATAAGACCAATTATGGACTTTCATCTCAGGCGAATGGGCAAAATAAGGGTACGTCTGATATAGCAATACGGTACTAATAGCATAGACACTTGTTCGCAATTGGTACACAAAGAAAAGATAGCCTGTATTAGAACAATCTAATGTCTAATACAAATTCCGAGTCCTTTAGCTCACATTGCTGTCTTAAGGATCGATCGCTGTAACTCAAACAGATAGACATCCATGCGACGTAGCCAGTGATCACTGCGTCCTGCCGCTGCGCCTGTGGGATTTGGACTACATATATCCTTCTAAATGTATCAACGGTTTTGCGCGAGCGAATTAGATCGGTGGTCAAATGATATCTTCGTGAAATGGAATTCGAGATTAAACTTTCTGATTAAAACGAGTGCTTTAGCCATTTCGTATCTCAACCATGTGGTATCCACTTCACAGCATATCATCCTTGAAGAGAAATCCACACATTAAGTTTACCCCCGTCCCATTGACTTCCCACCGATCCATATATGCGAGAAAAGAAGAACGAAATCACTGACCATTAAAAATCTACACTCTGTAATCCCGCAGCTCCAGGGCCGCCGAGCGCTTAGCTAGGCCCTCAAAAATTTATGTTGGTGTAGGGAAAGACTCTTATTTCCTTAAGAAGTAAGGGAATATAAACAAGCGGCCTTAATCTCGACCGGACATTTTAACCGGGTTAAGCTACATTCAAAAATCTTTGATATTATCTTAGAACTTATTTGTTTATTTCAGAAATTCTCTTTCTTCTCTTATGACCCTCCGCCCGTCGAAAATACCTTAGTCCATCTTTAATTCAAAAAATAGCCTATCAAACGCAATCCTCTTCCCGTTCTGTTCACGTAATATGCCAAAGATGCAATCCGTAGCGTGTCTCTTCCGCATGCACCATCACAAACTGCGCACCTCGCGGCTCGTGTGTGAGTACGCCCGGCTGAAAGTGCAAGCGTCAAAGACACTCGTGCACTAGCTATACTCGTGAAACCATCTAACGCGACCTGGTAATACTGTGCCTCCATCTATTTTCCTCATTAACCAACATTTAGACAAGCCCTTCATACCGCGCTGAATCTTAAATTGGAGAAATTTAATAATTCAAATTGTAAAGAAGCAATCTCTCATTTTTGTCCTTCCATCCCTTAACGGTCCTTATTAGAGGTGATCATTATTGCCACCATCCTCATTCACCCGACAGTAGCTGTCCCGATCCCTGTCAGGAGAACTAGGTCAAAGTTCTAGGCCAAAAGCATGGAAACCAGAGACAGCTAAAATAATTGTACACATTTGCCCTGTAAGCCCGTGAGCAAATTTCGTGCAAAACTCACGCCCCAACATGGTGCTGCCAGGCTAATCGGGGCAGCCAACTTAGTGTAGTCGGGCTAACTACTTGTTCCCTCGTATCTTTCCAATTTCAACAACCGTATTCAGACCCAGTCTCTTGAATACAGAGCCGAGTGCACCTCGATGGTCGTCCTAGCCTCCAGCTCCTATCCCCTAGCGAGCAAGTCATTCATTAGGAAGCACCAAGGTAGTGACCTATTTCAGTATCCTCTAACTCTGATACGATCGTCCGGGTGATGAGCTAGACGGAGACATGTGACGCTATCAGTTCCCAGAATACTAACCGCTGATCTGAAAGTGGTGGCGAGTGTATCGTTGTACTGGTCAGTGTGCTATGGAAGCCTCTTAAGCCGGTAGGTTACGACTATGATGATACTGAGCCCGTGTCTTGACCTCCTGCAGCTACGCAGTGCCTGCACATGGTGAGGACCTTAGGTCAGACGGCCATGTATTGCTAGTATTTGCTACTACACATCTATCTATCTATATTTACATATTTATAAATATTTGCCCATCTGAACATTTGGAAATACAATTTATCTCAAAAACATGCTTTAACTAACATTTATATATATTAAGTTTCCTTGTAAATAAGAAGGTTGTTGTTTCAATATATATGCGCGAATACAAACTCATATCCTGACTAAAATATGCGACCATAAATAATCTTACGCCTCAAGTCTTCGGTCCCAATCCGTTCCTCCCTCTATTATCCAGTGACCCATGAACAAACAATGAACACACCTTCTGTCCTCAGACGACACCGGAGGGTAGTGCCGATGACCATCTAAATTGTCTTTATACTGCTGTCACCACGTTCAAACAATTATTTTCCACCAAATAAGTGGTCATGATGAATAACTGTTACGGCGTGTGACCCGGTATTTGCCAACATATACAGACACACTCTTCCTTTATGAGACACGCACCAGAACCCACAGAGAAAAAGTGCCGTGACATACAATTATTATGCCAATATCCGCCTCCCGTATAACTTCTCTCCTTGAACTCGCTGGTCTTCCTATGCGTTGGATGGGCCAATAAATGTTTTGGTGCATCACCCCGCCTCCTGGTGTGACGAAACTTCCGCGCTGTGAAGAGCGTCTCTCGGTGACATACTACCTGGCCCCGACAGTAATCTGTGACGCTTCACCCCTGGACGAACTGCTCACTGGGCGAGGGTACCAAGTGAATGGGTGGATAGCCACTCTGCTGCCTCTTTTTGGGGTGTTTATGGCTCTTTGATCTAACTCATACGTTTTCTGACATAAGCTTGTGTACCAATCCTCTTATCCCAAGACACAGAACATCAATAAAGTAGAAATTCTAACAATTCTATTTAACCCGCAGGTTTATGCCTTCAATTCCGGTGACTATGTATTCGTCCGGCGTTCTGATGACTGTACCCAAAACTTGACTATTAATATAATCTAATCTAATTAGGCGAGTAACATGGGCTCACTCCAAAGAATATGAAGGATCAGACATTAGAGCTACCTTTCCTTCTCGGAATCTTGTCAAAACTCCACACAGATTGTTTGCCAGATCCGGCCCCTTTACAAGTTCCTCGTTCAGCGAGGTTCCTTGATATTTCGCAGAGCAATCGTACACCACCCTCAACTTATCCTTCTGGGGGTGCGTGACACCGTGATGAGGCAGATACCATACTCTCCCTTTGGTGCCTTCCAAATCTCGCTCTGGTACCCTTTCCGCATAACCCTTTTGGATGGTTGTT
>CALNVZ010000218.1:22994820-23007905 GCA_940671915.1 Paracentrotus lividus
TAATCTGAATTGCACAAAACAATCTTATTGCCGTAAATCTAAATGTGTTCTGTGTAATTTCGATATTAGCAAAAACCAAAACGCAATGCCAATGTGTTTGTCTTTGATTTGTAACTTAAAACTTATGTTAAATGCGAAACATTGATATCATGATGAAGGAAAATCTGTATACGTCATTTAATAATTTCTTATATTCTTTTGGGCAATTCACTGAAAATGATAATCTGAGGTTTTTTCACTTTAATTTCCTTTTTTTGTGTAAACTCAAGGTGATATGCAAAACTAAAAATGAAAACCCTGGTAAGTATCAAAAAGGATCTTCAAATTACCTAAAAAATGTCATAAAATCTTTAAACCAAAGTGAAGAGGGTGCTACACCATATAAAATAATTTACCCTCTTACTGTAGTCCTATATACCAAACTTTGTGTAACTGCAATTGTGCATGGGCTTCGGAACCGGGGGGCTTGGGGGGCGCAGCCCCCAAAAAAATATTGGGGGGGCTCAGATATCGTTGAAGCCCCCCCAATATTTTTGATGCTGTACAGTTTCGGCGATCGCCCTTATATATAATATAACCCCAAGATTTGTATCATTATTGTTTTGTTGTCTTTTTTTTGTGTGTGGAGAGGACTCAGACATCCTCAAGCCCCTTCCATAATCTTACTAAGGATATCATTGGGCTCCCCACCACTTTTTAAAATGAAAAGTTCATTATTTCAGGTCTCTATTGACAAAATTTTTAGCTCGCGCTGCGCGCTCGCACATCATAGTTTTAGTTTTTTTCTTTTAATAGAAACATAGGAACTACTATCTAGGTTGGAGTCAGCCATTGAGCCCCCCCCCCCCGGTGTTTGAGAGGGGCTTTGATATGTTTGAGTCCCCTTCTGTTCATAATTTGTTTTGAAATGTTCATATTTCAAATTTTTCTTGTCAAACTTTTAGCTCATGCTGCTCGCTCGCCGGATCGGATCGCATGTCTTTCTGTTTAACCTTTTTTTTTTTTCAGAATGACAAGGGGTCCCTATATATTGGTTGGGGCTCAAACAATAATCCCCCCTCCCTTCCCGAGTGGTTTTGGTGGGTCGATATCATTGAGCCCTCTGCTTCCCAATTTGTTTTTGAAACGCTCATGTATCAGTTCCTTTTTACAAATGTTAACTGGGATGCCTTTAAGTTATTTTTAACAAAAGCGCTTAGAATGCACACTTTTCAGGTTGATATATCAAAAATTTTCAGCTCGCGCTTCGCGCTCGCATTGTTGAATGAGATAAATACTTTTTTTTTGTAACATAGCAAAAAAAAAGATCAAAATTCAATGTTTTCAGATTGCTATATCAAAAAATTTTGAGCTCGCGCTTCGCTTGCATTGTTGAATGACATAACTATCTTGATTGTAAACATAGCGAAAGCGCTCAAAATGCACTGTTGTGAGGTTGATATATCAAAAACTTTGAGCTCGCGCTTCGCGCTCGCATTGTTTAATGAGATAAATACTTCTTTGTAAACATAGCGCAAAAAGCGCTTAAAATGCACACTTTTCAGGTTGCTATATCAAAAATTTTGAGCTCGCGCTTCGCGCTCGCATTGTTGAATGACATAAATATCTTTATTGTAAACATAGCGAAAACGCTCAAAATGCACACTTTTCAGGTTCTTTTTATCAAAATTTTGAGCTCGCGCTTCGCGCTCGCATTGTTTAATGAAATAAATATCTTCCTCGTAAACATAGCAAAACCGCTCAAATTGCACTGTTTTCTTCGCGCTCACATTTGTTTAATGAGATAAATATCTTCTTTGTAAACATAGCGCAAAAAGCGCTTAACATGTTAAAATGCACACTTTTCAGGTTGCTATATCAAAAATGTTGAGCTCGCGCTTCGCGCTCGCATTGTTGAATGACATAAATATCTTTATTGTAAACATAGCGAAAACGCTCAAAATGCACACTTTTCAGGTTGCTTTATCAAAAATTTTGAGCTCGCGCTTCGCGCTCGCATTGTTTAATGAAATAAATATCTTCTTTGTAAACATAGCAAAACCGCTCAAATTGCACTGTTTTCAGATTGATATATCAAAAATTTTGAGCTCGCGCTTCGCGCTCGCATTGTTGAATGACATAAATATCTTTATTGTAAACATAGCGAAAACGCTCAAAATGCACTTGTGAGGTTGATATATCAAAAATTTTCAGCTCGCGCTTCGCGCTCGCATTCTTTAATGAGATAAATATCTTCTTTATAAGCATAGCACAAAAAGCGCTTAAAATGCACACTTTTCAGGTTGCTATATCAAAAACTTTGAGCTCGCGCTTCGCGCTCGCATTGTTTAATGAGATAAATATCTTTATTGTAAACATAGCGAAAACGCTCAAAATGCACTGTTGTGAGGTTGATATATCAAAAATTTTCAGCTCGCGCTTTGCGCTCGCATTGTTTAATGAGATAAATATCTTCTTTATAACCATAGCACAAAAGCGCTTAAAATGCACACTTTTCAGGTTGCTATATCAAAAACTTTGAGCTCGCGCTTCGCGCTCGCATTGTGAATGAGATAAATATCTTCTTTGTAAACATAGCGGAAAAAACGCTTAAAATGCACTGTTTTCAGGTTGATATTTAAAAAAAATCAGCTCGCGCTTCGCGCTCGCATCGTTTGATGAGATAAATATCTTCTTTATGTTCTAGCACACAAAATCGCACTGTTTTTAGTTTGATATATCAAAAGTTTTCAACAGATCTAAGAAGATTGTTTTAGAATTTAAAATAATAATCATCTTAGTTTGATAAGTAGGAATACTATTTTGTTTTATTTTTTATTAAAAAAGAAGAAGAAAAAAAAAACAATTAAAGAAGACTTCGGCATTTTCAAAAACTCGTATGTGGAGGGGGGGGGTAATTTAAAAAAAAATCCCCAAAATAGTTGGTGAAAAATTGAGCCCCCCAATCCTGAAAATCTTCCGAAGCCTATGTTGTGGAATGTGGATTACTAATACTTTGTCACAAAAACAATTAGACTCTACTAAATTTCTAATTTTCTTTGTTTGCTCATCAACAAATAAAAAGAGATCTAGTATCTTATGAATTCCTGGACGTGTTCTGTTTTCAATCAATTAATTATTATCATGAAACCTAAATACAATCTTCGATATCTGTCAATTTAGTTCAACTTCAAGAACTGATCTTGCCCTTGTACCTTTTCAAGACCAATTTCTACAATGAATCCTATGTTCAACACTTGGTCTTTTCCTAAAATTCTGTATTCACAACCAAATGCTACGATGAACCCTGTATTCAACATTTGGTCTTGCCCCAAGTTCTGTATTCAAGACCGATTCCTACGCTGAATCCTGTAATAAGCGTTCGGTCTTGCCCTGAATCCTGTAATATATCCGAGACCAAATCCTAAAATGAACCTTTGGCGTAGGCCCTAGTTCAATATTTGGTCTTCCCAAAAATCCTGTAGAGTCTATTCAAGACCGATTCCTAATCCTATGATGAATTCTGTATTCAGCCTTTCGGTCTTGCCCTGAATCCTGGCGCAGTCACAGTGCAGTCCTTCCTCAGTCATTTCAAAACCTGGTCGTGCCCTGAATCCTATCTTCACAACCTGGTATTTGCCCAAAAGTTCTAGACTGAGACTCTTGCGTCTGTAACTGTGGTACAACTTACATTAGATTTACATCAGCATTCCTACAAGTAGCCTAGCCCTAGGCAATTCCAATCTGACGTTGTCCTGACGACCTGAGCCTAGGCTTTCAAGCATAAGTTAGTTACGCAATTTCAGCCGATTCAGCTCGTGTAGACTCATCTCATAATGATCCAACTGGAGTCTTGTCTGGAAAGAATAGCTTTCTCACGTCAACGAGCACAAGTTCTTAAAAGAACTCGACTCAAACTGCGATTTGGTTTCTCATTGACACTGTCTTCACATCACGTCATCAGTCAATGAGTCATCAGTCATCAATAAACAATCAAATTCAATGATCCAAAATCACGAAAATCCTGGCTTAGCCTTACCTTCAGCTTCACTTCTGAGTCTGACACTTGTCTTGAGTCAAATCATTCATTTATTGTAGTCCAATGTTCGAAGTTAGACAGATTTTTCAACTAGTATTGATGCACATTCATGATTCATTCCCCGGGCTTTCGCACTTCGTACCAGACACAGTAAAGACACATCTCCACACGCTTGCTTCCGTTCGTAATAATCGCTACCCCTTATCGCTCGTTCGGTCACTGTCCCTGACAACACAAACATACCGATCGCACAGGCACAGCTAGCAGACGATGAAGTCAAAAACTCTGAAAGAACGAAACAAAGGGTCCATGATTTTGAACTTCAAATCCAGTTTAATAAGAGGTAGTTTAGGAAGAAGGTTGAAAAATCGTATGTCTTCCACAGAACGAACATTCCCGGTCGCCATGTACACCAAATTTTCGGTCTTCACAAACTTGACCAAGAGATGGCGCTATATCACGTATTGGCATTAACAACTTGAATAAACAGGAATCAAGGCCGCCTTAAAAGTATACATTCAAAGACAAATTTCTTCGTACCTCCTCCCTGTCCGAGTACATTTCTCTTTAGGTCTATGCCTCGGATCTAAAGTGCCCCCTTTCAGAAAAGGTGCATTTTTCCATCGAGACCCCCCCCCCCCCCCCCCCCCCACCCATTCAAATTTCCGCCGCCTCTACTTTATCTTTTTTGTTTTGTTTTGTTTTGTTTTGTTTTTTGTTTTTTGTCGCGCTCACGGTTACTATATAGGACCTTTAATGCAAAAACATTATATTTCAGCTCAAAATTTTGAGCTCGCGCTTCGCGCTCGCTGATCCTAGATAAAGGAGCTATGATGAACAAATATCCCCAATTTTTAGCTTAAAATTTTCGGCTCGCGCTTCGCGCTCGCATTATTTTTTCCATTACTAAAATGAACTGTAATCAAGGCAGCCATAAGTTAAAAGCATACATTCAAAGACAAATTCTATTCGTACCCCCTCCCTCTCAAATCCATTCCACCGCCTGTGCTATTAAAAACTTGTGTCGCGAGTGCTTGTGTCAAACAAGATCGCGACAAGTTGGCAAATTATTTCGCTCATCCCCCCACTCTTCGACACAGATTTACGCCGTTGTTCCAGGGTGAACTTCCCCTTTAACTTTAACTACATGTATGTTCCCGTGTCGGACATATATATTCTGATTTTCACACACAGGCTGTATTGATCTATATTGATCTAAGATCTTAAAAGAACATTTGAATAAATTTGGTCAATTTTTAAAAATTTATGAATATTCTTGGATTTGGTCCCTTTTGGAATGAAATATTTGAACAGACTGAAAATCAAATTTTTGACAAAAAAACAATTTCTTCAAAATTTGTAATTTTTACTTTTATTCATACACTTTCAGAACAACATTTAAACAAACACATTTTTAGACGACCAAAAACTTCAATTAAGCGAAAATGTGATGTTTTATTGGGAAAAAAGACGATTTACGGGAGTTTCATTCCTAAAGGGACACTAAATCCATAGAAATTGAAATTTCAAAAATTCATAAAAAATAAAATTTTATAGCTAGATTTTTTTTTAATTGTTATTAAAATGCAAGCATGTGTACCAAGTACCAAAATTAAATCATATTGTTTACATTAAAGTAATAAATAAAAAATCAGTGACATATTCAAAATCTCCAAAAGTGGATTTAGTCCTTTTTGGAATGAAACTTTTCTTAGGCCTACAGACTAAATTTATCCTTTAAAAAAAATTATGGTGACTAATTGTATTCTTCTAGAAAATACTACAGATGTATTTCCGCGTAGTCTTTCTCTGGTCGTCGATATGGGTCGCTATTGTTTAATTTTACTTTGTTGGATTAATTTTAAGACTAAGAATATTTTAAAAATCTACAAATTCGATGCATTTATATATGATAATTCGTAATCAAATGGTATATTACAATTTTAATCGTTAAAATTAAGGAAACCATAATATTTTATTAATTTTGGTGACATAGCTAGTGCACGTAGATGCACGAGCACATCCTGATAGCATGCAAAAAACGGCTGTTAAAACGTCTAAATTCACACGCCTTTCACATCCAAGTTTCAAGATGGCGATGAATATACCTCGTGCACCGGGCTTTGCCCAAATGCTGAAAGATGGAGCTAAAGTGAGTACAGATATACGTTTGAATGTTATGTTTATGTAAAGAATGATAACTTAGCATTTTAATTTTAATATTTTTGGGTGTGAGAATTGTTTACTAAGGAGGAGCAACAATTATTATCGATCGTTCGTCCGTTGTCAAGCATCGCTTATCCCCCATTTGTTTCGCGGTGCTCGTCCGCTGCCGCGGTCCAGCCTGCGGTACGGTATGGTAGCATTGCTCGAAGCTGCAGCTGTCGAGCAGAGCTGCTTCAGGAGTTCAGCTGCCGACGCGATCGTTTCGATTCTACTTCCTAATTTAAATCTAGTCCCAACTTCTATGATTAAGATAACGTTAAACATGTAAATTGTTGTTTATCTTCTTCTTTTTTCTTTTTTTTTGTAGTTCAACCATGAAAATGTTATTAAACTGAGTGTTGGATTCACGTTGAGTAAAATCAAATTTCTACAAAGAGGAATATTCAGAAAGAAAGAAGAAAGAAAAAGGGGGGGGGGATGGGGGGAGGAGGAAATAAATGTGTAGTTTTGGTAATCGCATGAACGATGCGTAACGATGTGTGTGTATCACCGGTTGTTGTGTGTCCGGACGGGTTGTTTGTCCGGACAAGACGGCAATTTTAGGAACTTTGTGATCAAAATTTTATTAATTGATTGTATAGCATTAACACACGCCCGAGCGTGCGTTAGCGGTGAATGCAGTGCACCGCGAGATAGCTTTGGATAGGGTGTGCAGCGGCGCCCCATCCGAAGCATCATGAGCATCGAGCGATCACTGCATATACGTTTAATCGCGCAATACAGGGAAGTGTGTTAACGCTTTTGTAAAATTGCGACATTTTGCTAAATCTAGTAGATCTAGATCTTGAGTTACCTACCCAAAAAATTCTAAGGGATTATCCCTTGGAATTTTTGGTAAGTAGCTCAAGATCTACATCATGATCGTCATGGATCCAAGAAAGTAAACAAGACACGGAAAAGACCCGGATGTATGTGTTATCACTTTTTTTGCGCAGCAAAATGCACCATGGTGCTTTGCTTCGAAAATTCAGCATGCACACGTGACGCGTTTTGACCAACCATGCTGCGTAAATTCACAGAGCCATTTTATAAAAGTAATATCACTTATTATCAGGCAATATAACAAAGCACAAATATTCACAAATATTTTTGCTATTTACTGCACCAATTTTGAGAAAATGCAGAGCAAAAGATGATGTTTTTATCTGCTTAAGTGTCCGGACAACGGACCCGCCATCCTATTACCCACACAAGACAATCCCCTTTGGTTTTCCACGTGAACGCTGGAAAGGTGTCGGGTCCCCGACTTTCCACGTTTTATACTTAAATTTCTTGTAATAAAGACACTAAAACGAGATTTCATGGAATATAATTTTCTTTATTATATAGTTATAGGATTCAATCTTTCATATTATCTAACAGTGTATCAAAATTTATTTTTTCCTTCTCCCAAAACTTAACACCAGCTTTAACATTGGGGTCGTGTGTTATGAGCCTATGATTGTAAATTCATCACAAAATTGAAGCTTATAAATTGCTTTATACCATATTACTTACACAATGGCCCGAATTCACAAACATGGTTTAGTTAGTCCATGGTCTAAATCAGGTGGTTTGTGAATACAAAAATTTATACCATGGTCTAAATCCGTGGTTTAAACAATTGATTTAGACCATGGACTAACTAAACTACATTTGTGAATTCGGGCCAATATGTCTGATGGTGCAACAGTACTTGGCAGGACCCAACCCTCTCATGGATAGAAAAAAAGCTCTTTTTTCGGGGCTAAATTTCAGATTATTATATTTTTCATTCTAAAATTGTGAAGCATAATAAATAAATACGTTATTTGAAAGGTCTGAATATTCTCTATCAGAATATAACAATATTATTAATATTTGGGTGATTATACTAATGTACATTGTAGATGACTTGACGGTGAAAACATTGAAAATTAAAAAATATCTAAATTTCCTGAAAGTTTTCCTTTTTTATCTTGCACCTGGTCTAATTTTGAATGCTGATTTAGATTTAGATTTAGATTCTGAATTTCCTTTCAGACAATGTATTGTTTTGATATAGTAGGGTGTATACTTTTCGAGATACAGGTCCTTGAAGTGAAAAAAGTGCTGTTTGTAGTCAAATTGCCATGTAACGCAAAAGGCGGCGAACTTATAACACATGGCCATAGACAGGTTCGGTAATTTAACATGATTGTTGTTGTTTCACCGGTGCCTGTGTTCTGGCCCCTCCTTTGGCCTTTTGCGACATTTTGTAAAAACCATAATATTTATTCATTTTTGTTTGGCCTTCTTTGTAGAATTTCCAAGGACTTGAGGAAGCCATCTACCGTAACATCGGAGCATGCAAAGAGCTAGCAGAGACAACGCGGTCAGCGTACGGCCCAAGTGGCATGAACAAGATGGTCATCAACCACATTGAGAAGCTCTTTGTCACAAATGATGCTGCAACCATCCTCAAAGAATTAGAGGTAAAACAATTAGTTTAATGACAGCAACCCACGGCCCTGTCAGTTAGTTACATGTACCATTCTAACCGAATTAGAAATGTGTTGGTATTTATATTTGTAAGATTGTAAAAGTAAGCACTGCCAATTTTGATTCCATTCAAAAAAAGAAAAAAAAGAAGAAAAAGCAAAACATTCCCAAGAGGATTGATATAACATTGGTCAGGGAGTTTACATGTCACTGTCTTCCTCCTGAGGGAGTTTAGGTAATCTACTTGAAATCCACTTTGGAAAACGAATGACTATTATTGTATGCTAACAACTTATTATTCATCTTGATACATATGTAGCGGTTGCGCAATTGCGATTGCAGTGTTTTGGAATCGGCAATGAATTTATAACATGTGAAGATTTAGCTACAAGTTTTAAATCACCGATTTTGAGACTGTTAGAAGCATGGAAAAGGAGTGGAATGGAAAAACTAGTTGCTTATCGCTCGAGTACATCCTACAGATATCTAGAAAGTTCATTTTTTGCATAAATTATACTTATTTTAAAAAAATCTTACAAAACCTATCACCTGAGGTCCAATAGGGGTATGAACTCAACCTGATGGTTCGTGAAGTGTAGCGTAGAGTACTGAAGTGTAACACATGAGCCTTCACCTGAGGTAATGTAGAAGAAACCTGCCTTCTCTTAGTTTAATCTCCATTTATTCCTGACTCTCCAAACACAGGTCCAGCATCCTGCTGCCAAGATGCTGGTACTGGCCTCACAGCAGATGGAACAAGAAGTAGGAGACGGAACAAACTTTGTCATGGTGTTTGCAGGAGCTCTCCTCCATTTTGCAGAAGAGATCTTAAGAATGGTAAGGAAGTAATCAGAGCTCTCAAACTACCTTTAACGCCTATTCAGACTGGCATTTTCAAGAGGAGATTTTGACTGGGGGGGGGTCAATTTGACCCCCCCTGAGATCTCGGCCGCGATAGTCCGCTCGGGCGAAATTTGCGCGAACGTCGCTGCACATGTAAAGGGTGTCGCTGGTATGTTTTTTTTGAAAAAAAATTTCACGTATTTAATTTATGCAATTTATGCATACTCATGTATGCAAATTAGATGCTTTTTTATGGAAATCGTTAATATTTCATTAATAAATATAGTTATGAAGCCCAAATTTTTCTAAAAGTTGCTGAGTAGCAAAGACAACAGTATTGAATAGACAAATTCAGAAATTTCAAAATTAATTCTTTTGTATTCTATTGTTTTATGAATTTCTTATGTATTCTATTGTTTTATTTCTTATGTATTTCTTTGTTTTTGTAATTTTTTTATGCTAGAGAAATGTATTTTGATCAATATAAAGACAAATTTAATCAATCAAAAGGCTCAGAAGGCACAATTATCAGTGTTATAAAAGAAATTTAGAAAAAAGCATATTTTGTACAAAACGCATGCAAAATGACGATTTTCGTTCAATTTAGGCCTGACATGCGATTACGTAATGTTGCGTAACGCGACAACGGAGTATCCGATTTTTTCGAACTTGGTGTCAAAATTTGCGAGACACTTGAAAGAAAAAAGTCTTAAAGCGCCGGTTGCTATTCGCCGCAGTTGCGCGGCAGTCGCGGATTTCGTACAGGGGGGTCAAATGACCCCCCCCCCAGTCTGAATAGGGTTAACTGCCCTTCTGTTTACCTTTCACACTGCCCATAACAGCTCTTCTGAGTTTGCCTCACCATAGACCCTCAGACAACTAGAGCCCACCTTTCATCATTCTCCTTAAACCACTCGTCCAGTTTTTTTAGTGCTCCATAGTATGTCATCTTGCCAAAAAGTAATCGTGCTATATCTAAAATGCAACATTTTGGCAGGTAACTCTGAGGCGTAAGGAGGGGGGGGGGGGGTTACGGGACACACAAAAGTTTTGCGAAGAATATAATGTTGAAGTGTTGTGTTTTATGCAGAAAATGCCCTTAGAAAAACCCAAAAAAAGACAGTTGACCTTGACATTCACATCATTTGCAAAACATTTGCATGTCCTGTAAACATGTACCTTCAGCTGCCCTTTTTCAACACACAGCCTCTTTTATACACTGCACAATATGCCCTGTGTCCTGTGTTTGCAACATCCAGTGTTTCAACAGAGAATATATTCACATTCAATTGCTAAATACATTCACATGGTTGTTCATAGTATGTATAGTTCTCTAATTATCTTTATTCTTTTCATTTTCAGGGACTGTCACCAACAGAAGTAATTGAAGGTTATGAGGTAGCACTAAAGAAAACACTGGAAATCTTACCAGGTAATTTTCTTATTGATATGATGACTGAATAAACAACAGTAAAGCATGTCCTAAAATAATACAAGCAGTGTTGATAGAGAGTTTTTCATTTTTGTGCTTATAAAGCACATAATGTTATAATGATCCCTGGTAGGGGTGAAGATTTTCTGTGTACAGGTCAACCGAAACGGAAAATCTGTTTGAATGTTTACTTTACATGTGAAAATTCATGAAAATTGCCTTTGCAAATGGAATTCATGGCTTTTCTGTGTACAGATAGCTTTTGAATTTCCATTTGAAAGACCCGTTGAAACGGAATTCACTGTTATCCGAATCTGAAAAGCCATTTTTTTTTAAACAGAAAATCATCACCTTAATACCCTGGTTACCAGATTACATTGCTATGCACAAGTGTGCACACCATCTTCACTTCTAAATGGATCATTCATACCACAGTTTGCACGATTCAGTTTCCTCCTTGGGAAGAATGGCAATTGTAGATAGATACTATCCAGTGAACATTCCCTATTTGTTATTTTCCTATCATCAGAAATTGTCTGTGGAACCATCAAAGATTTGAGGAGTGTTCAAGAGGTCACGCAAGCCATAAGGACATCAGTCATGAGCAAGCAGTACGGCAATGAGGACTTCCTTGCGAAGATGATCGCACAGTCTTGTGGTAAGTGTATGCAATTGCCAGCGGAAAAGCCCTTAGGGCGTGGGATATGAACTTGGGGGGGGGGAGGCGGAAAAGTGGTAATATTTTATGGAGTGACTCCATTTATTGTAATACTAAATGTATCAATCTGTTTTTAATACCTTATTGACTTTTGAATGCCAATTCAAGAAATGTTGAGGAATGACTCTTTGTAATCTTCACCACATATAAAATTTTCACTCATAAAAAAAATTTTAAAGTCCTTTTTTTTTTTTTTTTTTATTCACGCCTTACAGTTTCAGTTATGTCCAAGACAGCAACTTTCAATGTCGACAATGTCAGGGTAGCCAAAATTTTGGTAAGTATCAATGAAACATTCACATTGTTAAAGACAGTGTTGCACTTTCAAATTTTGTAAAAAGGCGGCACATTGATTTTGGTCAATTCGTTGAAGGGTGCAAAAACAAGAGGTCCTATTTCGGGATCTTGTTTATTTGTGTGTGTAGAGAATGACAGGAAATTGAAATACGTCTTTCAGATTGACCTGCATGTATACTGTTGTGATGATGTTACTCCTTTGATAATGGGAGTGGACTGTATTTGATGTAACATTGAGTGAAGTACAGTCCACTCCTGATACAACAAGTTGCTCTGAACCATGGCTAGTACCTAATTTGATTGAAGTCTTCTTAGACTGAGCATATATTATAGCCTGACGGACATATGTGACTCATCATATCAAAATCAGACACAAGTTGCCAGAAAAGAGTCGAAGATTGCAACAAAACAATCCATTTTAAAGGCTTTCCCCTAATCATTTCTACTCAAGTTCTTTACAGAGCATTCAAGAAACATTGAAAATTCAGAAAATCAAAAAAATATTTCCCCCAAATAAGACAATTTTTATTATTTTGCGGATTTCCTTGACACAGTGCTGAATTGCTTGGCGACTTGTGCCTGATTTTGGTGTGATGCATCAATGATCACATATTATATCAAGAACCACCCGTTATATCAGGTGCTCCGTAAAAAACAAGTTCAAGCTACTAAAGTATTTTGCAACTTTACTGAAGAATAATTTATCATGGATTAATTATTAAATGATTCATCCCAATAAATTTTCATGCTTCAGATAAAGCTTCTGAAACTTTACCTGAAATATGAAAAATGAATGAGATGAATCATTCCATGATGTATTATTCATCAGTAATGTACAGGACAAATGTGATACGTCTTGTCGAAATGAGAGAGAAGTCGCAGATCAAAGATCCGAGTAAATCGACAAACTAATAAAAAACTCAAAATTTTGAGGGGGAATTTTTTTTTGATTTTCTGGTTCTACCATGCTTCATCTTTGCTCTGTTAAAAAAATGAGTGAGAATGATAACGGGAAAGTGGCAAAAAAAGCAGTTTTTCGGCGAGTGTTTTTTTCGGTCATAATTTTTTTTTTTCCGGACATACAAGCGAACGTCCACGCTCATTTCCCCTCT
>CALNVZ010000218.1:23020236-23048887 GCA_940671915.1 Paracentrotus lividus
TTAGGAAACACATTTTATTTTAATGGTATCCAATTCTGGAATTCTCTTCCAAACATGTTAAAGCTATTCATAATTTTTTATAATTTCAAGAGTGCATTAAAGCAACATCTAAAGTGGAAACTGCCCAGAAGCATCATTAGTACAAATTTGCAGACACAGTTTAGTCACAGTAAATCATGGTTTGTTTGTAGATTACTATATTGGTTTGTAGTATTGCTATGTTAAGGTATATCTTGCCTATTTTATGTCGTAGATATTAACTGTTTGCTATAAGGTTTAGCAAAGTTTTTTTTCTGTTGGCCGATTATCTCATCATTTTGTATTATTTGTTGTTGTTATTCATGTATTTATATAGTTATTATATTTTGTTCTCATTATTACTGTAATACGTTATAGGACCCCATTGGAAATTAGCCTTTTCGGCTTTCATGCATATCCTGTCAGTGTTCTTCTTCCTTTTCGCACCTGTACTATCTGTAACTTGTACCACCTGACGAATAAAATAAAATAAAATCAAATCCTCCTAACCCTCTCTACTCCTCCTCCTCCTCTTCCTCTGTACGCTCTCTCCTTTGACTTCCTATCTCTTTTCCTTCCTTTCATGCTATTATTCTTCTTTCATTCCCATTTCTATTCTCTTCTTCCCTTCTCTATTCCTCACATGGAATTGAACCTATTCATGTTAATGAAGTATTAAATTTTTTTTTTAAAATAGTGTTTCCGATCATTTTCAGTCCGTTTTCTTTGTATTAGGCTTATTTCCTTCATGTATCTTTACTATCTGTGTTATAACGAACACCGTGTATAACATCCCCTCCTATTCGAATACTTTGTTTTCATGGACTTGCCGAAAACATAGTCAGAACCACTGGAAGAAGAACCAAAGTTAGCTGCTGATCATGCTGAACAAACATCAATTTCCAAAATGTGATTAGTGAAAATGTGAATAGAGGAAAGGTTAAGAACTATACCATAACAGTATAACAATAACGACATTGTTCATTTTCTTTATTCTTAACATTTTCTAAAAATCACACTCATAAATTCTCAAATTAAAAAAATCTCAGCACATCACATATTCAACCAAACGATTTCCAGGGTGCAAATATGTCAAATCATAAGTTATCACATTTTTCTGAAAGAACTGTTTTCACAAATATTACCTTCATCTTTTGTTTTTTAACTAATTCTTCTACAAACTGTATCTTCCGTGATCCTAACATCATTTTCTACTCAGTTATCTTCTTGTTATTTTCTATTCCAGTCAAACTTAAACATAAATTGGAGTTTTATCTGATTATAGTTCGAAATAATGTGTTTCAAAGCAATTGGGAAAAACAGATTAAAATGAAAACGGGTGTCTATAGTGGCGATTCTGGGAATTTGCTCACGTTCGGACTAAGGCATGTGCACTGTACGGAACCACACACAAATCTGGCATGAATGTTCTGTCCGAACACTATTGTTGTCATATTTTCAATATACTGGCATTTTAAATGCAATCCTTTTCAGGGAACTTTTTATCATGATATTCTAACTACAAGTAATAACGAGCTTAAAAATTATTTGTCACCTTTCCCAGGACTTAAGCTTCGCTTTAATTATTTGAATATACATATGAAGTAGGTAAATATCATTCTGAATTGTCTCAAAAACAACGCAACATACAAAAAGAACAGACATCCGAGACATTCATCATATAAAAAACCAAACTCGAGAGCAAGAGGATTGAGTCTTGAGTCTTGAGATTGAACACTATACAATTTCAAGAAATCAAAGAATATAATTATGCTGATATCGCAAATATGTATGAAAGCGAAAATTGTCGGCGGAGTAAATGTCTGCGGAGCAATTGTCGGCGGAGCAATTGTCGGCGGAGCATTTGTCTTTTGAAGAACAATTGCCGCCGGAGCAATTGTCGGCGGAGCAAATGTCTGCGGAGCAATTGTTGGCGGAGCAATTGTCGGCGGAGCAAATATCTGCGGAGCAATTGTCGGTGGAGCAATTGTCGGCGGAGCATTTGTCGTTCGGGGAGCAAATGTCGCCGGGGCATTTGTCGCAACATTCGGAGCGATTGTCGGCGGAGCAAATGTCTGCGGAGCAATTGCCGGCGGAGTAATTGTCGGCGGAGCAATTGTCGGCGGAGCAAATGTCGGCGGAGCAAGTGTCGGAGGAGCAAGTGTCGGCGGAGCAATTGACGCAGGAGCATTTGACGTCGGAGCTAATGTCGCGGAGCAAATGTCGCGGAGCAATTGTCACTTTTTGCGGAGTATTTGTCGGCGGAGCAATTGCCGCCGGAGCATATGTCGGGTCACCTACTAATACACATGGAAAGAAAAGAGAAAAAAAACCCTACACACAAAAGGACTGTCACATGAATCATGAAATGATATTGACTGGTATTGCACAATTTGATTTGCTAAAATACAAAGGGTGGTATCTCACTTCGCGGAGAGGTCTCCACGACGGAATAGAAAATATTGTCTCCGCGACGGATAAAAAGTATTAGAGACCTCTCCGAGACGTCTCCGTGACAATTTTCAAAAACTGTGACAAAGCAATTTCAAAGAACGGTGTCAAAGTAGTCTCTGCGACTCATGAAACGTCGCGGAGACGTCTCGGAGACGTGTTGTCTCCGCGACAAGTTTTAAAAATTTGTTGCAGAGACGTTTCAGAGACGTTTCATGAGTCGCGGAAACAACTTTGAGACGGTTCTTTGAAACTGCTTTGTCACAGTTTTTAAGCCTCCGCCACCGAAGGTGGTGCCGGAGGCATTTTGTTTTCGGGTTGTCCGTACGTCCGTCCCGTTTTCGTTCTCGCGATAACTTAAGAACCGTTTGACGGATCACTTTCAAACTTGGATCATGTATGCATATGGTAGGGACAATGATCTGATTAGACTTTGGGGTCATTAGGTCAAAGGCCAAAGGTCACAGAGGTCATTGTATGCATGAAAATGGCTCGTTCTCGCCATAACTTAAAAACCGTTTGACGGGTCAACTTCAAACTTGGGTAATGTGTGCCTATGGGAGGGGCAATGAACTGATTAGATTTTAGGGTCATGAGGTCAAAGGTCAAAGGTAACAGATGTCATTGTATACATGAAAATGGTTCGTTCTCGCAATAACTTAAGAACTGTGTGACGGGTCAACTTCAAACTTGAGTAATGTGTGCATATGGGAGGGGCAATGAACTGATTAGATTTTGGGCTCAAAGGTCACAGAGGTCATTGTATACATAAAAATAGTTTGTTCTCGCGATAACTTAAGAACGGTTTGACGGGTCAACTTCAAACTTGGATCATGTATGCATGTGGTAGGGACAATGAACTGATTAGAATTTGGGGTCATGAGGTCAAAGGTCACAGAGGTCATTGTGTACATGAAAATGGCTCGTTCTTGCGATAACTTAAGAACCGTTTGAGGGATAAACTTGAAACTTGGGTCATATGTGCATATATGAGGGTCAATAAACTTATTAGATTTTGGGGTCATGAGGTCAAAGGTCACAGGTCATTGTGTACGTGAAAATGGCTCTCGTTCTTGCGATAACTTAAAAACCGTTTGACGGATCAACTTCAAACTTGGATCATATTTACATATGGGAGGGACAATGAACTTATCAGATTTTGGGGTCACGAGGTCAAAGGTCACAGAGGTCATTGTGTACATGAAAATGGCTTGTTCTCGCAATAAACTTAAAAACCGTTTGACGGATCAATTTCAAACTTGGGTCATATGTGCATATGGGACGGACAATAAACTGATTAGAAGTTAGAGTCATGAGGTCAAAGTTCAAAGGCCACAGAGGACATTGTGTACGTGAAAATGGCTTGTTCTTGCGATAAGTTAAGAACAGTTTGATGGATGAACATCAAACTTGGGTCATGTGTGCATATGGTAGGGACAATGAATTTATTATATTTTGAGGTCATGAAGTCAAAGGTCAGGGGTCACAGACGTCATTGTATACATGAAAATGGCACGTTCTTGCTGTAACTTATGAACCGTTTTATGGATCAACTTCAAACTTGGGTCATGTTGGAAGAAAGATGAACTGATTAGATTTTTGAGGTCAGGACATCAAAGGTCATTGGTTATTTATGTAAATGACTCGTTTGTGCAATTTCTGAAGGACCTTTGACAGATCAATTTAAACATGTTTATCCTTTTTATTACATCAATAGCCATCCTTCCTGAGTTGGAAATAATTCTGATGATACAACTTTAATAGATTTGGGGTCAATATCTCAAAGATGTCATGGTATAAATGGATGTAAAATACTCAACATGCGCATGCCTTTTTTTTCCGATGTGGCAATACGGAGGCATGCCTTCCGACCGTGCGCGGTCGAAGATTCATCTAGTTGAAAATTGTCACGGAGACGTCTCGGAGACGTCCCTAATACTTTTCTAATACTTAGTTTGTGTGTTTTATTTGACTTTTCAGATCATCATGGCGAAGCCAGCAGGAGGGCCAAAGGTCAGGCAACCAGGCGGAGCAGACAATGACGATGATTAGCACTGATGATCCAACATCAAGATGTAGTCCTAGATAATATCAATTCACAAAGCCACAAATACATCGACATTCTCAGTAACGATGACAGTCTACTCCCATTGTAGTGAGCACGGAGATGAGATATTGTTCGAACACAAGGCCAACCTGCAGCATGTGGATATGTGACCATGTGTTCAGTATAACAATATATCACTTTGTGAGTGTACCTCATTATAAGAGGAGTGGATTGTAATACATGTATGTTTACAAATCGTTAAAAATGCAGTGCTATGGTTAGCTCGTCAAGAAGAATTTATAATACCTGAACTGAGTAAAGAATTGAGTCCAATATTGCTAGTTATCCATACATGAGCTTGTGTTTCTTTGAGCATTCTGTTTTTCTAAGGAAGATTGCACAATGGTTTATTTATTACTTTCCTTTATATACACAAGCTGTGTGCAGGCAGTAACTATACAAGTTGTCACCTTATCACAGAAAGTCTGTATGCGTAATGGCAACGAGTATACATTAACGGCCTTTCTGCTGGAAGCCGACAAATTGTTTAAGTCCTGATGTTCTTCCCTTTCCCTGTATTATGCACCAACACATGAGATTGATCTGCATGGGCATTATCTCCTGATCTATTCCAATTATTTGTTTTGAAAATTCTTTTCTCATTCATTGAATAGTGGAATTGGGTGTTTCCAGGATTCAGCCTATGATAAGAAGAGAATTCATTAATTCATGGTTAATTGATACATTGTCTGTCAGCTTCAAATATATGTATACCATACATGTACTGATATCTTCCAGCTTGTGCAAAATAGTGGAAATATTCCGGTACACTAATTTTCGCGCATTTCGCCTGAAGATTGTCAGGTGCGAATTCAAAAACTTGTGAATATATGAGCATGCTTTTTTATGCATGTATTGGGAGCGTTCGATTGCATGCTTACGAACATGCAGCACAAATTTAAGAACCTGTGAACATTCTTTGAGTCCGCTCACCGCGAAAAAATTAATCGCGCAAAAATAACAAGTCCTAGGATTTTTATGCAAGGCAATAGAGGATAGAAGCACATATTTATCACAAAACTGGTCGCAGTTGTTTGTTGTTGGGGCTCTGCTTTCAATATCCAATGTCTTGTTTTCAATGTGGGGAAAATATTTTTTATTCACATGTTTATAATTTACATGCTTTCAACAATCTGTTGTAAATAATGAATTGCACGAGATGCTCTTTTATACCGATCTTCCCTGACATTGTGTTGGTAATATAACATTGCTGCCATTATGTTTCATGTACACTAATTTACTGCAGCCTACTTCTGTTATCATGAGTGTGGGTACAATTGGATTCAATTATAAGAAGGCAGTTCTCCTGCGTTTTATTTATAACGTATGCACATTTATGTATGTGATTCATCATTTCAAAATGAGACACAAGTAGATGAGAAAGGACTATTTTGAGTCGAGGAAATCAGCAAAATAGTAAAAAAATAAAAATAAAAAAGACAGTAATTTTTTGGGAAAATTTGATCCACTCCCCATGAAAGCTGAAGATTCCCCATCTTTAATTCAGTTCTAGTTTAATGTTAGACATAGGGAGGGCCATGGGCATACATTTTTCATTCATTGAAATTTGTTGTTTTATAACCTCAAGTTTTCAATTTGACTAATGTAAGTTTGTCTTCAGCCACTATTGTTAGGCAAACTTGACACATCTTTCAAAGGTTAGCAAATCTAGAATGGAAAATTTAAATCTTTGGAAATCAAGACTATGTGTTGCCTCAATGAGCTGGCAAAAAACACACATACATTTTATGGAACAAGTCGTAGATAATTGTAATTAATGTACATGGGCTGAGAAATAACTCCAAATGCTAGGACTCTTACTGAGATTTTTCTGTGTCGAGTGATATTAGTATAACCATTTGCAATGTGAAACTTTTTTGTATTATTGGAGTGAGTGTGTAATTCTAATGTATTGTGTTTGTGTCGTACTGAAAAAAAATTAAGAAATATCATTAAAATGTCACATAATGTGATACTGGAGAACAGAACTTCTAGATTTACGTTTTTTTTCTTCATTTTTTATCTTGTGATGTATGTGTATAAATGGTATTACTGTATAAGCCAATATTTTCGCGTACAGATATTTTCGCGATTTTTGACTAATTAGGGAAATTCGCGAGAGCAAAATTTCGCGATTTTGGTGATGACTTCATTACTATAAATAGCCTTGTACCGAAATGGAATTTTCGCGATGACCGACTCGCGAAATTCGCGAAAATAAAGTCACCGCGAAAATAACCACTTATACAGTATAGTGAATTGCCATTTGGTCTATCCAATCCACGTGGTCATATTCCAAGTTGGTCTACTCTCAGTCCCATCTATCATCTGTGTGATGTAATATTGTATTTTCGCTGTGACTTTATTTTCGCAAATTTCGCGAGTCAGTCATCGCGAAAATTTCGACTTTAATACATTACATGTATGGTAATGAAATCATCACAAAAATCGTGAAATTTTGCTCTCGCGAATTTCCCCAACTAGTCAAAAAACGTGAAAATATTGGCTTATACAGTAATCTTTTTTGTCCATTTGTCACTAGGCCTAATACTTGTTTCCTTGGAGATGTTCTAAGATCATCTGATATGGCCAAATGGAAATGAGGCTGAATGGAAATTAGATAAAAAACTAATGGCAGATGAAAAGCTAAAAGATAGTGATCCTAGACCAAATGGCAATACATGTACAATATGATTGTAAAGTAGGCCCTACAGTCTTCTCTTGTTACACTAACACATTCAAGATTTTGCGGTAACAAAGTGATTCCTCTGGTCCCAATTTCAAATGTGTCTTTGTTCATTTTACTCATTGGAAGGGGGTCGGCCCCCTATCTAATTGTTAAATTTTGCATGTAGCCCCCCTTCAAAAACTCTGCGGCCTTGGGAAATAAAATTTTATAACAATTAAGGTACTTAGTAGTTTGGCTCGGTCCTGGGCACTTCGTTATATCGAAAGTAAGCTGTACATAATATGATGTAAGCAATTTAGGATTTTGAAAATGGAAACCAAAAGTAAATTAGGATAAATATACACAGATGTACCGGTATATATATATATGGTCGATTCCAGCGAAAAGTGTACACGGCGAAAAAGTTGAGTCCAAATTTAGAATCTCTTTGATGATTTAGTCCTTTGACCCACTAAAAGTCAACATATCAACCTATCCGTGTGATAAATTGCCACGCTTAATCTTCCAAATTGACTTTGTGGAAGAGGGGTAAAATAAAACATATTTTTTGCATGTTACCTACGAATACACGTACCCTAATGTGATACAGTTAGAATTTTGCCTCCTTAATATACATTTTCCTTCCAAATATGTCATTCCATTCATCAATAAGATTCTAACAATAGTTAAAACGGTAAGAGCAGGGCTTGTGCTCCTAATTTCCTTGTATTTGCCATATCTCATTAAAGTTATAGTTTTAAGACAATCTGTTTGAAAAACATGGGGTTGTGTCAGTTTGCATTGTTTAATCTTCACGACGCTAATTACGATATGTTCATATCTACTAGAGAAGAAGAGAATGACTCCTCATTAAAACCCTAAAAAATTGGAATCCGCCCATTAACTTTTGTTTAATAGAAGAGGTAGAAACATTATGTATTCGTAGGTAGAAAGCAGCGTAATGTATTTCGTAGGTAACATAAGGTATAACTGGCATACATGTATATTTAAAACTATTTTGTTTGGATCCAATTGATATATATAATCGTGTTAGGGGTATCAAACTAATTGTTCTTGTGAAAAATATCTTCTGGCCAATATTATGGGAACATACTACCAAGTATTGGGAAACTAACTTTTAATCAAAAACGTCAATATATTTGTCCTGTTATCGTATGTTTTATATCTTTTTAATCAAGATTATTGTTCCTAATAAGTGTAGTGTATTTTTCTCCGAACATTGTGCTTGATAACAAGCATAAATACCGATTAAAATGATAAACGTCTAAACTAAAAGATTCACAAATGAGAATAATTTATTGCGAATATTTATTATAGCATCAGCCCCTAGCCAAAAATAAAAATGAAATACGATATCTTCTGTCTAACATAAATGACTACTTAACAAAATAAATATTCGAAAAAAAAAGTTAATCAAATGTCTTTTCCGAGACAAATTTACATTATAGAATGTAGAGCAGTTTTATTATTGATTTCACAACTGGTAATTTTAGGCATTCTTTTCCATCACGTTTATTCGAATATCATATTTACATAAGCGTGAAATTCATAAACCGAACAAGATATTAGCTAGTATTCATTTTAAAAATCTAAATATTCATTACACCGCTTCCTTAAACTTAATAATAAAAAATGTTGTATTGTATCGTGTTATATTAGGCAACTTAACATGCACATATGAATTATCCCATTCTGTTATCTTATTCCAATGATACTATTTGTGGGTAACAGTGACTGTCTTGAACTGCTTATGAGTTAAAATATTCATAACTGACTGTTTCTTGCTGTGATATGAATATTGGAAAGAATTAAAGACCTCTTGCTCGAACGTAACCAAAATCAAAGTATTTTGAGAGAATATAATACGTCAATGACACACATCCAGGCTGAATATCCCAACCAAATTGAATTTCTGCTGCACTGTATGATTAAAGAGAGCGATATACGTCTGCATCTGTCACTTTTACATCATTTTCATTTTCATCAAAAATAAAAATGAAAATGAAGTCAACTTTACCTTAATCAACATGGTTTCGATAACTTATGAAATTATGAGGTCTGAGTAAATACGCATTAAATCCCAATTTGGAAATTAAAGATAACTTAAAGAATGGGGCAAGTTTGCTTTGTATTGACTCAAGATTGCAATTCATTAATAAGAAACATAAACACCTCATAAATGAAATCTAAAAAAAGGATGAGTCGGAAAAAAATCAACGTTTAGTTTTGTTTTTATTTTTTTTATAAGTAATGAAAATCCGTCTCAGTAAATATTATTCATTTCGTATTTTGATATAAAATTAGAGAAGGTTAATTCACTCTGTTATACGTACAGATTGTTGTCAATCGGCAAACGTGCCTTGCATGAAATAGGAAAAAGGATTTGTTAATCCGAATAAGCAATAAGCTATAATTTGGGGCACTTTAACTTCAAAATCTGATAATCACCAATACCATAAAATAACTTATATAATTGGGTCCAACGATGCCCAATATCTATTGGACTATTCCTCCCTTTCCAATAAAGAAAAAGCAATGTGAGGTTAATTGTAAAGCCGAATGGCAGTTTACGTTACATTGTTACCTACGAATACACATTGTTACCTACGATACACGTGACACCACTGCAGGAAATGCTATCCCATGTTTTATTTATTACTGAAAGCTATAATTTTTTTGGTATTAATTTGAAAGAGTTTCCCCAATTGATAAGCGCTACGAAAAAAATAAACTTGATAATAACATTGTTTCAGAGGAAAATTACTTGTAACAATAATATTAAAAATAATAAAATTATTTTACATTAATAAGGAAAATGTCGAAACATAATGAAACATAAGATTCTAAACAAGAAAATGTCACACAATATCCTATTTATATGACAAATAACTACAAAGTTTGTAACTTTAGTCTCAAACAAATTACTAAAATATATTGCCAGAAACACGCTATGCATACTTGTATCGTAGGTACATTCGGAATGTCAAATGTTACCTACGAATACAGCACTTGTAAGGCAATATCTCAAAAAACTGTCAAGGATGATAAAAGTTTACACACGTCAGCAAGACATCGTTGTCAACTTTCCTACATATTTGTCACTAATCTCTTAAGGTATAGAATGGCAGTGGTTTATAGGTGTATTCGTAGGTAACTGAATTTTTTTGACCACACGAAAATTTCGGACCTTTGACCTCTTCTGCCAGTTTAACAAAGAAAGCAATGTCACCGGGAACAATGCATGTCGATAGGGAATGGTGAGGCGCTTCTGTACGGCATTAGGAGCCGTACTTCGTTATATCTAGTATGGTTTATAAGCTTTAAAAAAGCTGTATTCGTAGGTAACATCCAATTTACCACTCGAAAAAAAATTCCAGAGATTGTTTGGATTGCCCAATATTATTCAAATTTGGTACAATTTCTCCTGAGATGTGTGCATCCTAAATACAACTTGAATCTAAATTATTGATGATTTTCTTTAAAAAAAGTTTGGTCGCGAAAAAAAAATTAAGTTTTTTTTTCCAAAAATGGCCAAAATGGCATGTTTTTAAATCGTTAAAAAAAGTTCACTTCAAATGAGTTGGAACAAATGCGGCACGAATAAGTTCACCGTGGCGATACTAAAACGCAAAATTGAGGTTCCTACATTTTTTTGGATTTTTATTGCCTGAACATGATCAAAAACACCGTGTACACTTTTCGCTGGAATCGACCATATATATATCTGGGCTGAAGCCTCCCCCCCCCCCACACACACTTTCAAAAACCTCTTATTTTGACCATTTCTGTAAAGATCTTTTATTGAGCATGGTAGGCCTACTATATAGGCCTAGGGGTATTTAGGCGCTAGGCTGAAATACTAGAAAACTTTATGTGGAAATTTATAAACAAAAAATAAAACAAGATATCAATTAAACTTCCGATTAAAGTTTAATGGTCTACTGCTGAATGTAGGCCTATTTGTCTAAATTATCAAATCTTACCAAAAGAAAAAACAAAATGCAATTTACACTTGATATCTTATATTGCGACAATCACAGATCCAATACATTAGGCCTACTACTATTATTATTATTATTATTAAAAAGATTTATTACACAATTGAATACAAGCCTAGCTAGCTGTTTCATATATTCCTGGGGTCAAGTAAGGTCAGGAAATAATGAGGGCAACTCTTTGCGGACGTTGTTCCCGCCAAAGATCAGTGTGTTCTCGCCCATTTTATGCATTTTCAAGCCGGGACATAGAAATGTGTTATGATACGCCAAACTTCTTGTACTTGATACATTTATACATATTTTTATTTCTGGATTTTTATATGAATTTCAATCTTTAAATGTCTAAATCTTCTCTCTCCCAAACTATATGTATTAGTTCTATACATAGAATAATATATATATATTTTTTGGGGCGTTTATATTATGCTAAATAAATGCGGTCCAAACAAAATTCTAACAAACACATGGCGATTCATACAGTATATTGCGTCTGGCGTGTATGGCTTCAAGCTCAGCTCATCAACACCAAATATTTTGGATGCAGATATAAGATGCAGTGCCATTGTCATCTAAATCAAAGTATGGAGAAATTGTATAATTATCTCTTATCAACAAAACACAAATAATAGACCTCAGAGAAAAGAAGAGTGACGAGGAATTGGGGACACTAAGAAGAGGTACGGTATGTCTCGTTTACTGTGCTTGAAAGTTGTAAGCAAATTAGCTCGCCAAATTCAGCGGGTTTTAAATTAATGTTCAGTGACTGACTTCTGACTCGAATATCATTGACAGTGTGTGCAGTGCAGTGTTTGTGATCAGTGATTTTATGATTGTATGATTGATGAGCTGAGCCTGAGGATGAGTTGTATAAAGGCTGTAGCTGTAACTTAAGATTTGACTAAGTAACTAAAGACGTTAGATCGGATGGTGATTATTCCACTTGTGGTATGTGTCGTGTTATATTGGTTTTCCACCCGACGTGAACAAATTTCATTTTCAGACGTCTGCCCACGTGTCTGTCAGTGTCAAGTCTGCGCTCACACAATTAAAAAGAAATGATGAAATAGATCCTCTAGATCTAGGGCCTAGGACTAGATATAACAATAAAGATCTAATCAATTGCGATCGTTTTTAAAGGGCTTGAAGTTGAGATAGATCTACTTAGGCATGTTAGGCTCTGATTTGCTCATCGCACGAAGCTCATGACATGAGTGCCAGTCACAACAAAAATGGAAGACCAGGCAAACTGCATAGATGATGGCAAGCAATACTGATACTTAGGCCTACTGAAATAAACTTCAACTAGTCGATTGGTGCTAAATAATGTTATTCACTGATAAAAATTGAATGAAAAAAATATAAAGCATAGCAAAAATGCGGACTTAATTATAATACCAAAGTGACATGATGAGTCTGAATTGTGGGTGTCACAGGCGTCCAAAAGTGGGCAGGGCGGGGAATGTGCAAATTGGGCTGTCCAAGATAACATCTCCTGAGATTCACACATTACTACGAGGTCGATACGTAGTATCGACCTCGTTAACCAAGTCCTTCGAGAAAAGTATAATTTTTTTTTATCACTTTTCTCTTTATTTCCTATACCTATGATGAAAACAAACTTACACCAAACTATACTACACACTTTTTTGTACGTAATGCAAGTTTAAACGAATTTTTACTTAAATAAACATAGAAAAAAAGGAGAAAACTCACCGCATAACTGCCTTGACCTGTCCGTCATGTCCGTAGTCGACGCCTATTGCAAATGCGCTACAGCACACAGCAATACTATATGTTAAAAAAGTCGGCCCAAATCAACCCAATCAACTCGGCCTATTCCAAAACTCGGTATCGCCATAGAGCAGGCTCAAATTACATTCCTCGGTACCGTGGTTACTATACCGTTGTGTGGGCGAGCTTGTGATTCCTTAAACCGACCAGCCCCCGTCGCGAAGCGACGGAACTGCGAACCAGTAACATATTTGGCGAAGTTTTGAAAATATCTATACATGACCACAAATTTCGTGTCAAAAATACCTTATTTTAATTCTAACTCACATTGAATCAAATCTTTGAAGTTTTCTCTCGAATTGTGACATCTGCGAATGTTTCACATGAAGTAATCAACATAAAATGTAGAAAAAAAAAAAGGAAAATTGAGTCCATCAACGTATATCTCTCCGTGCGTGCGTTGTCTTCGCCATACATAGTTTACATCTTCGCACAGTAAATGACGTCATAGAAAATGGCAGCGATGGCACCAACATATGAGAAGAGACGAGCCAACGGAAAATTCAATTTGGTAAGTCAAGAAGCTCTTATATACCTTTCATTTTTAGTCGTTGTTACGCGCGGAAACATCATAGAAACCTTACAACAACTTTTAACATTAGATTGATTAAATTGACCAGTATAATCCTCTGATCGCTCATCATCGCTGATTATTTGCTGTAAATGAGGTGGTGAAGTACAGCCCGTCGCCTTCGGCAACCGGGCTGTGTATAGTTAGTGATTCCTCAGATCATCGTACCTCAGCGAATGAAAAAAAATATAGGTAGAGTTGACTCGAAGCTTCATGTACATGTAATGCTGATCTTGTCGAAAGATAAAGTGAATCTCGATTGAAGTCAGCCTAGTATCGATAACTCTTTGTTTGGATTGTCAGCCTTAATTTGAAAACAGCTTGTTAGTCTTCAAATTTATTATCCTAGACGTGTGTGAAGTACCCTCACATTTGAAAGATGAAATGAATTTTGATTATGTCAGCCTAGCAAGTACATTGCTAAACTTCTTCTTGCGTTGATATTATGGCAAGCATTTGAGACAACTATTTTGCCACGCTTTTCTTTATTTATATATTTTATTTGGCTTTTTTCTATTGCAAAATTATTTTAGGCCTAATATTTGTTTCTGTCCTTCGTCCCCCCCCCAATTTCTCTTCTTCTTCTTCTTTTTTATATGTTTTTTTCTCCTTACTTCTTTTTCTTCTCTCTCTCTCTCTTCTTTTTTTTCTCCTCACTTTCTTCTTTTTCTTCTCTTTTTTGTTTATATCTCTCCTTCTTTTTCTCCATCTCAACTTTTCTTCTTCTTTTTTTTCCCTCTCTCTCTCTCTGTATTTTTTAAAGCTTTTTTTTCTGGTCTCCATTCCTTTTTTTTTTTTCTCTCTCTCTCTCAGCTCTCCTTTCTCTCTCTCTCTTCCTTTTTCCTCAATCTTTTCTTCTCTTTTTTTTTTCTCTCTCTCTCTCTCTCTCTCTCTTTCAGTCTCTTCCTTTTTTTCTCTCTCTCTTCTATCTCTTTCCCTTTTTCTCTCGTTTTTTTTCTCTCTCTTTTTCTGTCTCTTCCGTTTTCCTCCATGCCTTTCTTCTTTCTCTCTCTCTCTCTCTCTCTCTCTCTTTCCTTCCCTTTCCCCATTTTTTCTCTGTTTTCTTTCTTTTTTTTTTCTTTCTTCTGTTTATTGTTTTTATTGTTTATTTCTTCTTCTTCTTTTTTTTATTTAATTTGCTTTGACCTCAGTTGATATACTGGTCAGTGATATAATCAGAATGGAATGCAAAAGTACTCTCGGAAGTAGTACCTTTACCCTAAATCTACTACCGCAAGGGCGTTATTGTGTTTTCGCCCTCTACTTTCTTTTGAAAACAGCATGTAGTTTACCTAGACGTGTGTTGTCGTATCTTCAAATTCAAGATTTCAAGTCTAAATTTACTCATTTTGAAGGAAAAACAGATGACTCAACACAGATGTAAGTGTATCTATATTGTCAACAACCAAGTCATCTAGAAACGGTACGTATAAGTCTTTATTTTCAAATTTGTAAAGTAATTCATAAAACGCAAGCGCGATTCTGTAGTGTAGGTCGTGGGCTCAGAATGTTCGGGTGCATACGTGCTGAGATTATGAGAAGACAAATTTTTATCCTTGTTCAATGAACCGCCCAAGTTAGGTTTAAGAATGCATTCGTGATGTTGCCATATTGCCCGGGTCTTGGGTCGAAACGGGCGGGATGAGAGAGGAAGACGCATTTACATCTATTTTGGTCTAGCAGATCTACTTTAATTTAAAAAAAAAAGAAAATGTTTTATGTTAAAAACTCAATTGGTTTGTTATAGCCCACAGATGATAGAATTTTCCAAAGATTTGGTCTAGACTTCTAAATGAATCATTTTTTTATCCTCATATTGGCAAAAATTCTATAGATCTTCATTTCATTCCTTTAAACCTTTAAAAAAAAAAAAAAAAAAAATCAAATTTTATACTAGGGTCTAGTTAATGACACTATACTAGTTGAAATTATAATCTAACAGAAAAATGCCAATTTGCGTGTAAAAAAAGCGATGATAATACTTTTTTCTTTGCATTGCCAATTTAGCGATTTCAACAATTATTTTCATTTAAACTGTTCTAATTCAAGGATCGTTTGATGTACAGTGGCATGGCAGAAATAAATCTCTTTTGGTCAGTGATTTTTGCTCTTTCTGCAGATGTAATTCATGGCATTCTAGTTTCAAAGATATGCCTAGCCTAAGCGTCACTTAAGGCGGGCTCACACTATGCGACTTGCTGCGGTGCGATTTTTGAAACAAACAGTAGTTTGCATTATTAATGGGACATTTGAAACATGCAAAGTTCTCTTATGAGATGTAAAAATTGTAAAGGAACAATTTTATCAAAATTTTGTTCCAATGCGAGTCTTTAATTAGGAGTAAAGCTCAAATTACCTTAAAATCGCAAGATCGCAGTGACGTCACTGCGATTTGGAAACAATTAGATTTTATACAGAGAAGGGGGTTCGCAATCGCCTTGAAATTCGATTTTGATATTTATAGGAAAACCCACAACTTTGTACATTATGAATTTCCTTGTTTGAATGTTTGTATCAAATAATATTAAAGTTTTCCTGAAAAATCGCACCGCAGCAAGTCGCATAGTGTGAGCCCGCCTTAAGAGAAGACAAAAATCAGTTCCAAATACGCAACTTGTGTTCATATCGCAAGTACTGTACATGGCGATAAAACCCCCTTGCAAGCTAGCTAGGCGGCTAGAGCAGGCGGCTAGAGCAGGTGGCTATAGCGCTCCGTATGCGCTGCTGTTCAAAAGCACAGCAATTTTTTTTCTACTTCCGGGTCGACCCAGCAATAGGGTCACCCCATCAATATTCAATGTAAATGAACGTTCCCTTCTACAGGGCTGTCGCCTTCGGCGCCAGCGCTAGATAGTTACATACTGTAGGATGTACATGTAGATTTGAAAATAGATGTAAACGTATCTTCCTACCGTCTGTTGAAGTTGATCCAAGATCGCTTCACAGCTTGGCCGCCTCATAGGTAGGTTTGTATTTGATGTATTATGTTCAACCTACCCGGCCCCTATTCGTTTACTTCATAGGTAGGGTTGGTAGCCTTTTGTGCTTAGTCTACCAGCACAGACTCTTAAAATCGCAAATTACATTATGCCTGAGAGGGAGATTTGACTCCTTTCCACTTATAAAAACAACTTGTTCAGGGCACCTACAGGTCAAACCTATTGTAGTCTTGCAAATTAAGACCTTGCATCATTGAGCAAGTGGAATAAATTTGGAAGAAGACACAAATCTGCCACGGTTAGGAAAAGACCAATGCAATGTTGACATTCTACCTATGATGAGATGGAGATGGCTTCCAGATATTACTATGCCATGGTGTATTTAGGCAATGGGCACACAAGCAACTGAACCATCTGGGACTAATGACAAGTCTCAATAAGAAAACTTTCAGAAAACAAACTTAATTTTCACTTTTTAAAATAACATTTTCACTTATCTTTCTTCAATATTAAACTGAGTGGTCGGATATTCCTTTCACTATCCCTGATGTTTTGAGTTTTCTTTCTTTCTTCTTGGATGAAATATTATTTTTTAAAGTCCACTTTCTGACAATTTCCCCGCACGTTTTTGGGCAAAAAAATAAGTGATGTTTTAATTTTTTTTTTCATGATTTTGATTTGAAATTTATCCAAAACCTATTCACTGTGTCTTATAATGACATGGACATATGCTACTACTTAATTTTGGAGCTGAAAGTTATTGCAAAAAGGAGAAAAACCTCAGATAAAACAACATTGACAAGGTTGCAAAATTTTCACCAAAATATGGCAGTGTGGTCCACGAGGTCAATACTAAAGTATTGACATCGTATTATGAGTGGCAATGGGGAGGAAACAATTATTGTTTCTGGGATTAATTGTGAAAATAGGGGATGTAGGGAGGGGTTAAGTGTACCCGGTATGATAAGCAGAAAAAGGAAGGAGCAGGGACGTCCGGATGGAGAAAGAATGGCTGTCGTATATATTTCGAGAAAAGCCACCCCCTAATTTCTACATGTAGGTCACTTTCACCCCAAATCAACTTACACGACATGCAACATGTAACTCCACATTTTGGTAACTGCTTATATGGCCGTGTGTTATAAGTTCGCCGCCTTTTGCGTTACATGCCAATTTCACTACAAATGGCACTTTTTCACTTCAAAGACCTGTATCTCGAAAGTATACACCCTAAAATATCAAAACTATACATTTTCTGAAAGGAAATTCCTCAAGGAATCTAAATCTGCATTGAAAAATTAAACCAGGTGCAAGATAAAAAAAGTTATTAGGAAAAAATTCAGGAAATTTAGATTTTTTTAATTTTTCATTGTTTTTATCGTCAAGTCATCTATAATCACCCAAATATTAATATTATTATTATATTCTGGTAGATAATAGACCTTTCAAACAAGGTAATTCATTATATGTTTTATAATTTTAGAATGAAAAATATTATGATCTGAAATTTAGCCCTGATAGCTTTTTTCACATTCATGAGGGGGTTGGGTTCTGCCAAGCCGTGTTTCACCATAAAATAAAGGGATGTGATAGTATAAAGCAGTTTAAAATCTTCAATTTGATGCTAAATTCACAATCATAGGCTAAAATTTGGCAGAGATATTGCAGTTTTCCCAACAGTACTACAGTATCTCTAATTCCTAATGACTTTGTACAGGAGGCATTGCCTTTAATAGGTCAAATAACGATTGTTGAGTCTTCCTGGGTACTATTGTAACATCAAACCTATTGTTCAGTGATTTCATGGTATAAAGCAGTTTATAAGCTTCAGTTTGGTACCACATTCACAGTCATTTAAGCCAAATTTCCCATTGACTTTATGCAGGTGTGGAGCCGCTTCCAGCACCACCCCTACTGTCCCAAACTTAAACCATTGTAACTCCACTAGAATGTTACCTAGAACAATAACACTTTACATGGAGCTAGCACAGTAAACATAGCTTCAAAATGAGATCAAATTTGTTCCATAAACTTTCTTACTTTGGAAAATATTGACAAATTAATGCTGAAAAATAGAAAAAAGCGTAACAGCACCACAGTATTTGGGTGGCGAGTTCATAACACACGACCATATAGACCATCTGACTTCAGATCAATTTAACTTTTAGCTGCCATAGCTGGGGGGCTTTCAATGGGCTATCAGCCAATCCGCAATGAGCTAGGTGCGTGTATGCATCGACTGCGTACATGTATGTACATTTTCCTTTGTTATGCATACTGGAAGCCTCCCAGCCATGGCCGCCACAAGCCAAAGCATCACCCAAACCGAATTTGTCTATTGGTAAATAACCAAAATGTGCCGTTTACATTTGTACCAAAATGTGCTGTAACAAGTGATAGTATGTGTGTTGCGGGGGAGAGGGTGCGAGCAGATTCAGTCAGGTCTGCAGTATAGGCTATAGCAGTAGATTCATAGTGTTAACAGGGCTCGAATTTAGCATTTTGCTCTGGGTGGCCATTGGCCCCATTTGAGTTAGCAATCTACATGGTTGAATGGAGTTTTGGGTTTATTTCAGGTGGCCCCCATGAAGTTTCAGGTAGCCATTGGCACCGGGCCACTGCTAAATTTGAGCCCTGGTTAGCACACCAGAGTGTGTTATCAGAGATGCCAAGTTCAGAGAGTGGCTGGGCGTGAGATCTTCAGCATCGTCTTCTGAAGCAGTGCGCACGCGGCGCACGTTACCATATGTGCGCGCGCGCCGTACTAACTTGCACACAAAGGAGGCGCGCGCGCACGCTACACATGTACCATTTAGTAAGCTATCTTCCATATCATATAACGATCGCCTGCATGAAAACATCGCACTCGCAGTGTTTGTTGCGCGACAAGACTCCCGATTTTTTAGAGATTTGAGGCCCCAAAATGGTAAAAAATTATAGTTTTTGATAGTTTCTCCAGTTTTTTTTCTGAGGCGTGAGATTATGAGGGCTGGGCGAGTGAGCGGGAGATGAGGTGCTGAGGCGTGAGTCGCACGCCAGGGGCGTGAGACTTGGTAGGTCTGTGTTATGCAGGCGTTGGTAAGGGCGGGGGTATTGTGTGTATTGTGGGCACTGATTGGTGGTTGGGGGGGGATAGGCCTCCAGTGCCATTGGACTGATTCAGTCAATGAAAATGTACATCGTCACAATCAAACATCTCTAGTTTATTAGTAAAATGAAGTCAAAAGGAGCCTGAGCTTTCGATCCTAGCAGAATCTTCGTCAGAGACAAAATGACACAGAAAAGTAGGGAACAAACATGGATATAGAGAAAGACAGAGAAAAGCTACACCTAAGTGGCAAGCCAAGAGGGAGAGAACAAAAAGGGGGATGTAAAAGGTGTGAAGAAGCCAGCCAATCACAAAGCAAGAGGAGGTGAGATCAAACAGCAAACTGGAACAAAAGGGAGATGATAAGCTGGGAGAGGGAGGAGAGAGTAAACAAAGAAGGGATTAGAGTGGAGTATGGTGGCCCTGAAGTACGCTTCGCGAGAAGAGACATATATACGGTCAACGCCTTATATTTTGTAACAATTGTGTAGCAATGTCCTAAAATATAGAACACCGCGGTGTGAACTTACGGTGAACCTCGAATTCACTCTTCAACCAGCGCATCTGCGCCGAAAACCTCACATGTTTGATGCGATCTTACTTCCACGCCCCGAAAGTACGCTATACGAAACACAAGCATGTTTGCAAACTTGCCTTGAAATTGTTCAACAATATTTTGGAGCGCATCTACGCCGTACAGTTTTGTGGTCATCGAGATTTCACGGCCCAGAAGTCCGCTGCAAAAACAGAAGACTTTCGTGTTTTTGCCGTAGACTTAGTCTGCGAGCACAGACCCTATTTGACAAATTACAGTGTCGCGTGAAGCTATTAAATTCAACACAAAAGTGAATCTAGTCGCGAACTATGAACTCCACATGCTTCAAACTATTGAACATCTTGTCGCAAACTCTGCAGTCATCACAGCAAACTATAAGAACCTTGCCAAAGACTTTGCATAAAATTATTATATTTCATTACTGAAAACTTTTCAAACCTTTAAATCGTTATTGGGAATGAAAAAAAGAAAGAAAAAGAGATAATAGGGGCTATTATAGAATGGTAGAGAAGGTATGGTAGATGGAAACGAAATACAAGAAGAAAGAAATGAAAGAAGAGGGATAAAAAAAAATAAAAAAGGAAATTTATTAGAAACGTAGGGGGCCCCCATTTGGTCTTGAAATTCTCTCTCTCATCCTCTCGTCGTCATTCTTTATACAACAATAATTATTAGGCATTCTTCAAACACTATAGGAAAAATCAAATCTAGAACCAATCCTCTCGAAAGAGTCAAGACTATATCTTTTTATTATGCTTAATTGGTGAGCAATTGTTACGGAAAGAAAACATTGCTTATAATATAGCCAGTAAAGTTTCTCAAAGAAGTGGGTTTCAAGGCGATCTGCAAAAACCTGTATTACAAATGAAAGTTTCAACTATGCTCTCCTTGATTATGCCCCTCCGAATTATTGGGATGCTGCGTGGTAATGCCTCATTGAAAATCTTGATGGGCTATGCATAGGCTATAGGGTTCGGAAAAGGGGGCGCGGGGTGAGGAGTGGAGCCCCCTAAAAACACCACAGCTCAGGGAGGGGGCTTAAGTTTTAGCCCAACCAAAATAGCACAGAACCCCTGTTTATATATTTTTAAAAAGTTTAACAGAAAGACAGGCGATCAGCAAGCGCACGTGAGCCCTATGCCCCTATTTGGGTAATTCTGCTCTCAGGAATTAAAAAGGGACAAGCTCTCCTCTTTCAGAATATACCAAAATATCGACAAATCTCTGGCAATGAAATATGAAAATATAAAAGACTTGCAAACTTGAAAAAATATAGCATTTAGCTATGTTGCGTGTAATTAATGGCTGGACGAGAGGATTGAGAAAAATAAAGTTCAAGATTTACTTCAATAGAAATATACATTTGCCTACCATTGCTATTCGACCTCGAATCGCCCCAAACCGAAAATTACACCGAAATTTTTGCCCTAGTGTTTGCCTATTTACCCCCACCCCCATTAAATAGCGCCCTCCATCGACGGGATGCGGCCGCATGCGATCTATACTCCTCCTCTAATCTCTTCGCCTTCGTCGAGATAAAGTCTACATTTTTTGCTAACTGCGCAAAAAATAGCGTGTTTTTCTCCCCTTTTGGGACTACCTTGCCGGTGTTTTGCGAGGTTGTATTTCTCAGGATAATCATTTTGAAGTATTCTGAGCTCTCCTTTTGGCGTCTAGTTTTTTTGGTTTTGCCGAGATTTTGATAGTTTTATCTCTCGGTGATCGTTTACTTTTTTCACGCTCTCTCATTCCCGTTGACTTTCGTACGTTCATTACTGTGTGTATGTAATACGTGTCGTAGTTTACGTTTGAGTGTTGTGTGTGTGTTGCGGTGCACAGAGTTTTTGTGCTCCGCTTCTTGATAGACCCGCCTATTTGCCCCTTTGTGTATTAACACTTTCTCTCTTTTTGTTTTTTTACAGATACGTCATGTCTAATTTTCTTTCTTGCGCCGGCTTCTTTAGAAGAAGCGAGGGGAAGAAATCAGCGAGCAGACTTGCGTTTCTTCTGAGAAGTCCCCCTCCCCGGGGTGAGAGGCTTGTCGTTTGAAGAAGCTTTAGACGCCGTTTCTTCCTTCTTCTTCACCACCTCGGACTTCGGGGGTGAGTATTATTGGGTTCGAACACTGGCGGACAAAAACCTCGCTGCTCAGGCTTCGTCCGGTCCCTCAAAGTACGGGACCGTTGATGACTGACAGGTTTGGCAGCGTCCAGGATCATGACGGTACGGCCCTCGCGCCGAGTTACGATAATCCTTTGCCCGTTCGACTAACGGGAGACTTAAAACGGTTACTACATCGCGTTTCACAACCGGTGGCCGGTTCACTGCTAATTCAGTTCAGGCTGACTGTAAGGTCTGTGGTTCATTTCTCTCACGGGCGCGCCGAATCCCATTGTGCCTCGGGCTTTGCCTAGGCATAAACCGGATCGAGCCTGGTTTGGTTCTATATCGAGTTTGACCGGACCGGATATCGGCGCCGTACCCTTAACTGAGGTAAAATCGGATCCGCGAGTCGGTTTCCGTACCCGGTTTTGGGGTGAGTACCTCAAGACGGCCTCTATCCTCGGATAGTAGGCGCTTGTCGGTTACTCACTAGCCCGGTTGGCATGTCCAGAGCTGGCGCCTGTTACACGTCGGCGGGTATCCGGCCAGAGCGGGATTTCCCCGTCTCTATCCGGATCGCCACCTTTTTGGTGGCGGGGATCCGGCTCTCTCCGTTATTCATCTCGGAGTGTGCCCCCTTCTGCGTTTGGACCACTACGTCTGTGAGACGTGAACGTGTTCCGGATCCCGCTCCGGTTCTGTTCGAAGCCATGGGTCCGTTACGGGCGGGCGCTTCTTTGGTGGAGCCAAGCCGGATTCCCATCTCGTCTTACAAGTCGGTTTCTTCTCGGATCGGTATCGCATCTGGTGCGGCCCTTCCGTAGCGAAGCGCCGTAGACTTGCAGTTTCGGATTCCGATCCGAGTTCCCGTGCGGAACAGTGCCCTTTTCATTCGGGCACTTCGGTTCGGAGGGACTTCGTTCTTGCCAAACCCGGATCCGGTTGTTTGCGGGGAACCCTGTACCCCGAGGTCGGTCACTCCTTTGTTGGGTCGACATCAACTCCCGGATAACGATCCGGGTAGTTTGAGTGTACCCTCCGGAAGGTCGAGAGTGGGTGAACGTTACGAGGCAGCGGTACGTCACCAATCCCGGCTCACCTCTTTGGTGTTCCCACCCTCCTTGTGTAGGACTGATCCTTCCTCGTCGGAAGATGAGATCGTTTCGGTGGCTGATTCTCGCGTCTCTTTGTTTTGAATCGGATCCGACTCCTATGTACCGCAACTCGGATAGAGTTGACACGCCGGATCCCTCCCAGGTTAATGCCTCCTGTGGATATTTTCACCGATGGAGATGAACCTGAAGTTGTTGTAAAATCTTCCTTTGGCGAAACGAGTTACGGGTTTTGTTTCAGAAATACGTTCCAGAGGTCGGAGTGACCCCTGAAATTCGGAGGGGCGTAAAGGGTTTCTTTTCGCAAAGTCGAAATCTGTACGTCTTTCAGCTTCGAGTTCAGGACATTCATAAAGAGAATTCGTCTGTGCTTCAACTAAACCGAAGAAAGGCCGTACAAGATATTCCGAAATTAGTGTCGGGTATCTTTGTGGAGGGGGATGATGGTCTTTTATCACCAAAGCCCATCTCCCCGGAGGTTTTGAAGTTGGCGGATGTTTTTGACAAGTCCGGGAAGGCTTCCTTAATGAAAACGGTACAAAGTGATTTTGAAGTTTCGTCTTCTATTTACGGGCAGTCTTCGTTTGTCGGTCCTGAATGACATGCTTCTGGAACTCTTGGCTGGTTCCCAGGATTTGGACATTTCTCCGCCAGACCAGGCTGAGATTCTTTTGGCCTTAGAGAGGTTCTTCTCTTTTGTTCTCTCAGATTGCGGCTACATCAACTTGTTGGATAATGCCCGTAGAGTTCATGTCTGCTTGAGGCTCTTCATATCAAGCAACATCTCATCCCGGAGATAGTCAAAAGATTGACGTGACTTCCTCCTCCCTTTGCGGAGCAACATTGGCAGACATCTTACATAAAGAAGTTGATTCTCGTAAGAAGGCCCAGGAATTGTCCTACATCTATTAGAGATGTTCGTCAGGCCCCTTCGTCTTCGAGGTTTCAGCAAATCTGGCTTCTTCAAAGCTCCTCTTTCCAGGAGGGGCAAGAAGAAGAAGGACAAGAGAACTTTCGTTCATCCAGGTCGTCCCCGCAGCTCTCCTCAGGATCGTTAGGAGTTGCCGACTCTTCTCATGATTTTCATGATCGACAGGTGGTGTCTTTTCAAGACCAGACTCCTCGTCTGGAAGGCGTGGAGGTGGTAGGGGTTCTTCCCGAGGTGTTCGCGTAAGAATCAGCCCTTTCGTCAGGGCGGGAAGCATTATTCCAGATGACTTCCCGAGTTCGCTTGGGATCCGGTGGGTGGATCGACTTCGGAAGTTTCTTCCAGCTTGGAAGTCGATCACGGACGACGTCGTCCTCTCCGTGATCAGAACGGTCTTCGGATAGATCTAGGAAGAGCCTCTTCCAAGGGGTGTTATCGAAGTCGATCACCGCCGCAGTCGATCCTTTTTCAGGAAGCATATTGTCTCGGAAAGTTACCTCTCTCCATGAAAAAGGACGCTGTTCTCGAACGGTGTGAGGGATCACGACCTTCTGTGTCTCTCCCCCGTTTTTGTGATCCCAAGCGTTCAGGATCGCTCAGGATGATCCTCAATATTAAGAGGATCAACAGGCACATCGCAAAGTCGCCCTTCAGGATGGATCATCTAGCCTCTATTCTTCCGGCTCTCGGTCAGGACGACTTTCGGTGTCCCTCGACCTGAGCGATGCCTATTTCCACATCCCAATAGACCCCTCGTCGAGGGATCTTTTGGGGTTTGCTGTAGGAAAGGGACTTTTCGCTTCAAAAGCCCTTTCCTCTCGGGCTGCGTCCGCTCCCAGGGTTTTCACGAGGGTGTCTCAGCGTTGATGTCGTTCCTCAGGGGCAAAGGTCTTCGGATCTTTGCCTACTTTAGGACGATTGGCTCCTCGTCGCCAGTTCGGAGGTCCTGCTGTCACACCATCTTTCGTTTTAGTGAAACGACGAGAGTTTGGGATTCATGATCAACTAGGCAAATCGGAATCATTCCCTCCCGGACTCCGATCTACTTGGGTGCCCAGTTGGATATTCAAGAATCAGTTGGCTCGTCAGAGTCTCGAGAGAGGTAGAGACTCTGGTCAGTCTTGCCAGGTCCCTCCTGAGCATGCGGAGGGTTCGAGCCGAGGTTTGGTTGAGATGGCTGGGGCTTTTAGCCAGTCTGAGTGGACATCTTGCCGAATTGTCGTCTCTTTTATGAGACCCTTCCAACTGCATCTCCTGAAGTTTTTCAGGCCGGAATCTCAGCTCCCTTCTGGTCTGGTTCCTTGTGACGGTGGAGATCAAGGTTCTCTCCCTTGGACGAACCGTTCCTTCCTTCTTCAGGGAAAGAGATTCAAGACCTCTTCCCTCAATTACAGTGACCACGGGACGCGGTCTCTTCAGGTTGGGGGGGCCATTGTCAAGGCCGGATGTTTCCGGATCTTGGGCCTTTCCGAGTCCGCTGACTTCACATCAATGTTCTGGAACTTTTGTCAGTTCTGCTTGTCCTCCAACGTTTTCACGACCTGTTGGTGGCCGTTCGGTGTTGATTCTCACGGACAACACCTTCTGTGAAGGCCTACATCAACAAACAAGGAGGGACTCACTCCTTGGACATTAACAGGTAGCGTTCCTCCTTTGGGAATGGTGCAATCGGGAAGGAGATCACCCCGGTGGCCTCCCACATTCCGGGGGAGGAAATCTGATAGCAGATTTTCTATCCCGAGTCGCTCACTGCCATCGGAATGATTGTTTCCCCTCATGTCTTCGAGTTAGTAGTTCAGAGGTTCGGGAGCCTGGAAATAGATTTTTTGCGACCTCCCTGAACAACAGACTTCCTCGGTTTTGCTCTCGATCAGGAGACCTCGGCCTTCGTTCTGACGCCGTTCTCTCTTCATTTGGAAGCGGGTGGAAGCTTACGCCTTTCCACCTTTCAAGCTGATCCCTCTGGTCCTTCGAAAAAGATCAGGGAGGATCAGGCAACAGTGGTCTTGATTGCTCCCCCCTTGCCGGGTCGAGCCTGGTTTCAGGACCTGTTGCTCCTGTTAGTAGCGGAGCCGCCTGCTCCTTCCGCCGTACCGGACTTAGTCTCTCAACCTTGTCGCGGGTTCTTTCATGCGAATCCATCGCACCTTCATCTCACTGCTTCGGCCTCTATCAGCCAGCGGGCTAGGAGAGGCTTTTCAGGACCGAGCAGCTGAGCTGCTAGTTGAAAGTAGACGGAAATTCGACTAGGGTTGTATACAATTCGCAGCCTTGAGGCTTTCTTTGCCTGGTGCGAGCCTCTTGGGTTTCCCCCAGCAGAGGCTTCTTTGCCTCTTATTGCCGATTTCCTTATTTCTCTGTCTCGATTAGGGTAGGTCTCTTTCGACGATTCGTGGGATATCGTTCGGGCTATTGCGGCCATTCATTCTGGTTTTGCTAATGGGGGATCGGTCTCGACCTCCCCAGCTCTCTGGCGTTGCTTAGGGCCTTTTTCTTTAAAAACGCCCTATTTCTAAGACCTTGACTCCAGCCTGGAATCTTCCTTAAAGTCTTGGAGGCTTTTGTCAAAGCCACGTTCGAGCCTTTGAACTCGATTTCCCTATTGAATCTATCCATTAAGACTAGTTTTCTCCTAGCCATTGCCTCCGGGCAAAGGGAGAAGTTCCCCTTCATGCTCTCTCAATATCACCATGGTTCATATTCGGCTTGGGAGAGACATTGGTGTTCGTTTAGATTCCTATCACTTCGTTTATTGCAAAGAACCAAACAGCTTCGTCGGGCTCTATCGAGATCTTCATTTCGGCCTTTGACGGGGTTTCTCATCTATCAGAGAAGACAAATTATGGTGCCCCGTTAGGGCCCTCAAATGGTACATCAAGAGAGACGGAGAATCTTCGTAAATCTTCACAGTTTATTTGTTTCTTCCCGTGAACCCCATAAAGGGGTTTCTAGATATACGTTATCCCGGTGGATTGTCTCCGCGATCAAGGGCTGACTGGGAGTGAAGGCCCTTGAAGAGGATTCTACTCCAAGGCCCATCAGACCAGGAGCATCAGCTCCTCTTGGGCCCTTATTACAGGGTCGGTGTGGAAGATATCTGCCAAAGCTTGCCTTTTGGCGTTCTGCGAATTCTTTCACCTCCTTTTACCTGAGAGACGTTGCCGCTAGGTGAGGTGTTTCTCCACTGCACCTCTCAAAGCGGCGGCGTCCTCCATAGTCTCATAAACCGTTATGGTTGCCCTCCCGGATTTTTGTCGGTGGACTGGTCGTAGCAATGGTAGGAAATGTATATTTCTATTGAAGTTAAAATCATAAAAATTATCAACTAATTTTATTATTTACGATATGGAATATACATTTGCTCTACATTCCCTCCTCCGTCCCCCTATCCTTGCAACATACGGAAGTTTTTTGGGGCAGAGAGTTAGAGGGAGTTAGATCGCATACGGACGCATCTCCTCGTCGATGAGGGCGCTATTTAATGGGGGGGGTGGGGTAAATAGCAAACACTAGGGCAAAATTTCGGTGTAATTTTCGGTTTGGGCGATCGAGGTCGAAATGCAATGGTAGGCAATGTATATTCCATATCGTAAATAATAAAATTAGTGTGATTAATTTTATGACCAATTGGAGGTTCCCTATACGTTTGTAAATCAATTTACCCTCCCCTATTTCCAAGACAAATTTGGCGTCTTTTTCGCCTTCAAAAGGTTTAAGAATCAATTTGGCGTCCTCTTTAAGTTTTGGAACCTCTTTTATGATTAATTCCTTTGGTGCTTTTTTCATTCATACCTATATAGTTCGTCTATCATTTCTTCTTAAAGTTTTTTTTTTTTAATCCCTCTCTTTCATTACATTTCTTTCCATCTACCATACCCTTCTCTACCAATTATAATAGGCCCTATATTTCTTTCTTTTCATTCCCAAATAACGTTTTAAAGGTTTGAAAAATTTTCAGCACGAATAATTATAATATGCAAAGTCTTTGGCGAGACTCTTATAGTTTATCGGTTAAATGACCGCAGATTTTGCGACATGATTCAAAGAACTTTAAAACATGGAGTGAGAGTTTGCGACTAAGTCACTGTACCACTGACTCATCAGCTTCAACCCGAGATGTAATTCTACAATGTGTCAATTGTCTGTTGCTTGCAGACTAAGCTGCAGTAAAACCACAAATGTTTCTGATTATCCTTTCCTACTTCGGGCCGTAGACACTGCAGCGGAGATTACAATGTCCACATGAAAGTGTGTGCATACGATGCGCTCCACTTCCCTACAAAAAGATTCCACGGCAAAA
>CALNVZ010000218.1:23048912-23088912 GCA_940671915.1 Paracentrotus lividus
TACTCGAGATAAATTCAAAGATTTGTCTAATCTTTAATAAAGCCTGAAGTTGGCTAAATTTTGTTCTACAGAAAATCTTGTAGGCTTCTGGTGAAATGTTGTTTAAAATTCCGTGCAGTTATTCTAATTGTCATTCTATTTGTTTTTAAAATTCTTCATTTCGTCTTTCTCGCTGTTTGTTTATTATATGTATTTTTCATGGAAGATCGACATCAAACTCAGCGTAACAATAATTCAACTCACCCCCCATAAACCAAACTTAATATAATGATTTGTAATCCATTAAAGAATAAGGATATCCCATTATGAACATTTTGCAGGCTAAAATTCATTTGCATTGAGATTTGTACCCACCAAAATGCACGATAATAGGTTCCGAGCAAATTGTTGACGCGGTCCGACGCCCGCTCACCGGTGTTACACAAACACTGCTTACGTATCGGAACCGGCGCTACACCCGAGGACAACTCAAAAATTAGGTCTCAAAAGTTTGACGCGAGATGAGAAAAAAAAATAGTCAGAAACGGTCTTCCGGCGAAATTGATCTTTGCCTGCGTTGCGAAGTTTCGCGAAAAAATGTCCAAGGGGGCCCACGAGGGCCGGGCGGAATGAGCCCCTCCCACGTCTATTTAGGGTTAAAGACAGACCTTTCATAAGTTGAATATTCGTCGATTCCCTCGCACAAACTTATCAAGGCCAAAGAATACAAACAACAAAAATAAACAAATGCTCCCACTCAACCCGAAAGTACGGATGTCAGATTAAAAAAAAGTCAAATTTCGACTCAGATAGTGAAATAAGTTGATGACTCGTTCTCACTCCGACAATAAGTTGAAAACTATGTATTTTCACCTCCAATCCACTCAAATCTACTCACATCTCGAATAGGTGCAATTTACCTGCTAAATTCATCTTTGTCTGATAAATTTCACTCACGACTCACGGTGAAGAGTGCACTCTTTACTATTCATCTTCCTCTCTCATCTCTCCTCATTTATTACTTTTTAGAGAGTATCAGCTAATACGGTCAGGTCACTAGCCACTTACGGATGATCTAAATACTTAAGCCTACCCATCCATAATCAATATTTTGATGTCACTGTCAGTACTATCTATTACATGTACTTTTTCATCTTTATTTTTATGGGAATTAAAGATATAAATTCTTTCTTTGTTCAAAATATCATTTTGATTATGATAAATCCTTCCTCAGTAACGTGATTTCTATTATATTCTAACTCTAGTATCTATCAGCCTCAGTATTCATCCAATAATAAAAAAAATCGACAACCGAGCAATCATCATTATTTACACTTTGACATTGAAATCATATCTCTGGCCCAAAAGAATATGACTAAAACATGCATCACTTTACACTCGTTCTATATACATCTAAAGACATGTTGCCTTATTACAAAATCTCTTATAAGGGGATTTGTCATTTAATTTCCGCGGTAAGTGGTCCGAATGGAAAATTTTTCTAACTTAAGTTCATTCATCCGAAATATGTAATTCTATCTTACGAGGAAATATGATTTATTCTTTAATTGGAACCAACAAATCTGTATTGGCTGTTCTACCTAATGATTACACACAAAAAACAACCAAATCAAACCAACACCGAACCCTCCCACCCCAACAAAAAAAAAAAAAAAAAAAAAAATCAAACACAAAATACACCAAAGAAAAAATAACATTAATATTTTCCTTAAAACCCGCCTGGCATTCATAGCAGAATATTCATTTTCTCGATTCTGAGTCTAATTCTGGCATAACGGGGTTTCAGACTAGATAAAGTCTTTCATGCCGAGATTTACGGATTACGATATGAAATGCAATGCTTAGCCAAATATAGCCGGGTCGGTCGAACGTACATAAAATAAAGAATAAAGAATGGCATGTGTATAATCTCGCGCTGTCACCCTTCGGGACACTCCACCTCAATGATAACCATGATGATAAAACACGCCTACCAGGGTCCTGTTCCTTTTTAATACGACTATGATGAATGTTCCCAGTGTGAAATTGAGCAAACATCAACCTTCACATGATTTATTTGTCATGACTCGTGCAAATCGGTATGTATTATCATTTCGCCACGTTACATAAAAGAAATGTTTATCCATGAGCAGAGTAACCTCCAGCGTTTCATATGTGACGCAGCTTAAAAATGCATGAGGATCTATGATTGTAAGTAGGAAACGAACGCCAATGACAATATACTTACCCCTCGCTATTAAAAGAACTCCCCTGGACTCAGTAAATCCCTCATGCCCACGACATCTCTAATTGTCCCTGATCCATTGCTTCCTTGAATTGTCGTCGCTAATTAATTGTTGTTGGTTGTTGCGTAGCTGATGGGCTTGTGTGAGTTCATTGCAGCCGATGCGCGTAATGCGAGGAAGGAGAGAAAAGGGAATATATTTATGTCTTCATACGAGGTAAACAAAAAAAGATGAAACAAGAGAAGAGAGAAAATGAAGATGCGATCTCAAAGGAGAAGAGGAGGTGTGTTAATCAGGCAACTTAAAGGTGTCAATTATTAATAAATAATGAAGCACTTATCCCAAGTGAACAATATACCAACGAAAGAGCAGAGAAGCGGAAGAAGAAAAGAGAAAGGGAAAAACAACCGTAGTCCCGGCATTTTTATAGGACGTACCCTACACAAATCTATCCGCCGCTTCATTCCACAGAGAGAACATACCTGAAATCATAAGCGTTGCTAATACTTATCCGGACTTTTAAGGGATTAAAATTTGTTTCATTCATTGGATGCCATTATTAGACGTCCCTACACAATTCCCGTTTCATTCCAAAGAAGAAACCAAATCCATAACTTCATAGCTTGACTATCGTATATCAGATAAATTAAAGGCTTAAATTTTTGGGTTTTTATATATCGGGAAGAGATTGAATATAGACAATAACAAATATTATGACTTTACAATTTTACAATATGGGTACTCATCACAAATAAAAACGCCGACTATCATCTTGTCAAGCTTTATAGAAGCAGATCATCGTAAATGACAAAGAAAAACACGGAGTATTACCAATCCCCGACCTTGTTTACCAGTGAACTTACCACTCAACAACCTACTATGACGTACGATTTATATTAATCGTTATTATATTTATATGTTACAGCATATGAAATAAATTTATAGTTTATTTCAATAAATATATTGACCTATATTATAAGTTAGGGACTGAATACCATTTAAAGATGTTCAGCCATGAAACTTGACATTAGTTAAATATGACTAACTTCCAATTTCATAACTTTAATGAATAGTTATCTGTATTGACACACTGCAACAAAGCTGTTGTTATACAGGATAAACATGTCCGGCAATCATTACAGGATAATCAAGAACAACCATAAAAATATTCGCGTAACTGGCTAAGAGCCGCTTTGGAATCATGACATCCAAAAGCCGCACTGGAATTCATGGTCAGGCTTGACACGAATACCAGGAGAGCCTTTTGAAAAAATTAGTTGATTCGTTGATTTCAGAGACAATAATGAGGGGATCCACATTTTTGCTTGACATTTTCCTGGCCAAACGAGCTAAACACATGTCATGAAACATTAGAATAAGTTTTGCTTAATTCGAGGATGATTTTCATTATTATCCCCTTGTCTGTACACATTATTCATTAATAATGAAAGCTCTACGCCGCACTTGACATACAATGCAGGAACCAAGACCATCCCGAGAAATCGATCGCCCGGGAGAAGGCGATTGGAGGTGTGGGCGTGGTACACTGTACCCTATGCGGCTAACGAAGGCAATTAGCAAGGATGAGTCCCCTCAGGAACCCTTCGACTGAATTACGCTTTTCTATAATCGCTCTCTATGCTACTAGGCGATTAGTAATAATATTTGTACATCAAGTATAGCACCTTTGTCATACATGAAACGCAAACAAACTGCAAGGGTTCAATTTCATTCACAGTCACGGATATCAAGCCCTGCATTAACCCTTTTAGCACCTCGGAGGCTATCTGCAGAATGGTATTTTATTACTGTAAGTAAAAAAAAACAGATCCAAGAGAAAATCGCAGTCTGCGACGCTGAGTTACTCGGAGTTTCGGAGTGGTTGGGGAAAACAGATTGAGGTTTGGGCAGGTTTGAGGGCTTATTAGAGGGACTGTTAATGGACTAATCTATCGGCTCTATTGCTTTCGTATATTATCATACCAAACACACCCGTCAAGCGATAATATGTGATCATCGATAATACAAAGCATGATACAATCTTCAATCAACCTTAATGCAAGATTCCAACGTGGCTTTACATTGATGGAAATCACACATTGACTGTTATGTAGAATGACTAGAATAAAGGAGGCAAATGGATCTGTAAATAACAAGTAAAGCATTTATATCTACATGCATATCGGCGTCCTCCGCCAGGCGATTATTATCCCAGTCTTACATGAACGACTGTTTCACACCGTTGAACCCTACCTGAGTAATGATTGGGTAACTAAACTTTGGTGCTATACTTATATCGGTACGCCATATTCACTCATTATAGCCACAATATTATACTACCTCTTCATATCGATGCATATATGACCTAACTCGGGCTATCTCTAGTATATCCGTCTTGAACCTCCAAAACCTTATTGTTAGACTCGTCTCTTCGGACGTAATCACAAAATGATGACGGGTACACTCCCTCCTGTAAAGTCGACTGTAAACACGTTGATTTGATTATTGCTGCACTGTCCGTAGAAGTTCAGACGTCGCGTAGGGGGACCGAGAGGGACAGACAGACCTGGAGGTAGGTTTGGTCGTAGTTCAGATCGATGTGAACGTATTGACAACCAGTTAGTCTGTAGTCCGTGTTAGAGACGGTGAGTGGAGTGGAGTAAAATCCAGCTAGGGCGTGATTGTAGGGCTCTGCTCTGTTAGCTATTGCAATAAATCAGAATGGAAAAGGTAGGAGATGAGAGAGAGCTTAGAAGTAATAATGAAATGACTCGGGTTTGAACATGATTTAATTGCAGAAAAACTCCTTTACGCAAGTGTCAGATTCATGGCACCTTAGAAAGTCACTAGCGGGCTGCTGCTAACAACACTATTTGGTCAAATCTGTTTCGCGACGATGGGTGTATATTCTGCGTGCGATGTAATTCATACGAACTCTTTTTATAGTAAGCTGAAATTATTTCTATGGCCTTGCACAGAAAAGCATTGCTGGATTAAAAAGGAATTACTTATAGCGTCATCATCAGCATGCATAATCTACATGTACTCAAAGCAACTAAATTAGTTATCGTCTAAGACACAATGATGACGTTCTCCGTTTTATGGTTACCAATGGCGATTTGGGCCGTTACGTTTAAGGAGTTAGTTTAGGTAGCCTATACTATATGTAAAAAGAAGAAAAACAAATTATAATTTAACCAGCGAAGGAGATTTAAGAAAACGTTACTAACTCATATGTCCATGTTAGGGAATTTTCATTATCTAACATAGGAGCGAAATCTAGCAACAATACATCAAGTCTGTTCCCGTGACTTATGATTGATGCAACAATGTTCATTTTTGAAGTTACAAGCCTAATCAACACAGCTTTGATTCAATGATTATCAGACCCTTTTTTTATATTTGGAAAGCAACTTACACACGTCAGTCAATGTTGCAAAAAGTGCCTTCCGACAAGTACGGAAAACGAAATTGCGTCAAATTTCACGGTTGAGTGCCCATAGCCAACGAAAAATGCCCAAACTGCGTTTCTACTTCTTGTGTCTTAATTCAATCGATAGTTTGTTTGGAGATGTCTGTGTTTTGACAGTGTATGCACATATCCATCATCACGGCCTTATCAATGACCCATCAACCATAACAACAAAATAGGCCACTTTAGAATTACAAGACGATTCATCCTGTTAGTAATTTTATGCATAGAACATGAATCTAATACAATCTTTTGGTTTTGTTTAATGTTTTCGGGACTTGTCAATGTCTTGGCATTTACTTCTTAAAAATTCATGCTTCAGTGTCAATGAAACGGGAAAGAAATCCCTTTCTCATGTACGGACTGAAAATTCGAATGTTTACTTTGATTGAATAAACATCTTTTCGGTGTACTTTTGATTTTAAATTTATAAATGACTCCGTGTTTTTCCACCGCATCAGTCGGGCACCAAGACATAACAAGGAATCATTGAAATAAGAAGAAAGTTTCGGCTTCTCATGGCTCTCAGTGACCTTTTCGACTCAACGATATTTGCCGTAAACGAATCTTATGTTAGTTAAGACCAGTTTGAAGCTATCGTGCAAAGTTTCTAAACATAATTCACATCAAATGGACAAAACTTTCACTCAAATTTCCATCGACTTCTGTTAACTTGTGTTCTAAAATCTCTTACAAAGATCAATGGAGCCAGGAACTCACAGTATAACTGAAATTAGTGCAAATTCGCGTCCAAGCTGTTCAATGATCTGATTATTGTTATCTATACCGTATATGTCAATCGAAGCTACGTTGGCACACGCTCAGCCTGATCTCTAACTAACATATTCTTGATCAATTACGTAGTTTCGAAACCTAGTCATGAGACCCTGACGACAGCCCCGAGAAACTCTCTGTCTCACTTTGCATGATTTTCTATGTTTCTTTGGTTGTCTCCCCATGAGCGTGAACCATCGGGAATTTTGTGCAAAATAAAAGTGCCTCAAAAGCTACTCCAACCAACACGATCTAAGATATCATATTCCGTGAAGTAAGAATTTGAATCTTTAGCTCCCATCACGTGAGAAAACGGCTTGTTTTCCAGTCTCACGTGCTCACTGAAGAATGATTGGTAAATAATGCCATAGGTTAATTGACACGTGCCAAGATAATAAACCAAAACCCAAAGTTGTTATTGAGATGCTTTCTAGGTGGCCATAAAATTACTGCAAGACTCTGTTCAAAGCTATCCGGATGTACTAGTATTCCCTTAATGTCTGGTAACTTCATTTTTTCTGTGCTTTGTCTGGATGCTGGCGTTCTATCTCTCACACTGTTAGAATGGAGCGGGGCGTAATGGCGTCGTAGTGAAGGAATAGAGCTGTGCCAGAAGCGGGAATCGTCGCGTTGAGAAGAGACTGGTTATCAACTGCGCGAGTACGTTACGTTCATTATTTCTTATGTGGCATAGCCTAGAATGGTTGAAAGTCGCCCCGTGCCTTGGCCCAGGGGCCAAATTTTTCTGAGCAACGTCCAATAATTGCTCATAGAGGGTCGAACCTTGAAACTGCTTGAGCTGCCTAATATTCGGCTTCGTCTGTTTGTTAAGGCGCGACCACAGCCTGCTACCGTCTGGCAACTCCGACACTCATCCTGGCTTTGTATACTTCCTTCTATCGCGTTTTTCAAACACTACTCGTCGAAGATCTGTGCTCCGTATCAATCACTTGAATTTCCGAGAGTGGAAATTTCGGGCTTTTATGAACTTCAAAGAGCATGACATTTCTTCGCATTTACCATTCAGTCAAGCTAAAGGGTTGTCAGTAACATACTTGAGAATGACATATTCACACACATTAACGATTCATATTTAGATTATATACTTATAGTGCTTTGCCAAGCGATAATTACAACCACTACAGGTGCTAGGTCTCGGGTATCTCGTTCCAATTGCAAAGCTTCAGAAACCATTAGCGTTTGCGCGATATACCACATATCCGAGATCTAATCAATGGCTTTTGCCTGATCTCAAACTTTAGCATTCAAGACCCACCCGGACATGGGTTGTTTTTACATACCATGTGCTTTCTGTCACATAGCACAACAACGTACACCCATTTCCTGCCGTCCCTAGCCGAGCTGTGTTTCTTATGGCAGTCCACGAGATCTGGGGTCCCTCAAAAAGTTACCTCTGTTCGTGCTGTAATAGCTTCGGCATTGCCCTTTGTGACACTCGTTTCTCAGGGTTGGTAAATGACTTTCATTGGATCTGAACTCTTCAGTAGGTTGGTGACGTTTTACTTTGGAACAGGACCTTTAAATGTGTTTTCGTCCTTTAGATCTGGTTCTCTTTTGTGATTTGGTGTCTCTCTTATGAAAGACTTATCTCAAACTCTTAATTCATTGACAGCCATACTTGTATTTTTATCCGCACATCAGCTCCTAATGCGTAGATAAATAAATCTCCCTACATTCATGGCATAACTAATTAGATTTTCTTAAATTGCCTCCTGGTTCAAAAATATTGATATATCTGAAACACCGGGGAACTTTCTTCCCTTTGCTTTTGTGTCTCTTTATAGTAGTTGATGAGCCTGCTTTAGAGTATGTACTTGAACAGGTTATTTAATTAATAGGATCTAGACGAGGCTTGCACTACAGCCTGGAATGCTACTCGACTCGAGCCTTTATACTTGCAGAGCCTACTCTGACCACGCACAAAAAAAAATAGTGTCCCCCCCTGATATCCAACATTGATGTTCAAACGTTCTTGACCGGTCTCCCGTTGGTATTGAGCACATATTATTGCCGAAGGAAGAGGTATCTACACGTATATATCCTTTATTTGCGAGCTACCTCTAGCTGTGAAAAACAGACATCGATCTATCGTGAGACAGCAATTGCCATCGGAGTGTATACACAGCTTGAGAAGCAGAAAATCTATATGGATACATTTTTTCACATCACCAAATTGCGGTTGTTCACAATTTGTCCGTGGTCGCTGATTATGACCACTAACAAGTTTTTGTGCTAGATTGTGCTTTCTTTTACTCGTCATGTTTGTTGGCATTTAAAAATTCAGTATTGGGTTCCGTTTTAATCCACTAAGTGGAACAGGATGCCTCGTCTCGTGATGCCTTACATTTTCTGCTCACAAATTCTCGTATGTTCATGGACTGCCGAGGTAGCCACAACATCTCCTCTCGAATTGTTCGTTCAGGTGCTCTCGCGGCTTTGTTGTAAAATCCAACAATTTTCATTTCACTAGGGCGCTTGACTCAACACTCGATCAGTTTTGAGCTCTCTCGTTCCATCGATCAACAGTTTGTATCCGAGAACCTGTAAGTCATACTGAACATGTTTCTTATTCTTGACCGGACCAATGGTTCCGTAGCGGATTACCTTACTACAATAGTAGGTTCTTGTGACTTTTGATGACAAATTTGCGTCTCATTCGTGGCCCCTCTGTTCTTACCAGTCACTACCGATCGTCAATCTGTTTTACTTTTCATATGTGTCGCACCGGACTAGAATTATTCAGATATGGGCTGGTCGACGCGAACATAGATTTGACCCTCTCAAATCATTCAAGACACCACTCTTTATGTATCTAAGACCAGAATTTTCCAAAGTTTGTGTGGTGATTTTGCTGTTTACCGCAGCATCGATTTTGCGTACTCCTCACAATTCGTCAACAATTGTAGATGGAAGAGAAATTCAATTAGGTTACTCAACAAAATTGAAATTCCGGGACTCTCTTTATTTCGGATGATTTGGAGTCTTGTGTTAAATTCTAACTGAGTGGTATTTTCAACGGTGTGGTGGCAACCAAGCCTTCATCCGTTTCAAGAACTGAACCTCATTGTACTGTACTAATGCACACAATCCGCGCTATCATAATTGAGTCGATCTTATAAGGCAGTCTAGTGATGGTGGGATGAGCGGCCTATAGCGCCACTCCTCGCGACCATCTGTCGTTTCTTATCTCTCGACCCATGGTTTTCTTATGTATTCTCCCTGGCTCCACGTTGACGAGCGCAGCCTAGTCCAGACGTAACCTTGCTCGAGTGCTCCAGCTCTCTGATGACAAACACCGAATTTCCTCAATAGCTTCTAACATGACTCATACGCAAGGTCGTGCTGGATTCCCAATAGATACTACCAATCTGCGGATTTTAGTCCACGAAGACCGAAAAAATGGCTTCTTCGACGTTACTCCCAAGTAGTTCTATCACCTATCGACGCCTGGAAGTGTTTTTATCCTAATAATGCCAATCTAGCCTGATTTTCTTGAACATATCACAGATAAAGATCTTTGCTACACATACACCCCAAAATGTTTGTTGATCAACCAGCGCACTCTTTTCTTCCACAATACACCCCACAAACGCGGTACACAATCATTACCTTATACTATTTGAAATAGTCATTCTTTTGGTTTCTTTATGTGTTCATTCAACGTCAAGTGTATGATTTATATGTTCTCTAAGAGCACGTCTTTGCAGTAGTCCGGCTCTCTTCCTCATATCCTGAATTTCTTCTATTTGAGAAAAATAAAAGTGTGCTGCACCCTTCTATATTGGTTGCCATGTCGTTAATCCACTTGAGCACACGTCTGATGATTGATCCTGATTGTCATCATCGACCTCCGTGACCGATGGTAATCCCATCAGTCGTCTCTCCGACGCGGTTCTGTCGAAGCAAAGGGCCGGTAGATGTGTTGAGGGTAAGTACACTCAACCGTTGCTGAACTAATATCTTTTTGTCTGAAAAGTTTTAAGTTGTTCGACTAATCATTAAGTGTAAAGTTATAAACTAACCTTGGTACCTTTTGAAAGTGACCATTCTTTGCCTATTTGGCTTTCTCATTGAGCGCAGAATAGCATCAGACCATCTCTTATCCTAGTTATGTTGTGCCCCATAAATTGGCCGAAGGCCTGGTAACAAATACTACTAGCAATCTGCGAATGAATTCCCTGATTTAACATTCCCATCTTTCGGTACATATAACAGAGTCTACCCGCCGTTTGCATATTCTTGCGGGATTCTAGGGCGGTTGGACTTACTTTTTTTTTGCATGTTGCGGCCATTCTGTATATATCGCTCCTACTTATATTATACGTCTATCACGCGTAACAGATCGTGCCGTTAGTAGACATTATCGCCGTGTGTTCCATACTGAAAAGGACAAGGACCGACACCGAATCTTCGCAAGGTGTACAGCTCTTCCAAAAGGATTTCTATGGCTTCCTTTGCTGTGTCTGATGCCGCTTTAACTTAAGCGGAATATTAAACAGGCTGCTCAAACTTTGGTGTCTCAGCCTTTAAGTCTGAGACATTGCAGTCGTCAAAGGTGGTCAATGGCGTTCTATTCTGTTTGATTAACATTCGGTAAGAGTTTCTTCTGTATGTGTGGTTGGATATCTTCTCTTCATTCAATATAATACATGTTTGACCCCCTACACCAAAACTCCTACATGGACATACCCTCCAATCCATTCCCCGTGTTCGAATTTTTGTAACCACTTTAAATGCGTATCCGTATCCTCTGAGTAACCCCTGCTGTATTGAAACCCCGCCAATTCTTCTTTTCTTGTTTGTTTGTTAAAGCGACCCGTTTTTTTGTTGGTCCTACTTTCTTTTTTTGTTCTTTTGGTTGTCTCGACATCTACTTCTACATGGGCCGAGGATAGGGCTTAGATTTACTACAATAGAGTGATAGGACAGAAAGGTAGATAACCTGCAGCAGGTCATCGTTGCATTCCTCACATGGTTGCTGTCTTAGAAGTGACACGAGTGGGTGTTTTGCTTCAAATAAGTCAGGTGGTACTAAAAAAAACACCGGTTAAATTTCGCCCTAATCTGTTAGCACGGTTGATGCATGTTAGTGAATTCGAGTGTACATGGAATGATATTGGCATCTTTCCCCGTCTCTCGGAGTAAGCTTACTACAATTAGGGTACCGTCTTCGCCCTTCGCAAAGATCTTGGAGTATCACCTCCTGTAGGTCCTCCTAAAAGAGTCCATCCTTCACTTCTTTTGTCGCTCTTTGCTTTTTCCCAACTCCTCCTTTGTGAAGACTTTAGTATTCACTTCTACTATTGTCGGAATAATTATGAAATCGATAAAAATTACCGGGATTATTTGTGTATATTCCTTGCTTATATATGTACATCAACCATATTCTCTCTGTTCCTCCGCGTATTTTTTGTTTACCTACACTGGTTGGTTTATTGTGTGCATAGATCTCGAAGTCCACGATAGCTCCTCACTTTGTTATCCCTGAGTGAAGATGTTCACCAGTGTTTGCTTCCCACTGGGTAAGATCTCTTACCTCCTATATATCTTACCCGGCGTGTATAGTGATGTGTGTGTGAGCGACGAGTCTCACCCCAGACGCGAAGGCAACCCACCTCGTCCACGTTAATATGCCTACCGCGTGACATCGGATAATCACATTCACGTTGACCCAACGTATGATGCGAGCATACATAACTGTGTTAGGGAAATGATTCTTGACCTGTTGTTTGGATTAAATCTTCCTTTAGCGTGTATATAACAACAGGAAATACTCTCAACGGTGGATTTGGTTTTTTTTTATATATTATCGTAGCATAATACTAGTACTCCATGCATAGCGATCAGGTTGTAAAATATGGTGAATTCCTTCGACTCTTTAGAGAGGCCCTCTAGTGCCGAGTCCCTGCCAAGATCTTCGACTAAACCATTAGGTAACCCCATGATAAGGAGAAATAGTATACTAATTTGTCCATCTCCCCAACCATGCTAATCCCTCCGAATTTCACTCTTAAATTCAATCCGTAGCAGACGCGGAACTCTAAGCTCAGTTTTTAACGTGATTAAGTACACGTGTTTTCTTTTACGCAATATAAAAGTCAAAAAATTCTTTTACTGTTTCTACCCGCTATTTAGAGTGGATGACAGCTTCACCGCTCCTCTCTCGACGTTTTAGTGACTTTCTCTCTTTTTGCATGAACGTGAATCTGTACTCCGCATGAAGATACTAACTAATCAGACATAAAAACCGAAAGAAAAAGAAGCAAAAAAACCCGAAACAGATACAATCAAGACATATTTTGCCGAATCGGGGTATTTTAGCAGGATTACGTATTTCTCGTCTTTGGCTATCTTTATCATGACTGGAAGTGGATTAAGTCCTGATGTCTCTTTTGTGATTTGTCCTTACGATATAATTTGCAATGAAGACAACTAAATACACGTCTGTAAGTTTATAACAAGACCCATTAGCTGACGTGTGCTACGCTCGTCTCAGCCTCTCCAAAATAAAGTGCTGAGTTCACCATTACTCCTCGTGATTTTTAGTAGATTCCGTTGAAATTCATAGGAGTAAACCCATATCTTTGGGCGTGGTGATTTTACTTGTCTGGTGTCACTATAGTTTCTTTTAGAACGGTGTTGTATATAGGTCTTTCGATTAATATGAAATATAACTGAGTATATTACAATATATTTATTATCATAAGTAAGTCCCCCCACATAAATGTTAATCAGTGGGGTAGGTACTCTTTTTATAATTCTAGAGGGAATGTGTATTACCTGAATCGTGTCATTGATGTCCTTTTCGTCTGTAGGTAATTAATTAACTGCAGGCTTCCATATGTGTAACTCATTATCTGAAGATATACTTATTAGTTTTATCTTTTTCATGAGCAAGATCAAAAGGCAAAAAGTGTCCATTATATCAATAAGTAACACAGGAGAAGTAAAATAGCTTACTATTAAGTTCTATGAATTAAGTTCCGGATACAAGTCTTCAATCTTTTGCTTCAAAAAATCATGTTCGATGGCTGTCTTGTATTTATTTCCTACCCATGACAATAAACCGGTACTTGCTGCTCTTGTGAAAAACATCTTTTATACGGTTAGCGTGGTGAAAGTTGGGTTCCCAGGTTTGATTCGGCATCGTGTTTAAATTCTGCAACAACCCTGCCGTACTTTCATAGCCAGCGACTGTCTAATTTCCAGAAATACTGATTTTGATGCACAACTATTAAGTAGCAACCTAGAGAGATCAGTCCTTTCTCTTCTATAGTATCATCATATCATCCATGATATTGCCGTATCTAGATTCATCAGCACATATATAAGAAAATCGAAAAAAGTAGAGATCATATATTGCAACCTTGATTGATAGTGATAGGTTGTCATACCTTTTTGTGCTTGTTAATGAGAAGTGCCTTTTATCAACACAATTCTTTTTCGTATTTTCTAGGTGACATGTATTATTTATGCTCAAACTTCACATTTGCTATCTATTTCTATAAAACACATTCCTCGAAGCAAATTGTGTCAACAAGATTTTTTCCGTTATGTGACTATATGTATACCCAATGTGAGTTTTCTTGTTCGGATATTTCGCTTCCAGACTCCTCTTGTTGGCAGTCTGATTTGGGTTTGGGGTTGACGAAATCCAGTGTTTTATGCTTCAGGGCGAAGTATTAATAATCAAACATTGCATTCATCACCTTGAGAGAGTTTCAGAGGTTTGCCCGATCCGTGCCATTCATTCTTTCTCGTGTAGGGTATAGTTCCTGTAGTAAAGTCGACATGAAGTTTGTGTGCCAAGTTTCCGTGAAAAAGCCTATCCGTTGTGGCAGAAGTCATTAACAAATTATATTTGAATTAGCACAATTTCATTCTTGTTGAGATTACTATTAGATTAATGTCTACATCCTTCATTGATTTGTCGGTTACTCAATCTTGATAGAAAGAAAGGAACCCCGGAAAAGTCAATCATTACAAACAATTAGTGCAAATCTATTTATAGAAGAAAAGGGGCATGAGTATTGTATCGTCATAATTGGCGTCTTATTTTCGTCAACTCTGCGATGAAGTTTGTTATTCGCGTTATGCATCAAATTACAAAGCATTGCGTTAGATGCTGACTGAGAGACCAACAATCTTGATTGCTAAACGCAAAGACACTTCTTCTGTTCTATTCGCCAAAAGAGGTGCACAGGGAAAAAGACTCCCAATAGTAAGAAGAACAAGTGACAAAATGCTTCTGATCACCTGAACAGAATGTTGTCTAGTGCTTCTGTTCCTTACTAGCCACAGATGTGTCCGTGGTACTCTAGATAGATCACACTCGATCGGTAGCCTCCTCTTCCTTCAAGATTATCGTATCTAGTATGTTGGGATTTGTTACTATGATTCCGTTACGGCAGGTCTTTCACTATAAGGGATTTTACGGTTATATTTGCGCGCTCCAATTCCAATCTGCCGTGAACAAGTGTGAATGATCCTTGTCATCTCTCGGGCTTAGTGGAGTGGACGCAAGTCGTGCGTACTCGTCAACTTTTGAGAGTGATAGAGCGCACCACTCGGATAAACAACTCCACACCCGGTAACGAGAAGGAGATTTTTTGCCAAACATGTTATGTGTTTATCAGACCCCTACTATACCCGAATGCGGTCGACTCGAATGGACTTGTTTGGTTTGATTCTGAACCATTGCTGCGTTAAACGTCTGAAATCAACTCATGCATGTCTCTGGTGATCTCGCAAGTCTCATGTAATTTTACAGAACCGTTACCATTCGAAGTACAGAAGAAACTCCCACTCTCAGAGTTATTAGCTAAGCTCATACAAGGCCCGTTCATTATCCAGATTGTTACCTCTCAATCTTTGCACCTTGAAGTGGATTACTTCTGTTTTAGTTGTTATGTTGGGTGGAATCCATAATATAAGGTAATATGTGACTTACTTATATAATATATATAAATATTCATTATATAATTGAGTAACTAGTATATATTCGACATTTACGGACAAGTCCTATACACCGTAGAAAGACATTTGCACCAGTACGTGTCTGCTCAGTATATCCAATAATTTTGACACGAGAGACAGACGTAATTTAAAAAATTTAATCTTCATTACTTCTTCCTCCTATGTAGGGATACTTGTTGTATTCATTCTACCATAGAGAGCCGATTCCCACAAATAAATAAAAGATCCAGTGTCTGTCCTGATCAGTAATAGCATTTCTATAAAGAATTGAAGGGAGCTGGTCGGCAACCATGAGCAGTACTGATTTCACAGCATGCAATAAGAAATATATTGTCTCCAAAAACCAGTCGGAGCAGAATCAATATATACGCCGAGTACCGAATACTCGAAAGTTTTCTCACTCCAAGCTGAGAAGTATTTGACTATACTCAAAGACACTCTTCAGGTGTCGAAGCCAAGTCTCATGTGTCCGTACGTGAAAAGCTCGAAACACCCAGTACCATTCTGCACTGCTCGTACACCATTGAGAACACGCTAGGGAAAGGGCAGAATCTGGGCTGTATGTTTGTGCTGCTATCGGGAAAAGCACATGTTTTATTACATAAGCTATCCGGGTTGGTTCTAGTAGATTATTGAGTTCATGAATTCATTGAGTATCTCTCGAAGAAAGCGTGCGTAAGCAAGCATGGCTTGCAATTTTGAGTCATGACTACCAAGCTGACCTAAGTGATGTTTATAATTAATTAGTTGGGGCAAATAAGCTAACATCAAAGTAACTGTTATTTGAATATCATTCATCGCTCTCATCCCTTTAGGTTAATAGTAACTAGCAAAAATCGTCCTTTTTTTGAAAGTTACGCCTAAATCGACAAACTTTGCGTGAGTTTGCGAATCTGAATTTCCAGGAAAACTCTACCCTTTTTCAGGTTATTTGATACGCAATACTTTCCTCAACCGACCTGGTTTATGTTTAACTCTCTCCCAAGAATTGACCGATGACCACACGGATAATTGCAATTGCGTCAAAATTTGCACGGATTGCGATACTAGAGCGTGCCGAATGGCACACTACAAATCTCGCTACCGCTATGATATAGTGAGTGTGTGAGGTAACATTCGATATCACGGAGCATACGTAAACAGTGGCGAAAAATTCCATGGAAGTGTAAGTACTCCAAAGTGTCCCCCTTCTAGGTATCGCGTTGATGATCCCATCAACTCAGCTACTATGAGCTTTTTAGAATCTATTTCCCCGACATCAATCACTCACACTCTGACGTGTTTTGTTGCCCCTGGAGGTGTGCACATACCTAATTCGCGGAGTTTTGTCTTATTTTCCTCTCGAGGCGCGTGTCAGTGGGCACTACCAACACCAATTCACGCTTAACAATATTGCAAATTTATTTAGGCTGATTTGCTTCAGTGAGCACGTGTGGACTGATAAATAAGCTCTTTCTACTTCAGCTCCGCAACAATTAAGACCCTCGAAATTTGCCAAATTCGTTACTGATTTGAACTCTGTTGGGTGATCTATCAATGTTGGGTATGGGTTAGTACTTTGAATTGTCTGATTTGCCAGAGGACTAGGAATCCTGAGCTGTCTTTCCCATCCCTCCCCATGAGGAGCCACAGATACCATATGACCTCATGTCGCCCATGAGGGAGGATAAGTTTTGGGCTATCACTCTGCGTGTCCGGTTTCATTCTCCTTCGAGCTTATACGTTAAACTTGTCCAATGCAATTGTTCCTCATTGTAACTTTAGTTACGGAATCTGACAGCTGTGGTTGCCAGTTTCGTGACCATTACTCACGGTATAGATAAACAATAGCATCATCCCATTTAGTATTGCTCCACTCTCACTTTGTCTCGTTATTGAGCTTGCTCTTCAGTAGAGGCTTTTATTTCAGTATTTCATGTTTCAACTAGTCATAATGAGGCAGATAAAGTGTCCTTTACGGAAGGTTTTTGGTTAAATCTCTGACTGTGGAACCTTACTTATGGTTTACTAAAACTTGGTGCACCACATCGCCTGCTCATATCCCTGGTGCTCGCCATCCTGATCATGATGACGGGTTCCTTTGACTCTAAGTCACACCCGAGTTCTTTCGAAAGTCAGTTTGTACCTCATGAACTCGGAACGAGACTGACGCTCTTCCTTCGTTGATTTTCATGAGGGTATTATCCTTGTTATCTATTTGTAGCCCACTGATGCCGTGAAACATCCGGGATGTGATTTAATACTTATACAAATGCGACCAAAGATCGGACCTTCTCGTATCATACCAACTCTCGTTCCTACTGGACTTCCGAACACTCATCCAACCGATATTAACTAATTTTGTGTTTTAGTCTGTAGATGGACGAAGGGATTTATCCCGTTTTCCAGGTGGAGACTCCCAGAACGCCCATTGTTGTGCTCTCTAATGCCCAATGATTAATGGTAATCATTGAACACGGTGATTCTCAGATAAATAGTATCAACAAGAGTTGGTATTGAGATGTTTCTAGTGTTGTCCCTCAGAATCTAAAATCGATGAGCCACAATGGATTAGTGACTGCTGGTCGAGTCGGTTGTCACATCCTAAAATGGGCGCTAAATCCCTTCTTCTGTAGTCTATAGCGTGGTTTGGTTGGTGTGTACTCGTAGGTTGGTCCGTGTGAGACGGTTTTGGTTTACGTGATTGGAGTATCGGCGATAGTTGGCGCAAAGCTAACCTGTGCCATAATAAATTACAGCCAAGTTTCCCAGACCAATATATGATTGCTATTAGTCTTTAGAATCACATGCTAGAGTAAAGACGTGCACCAGCTAGTTATTGGGCAATTTCTTTATGTCTACTATGGCCTTGAACTCACAGTGCTCGTCAATTTATGAGACCACTGTTTGCCGACAGAATTCTCGATAATATTGCATCTCTGCACTTGATACTTTTATTCAGGAGGAAGCGCTCACCGGCTAATCTTCTAGCTCCTCTCTCTTCCGGGTCTTCGTGTTTTCGTATTCCTATTCGAAACTTCAAAATGGGTAATCTAATTATTTTTATCAAGATCGTATGATGTGATGTAAGAGGCTTTCTTGCGGCACCTTTGATAGAAACTTCTATAGAGACTCGAACAAATCTTTTTTTAGCAAAATCATCGTTTACTCTTCCAGTGTTCCTTCTCGAGCATGAGGTTAAATGAATAGTTAGAGACTTAAATTCACGTTCATATGGAAGCCCTTTAGCTTAAATAATAATTCTCCTACTAATGCCATCCTCTCAATTTAACTCTCTCTCTCAATAGTGGTTACCTCTACGGTTTCAAAAAAGTACAATTTTTATTTTTTTTTACGTTCAAGGGATCAGTATGATATGCCTTAACCCCTAAAAGTGCATAAGCTCTTCACGCGTTTAGCGCAGAACGCGATGGTCGCTAAACACTTAACCACGCACTCCTAAGGCGTCGTAAAGACCGAATAACCGTGTGTTGTTAGCTTGTTGATTATGCAAATTGTTTTTATTCGCAGGTGCTGTGCTGATACGCTAGAATAGCTTATAAAGACCGCCGTGTGCATCCCAGTGCCGAATCTTCTTTTTTTGTAGACCAGGGGCCAATAATAAGATATGTTCCGGTCATCGATATAGTTTGGTTTCCGCACACGGTTCAAACTTGGCTTACATTGAATTAATCCTCTGTTGGTCTACAAGAGATTTATGTTACTTGCGTGTAGCGCCTCAACTCGCTGAATGCCTTTCAGCTGTTTCCCAAGAATGCGTAACACATCCTCCTCTACATATAAGGTTCTGCTTACGAATAATTCCATTTGTTGTGTGCATAACGTGACATTCCTAAATTATACTCTCATGGTCCTCTTTCTCCTTTCTCCATCTTTTGTTGTGCTGGCGTGATATTGTCTATAGACCTCTACGATCCCGCTCAAACCATCCCCTTGTGCGTCTGCTGACTCTCAAATAACAGTGCCCAACCACTACTCTTAGCCTACAGTGACTCTAAAGTCATATATCCTCTAACAAGAGCCTGCGGTCGCGAGCCTACTCTCAGATCTTCGTCCTTCGCGTGATTGGTCCTCTCCGGACAGTCACTGTAACTTTCTACGGACGTGCCGAGCAAATTTAACAGGATCAATGTTCAGTTACAACGTCATACATCAGAGTGAGTGATTAACCCCGATCATTTGTAATTTCCGACAGACGAGTAACCAATAACAGTGAGTGTATTCGTGTACCTTGTGTTTCCGGAATTGGTGGCAAAATGTAGTGTACAAATCGAGGGAGGAATAGGTCCCGACAGTATTCACTCCCCTCCACCGTAGACCAGAGGAGGAGTTATATAGTGCCATATCATCCGTGTCGCCACATTTTCGCGCGTGGTATACCATATATAGTAAATTGACCAGTGGGCGAGGAACTCCCACATAGATAATACATATACAATGATTTACACCTAGGGTAAAAATGTGTGTCAGACACCAAGATTGATCTATATGTAGGTGAATAAACTCTGCCCATGTACGGACAAACACTGGTACGTATCTGCACAGTACTTCACATCTGGTTGATATGTGTCTTATGTTGTTCTTCCAGCGACCGCCTTCCATTGTTCTAATGTAATTATTCATATCAGTGTAAAGTCATTGTGGTTGGATTGATACTAGTCATCATGGAGCGATCCGTGTGTTCGCTTCGTGTTAAGAGAGGTTCGTGTACTTGAGGTAGCTGCGTGATGTACATGTTATACTGCTTTTTCTTGCGATCTATACTCATACCTTTCTTGGCCATACAACAGACTTTCCAGTGTTCAGTGGGTGTTGCTCCTCATGTGTCAACGTAATCCCGTACAAGGCCTGCTCTAGTAGCCTGTGGATTGAAGTCCGCCGTGCCTTTTCTTACATGCATAAACACGCTCTAGGCCTTGGCAAACCAGCCTTTGAACGCCTCCATTTTCCACGGCTTTCAATGCTGACTCCCCACCCTCAGAGGAATCTTCCGCATAGTTCTCGATCTCCCAGAGGCCAGACGACATCAGACAGTGCATCATTTTAGAAGATCCGTGACAGATCATGCTTTGTTTCTTGCATTGTCTCCGTCTAAACCCACTACCTTAGTGTCTCGGCGGGTCGTTAGCTCCTGGAGTGCTCGTTAATGTCCTTCAAACCTGGTTGGTCTTCAGTCAACTCTGTGAGTGTTATTGCATGAATAGGCAGAAATGTACAACCTCTGACCGTCTGCTTTCCTGTCTCTTTCGTTTGGGAAGTACAAAGATGCGAACTGAAGTATTATACGATAAGCAAGGTATTCAAGCTTGTGAGAGTCTTTCGTCACAATGCGTCTATTGATACGCAGCGTGTTGTCCAGTTCAAAAGGGTTAACCTGAGTTTGCGTACTACATTTCCCGTTGACATTTTTCGCATCTTGTCGCACGCTTACATGTAATAATCCACAGTGATGTGCGCCAACCTCGACTCCTTCTTGGCAGTCCGGCCTCGATTGCCGGCGAGCAGTGTCGTTTTATGCGGTGCTTGTTGTCGACTATAGCAGTGGGTAGAGCAATTGCCATCTTTATTTACTGAGATGGAAATTGTACACCGACGAGGAGACTCTATGACTCTTTCGAATAGAGTCATCTAGTCGGGAATTAGCCCAAAACTCAGTTTGATACTTATTACCTCAAGGTTTAAACATCGGTCTGACCCTATCGTATAGGCTGCTTATTTTGGCCCCAGGAAAATTCAGCAACGCTTAGCTGCTTAGATGCCCTCTCTCCATCATTTTGTGTCCTCATAATAGTCCAGCAGGAGCTCACTCGTGGTGGTGTACATTCTCCCTTAAGGTCTCTCTAGTAGTGAGTGTCTATTGACACTGGCATGCCCCTAATCTGGTATCCGCTTGTGATGTCATCACTTCTCCATGCATATTTTTCCTTTCCTCCCGATTCTTATTTTTTATGTTTGACATTTTACTTGTCCTCTCATGATTGTGCTTTAAGACCGAGTTTTATTAGCCTCCTCCTTCTTTATCAGACGCATTCAGCATGTTGCATGTTGTCCCAATAACAAAAGCTTTTCTGAAAAAATATTCAGTAATATTTTCAGTGTTGAGGTATATCATTGTCAAACCTATGGTGGGCCTTTCCATACTACTGCTCGTGTTCATTTGTCATTAATTATCTGCAAACTATATATTCTTTTATGTGTTTCATCTCGAGAACTATTTCTCTTTATCTTTCCATACGCTGATCATACAAGGTCGTATACATTCGTCTTATTAGTGTCTCCAGATATGTTTCTTATTGTTTTGATTGATAACCATCGGCTGATAAACCTACGCGCTTATTTTGCTAAGCTCTCTGACTGCGCGAGCCTGTAGCAGATTCATTACCCGCCTTAATGTTTTCTTGTCTGCGAGCTTTGCCCTCAATAGATCCAGCTTTTTAGGAATTGTACACAGCATATTCCCTCGCAGTGTCTTTATTGAAGCTCTGCATATAGAACCATATTATTCGACCGTATTGTATATGATAAGTCTCATAATCCATATTAAGATCTAACGTTTTATTCATTATCCCTAGAACCATATTGCACTCTCAGCTTTGCAATATGGAGATAAAGTCTGCTACGCTCTATTTGACATCATGTTTCAGTACCTCTAAATGTTTCTCGCTTCGGAATGAAAACGCGCAGGTCCGGGATTTATAGTAGTCACATAGTTATTGAAGTTCACCATAAACAATGTACCTTTAAATCGGATAACGATAGTCAACTTATGAAGTTTTATCGTGATATTGAGTATCTCTCTTTTGAATGAACGGAGGGTGATTTGTTAGGGACGTCTATAAATGCCTGACTCTGATCTTCCTTTTCTCTCGCGCTCTCTTTGTCAATTGTTTATGATATTTTCTTGTGATAACGCTATCTCCATTTTACATTGGACTCACCTTTTTATATCTTGCCTTTCTGGGCACACTCCTCGCCCTGGTATGAGACATGGCAGTGTCATTTTGCTTTCTCGTTACAGACTGCTCCTTTATACCACTCTGTTTCGCTCTTCATTGTCATAAATAGAAAAACAACAACAATGCTTTTCCCTTCTGCTCTCTCCGTTTCTCCCTAGCGTGCGCGAACTCACATTCAAGCCATCCAGCGCTTCCTGCCTATCGCCCGACCGATAAAACAACATCTGTTACAGTCCCCGACGACCAGCTCTCTGGAGCAAGTGGAGAATTCGCAGGGACTTCATCTGAACTGAGACGAGATAAGGACCAGATGATGATATTGGATTCCTGGGTGTTCTGCCCGACTGATCGAATCATTTCTGGCGGTTTTCTCTTCCTACCGGATTATAGATCCCAGTGCCCCCTCTAGAATTAACTGAATTCATATATTACACGGGATTAGGAGCGAGGACCTAACGGGAACTAATCGTAAATTCTTTCTTTCGTACCGGTGGAAATTGAATTATCTCGTATTATTCTATTGTGCTTCATAATAGTCATTCTCCAAACATATAGGACTGTGTTGGGTCTTCTCCATGTTTACAAGGGTGGAGTTCCAATAATGATTCACACGAGTGGACTTTGGAAACCCGACTGTGTTCTTACAGCTGGTTAATCAGAGGCGTGCATCGTGCTGCGAGTGTAGTTAGCGCGACCCAATGAACAGGAAAGGTATTACTATACCTCCTCCTTCTCTGCCTTTTTTCTTGTACTGTTCGACCCCCGGCATCAGTAAACCCAGGGTTTAGCGGACTCCAGGCTCCCTCTTTGAGAGAGGTCTTTCCATATTTTACTCTTGAGCGTCTGGTGTAGGGTTGACAGGAAAGAATTACTGCTCTCATAAGCTCTGGCTCTGTGTGAGGCTTGATCGTGCGCTGGAATTCTGTCTCACTCTCTATTGTTATCTTCATGGAGAACAGTTCTTGTTGCGCTTCCAGTGAGTTAGGTGTTTTTTCATCCAGCGCTGCCACCTCTCTAAAGAGCGGCGTACATGGTTCACCTCCATTATTTTCATTAAACTTATACACTCTCTTTTTATGTTGTGTGCTCCTCAACCGTATCTTTCCTTCTGTTCGCCTGTGAGTATATAGAGCCCGAGATATTAACTGGATTTCGTTGATATTGTAATGCAAGGATTGTTAGTTGTTGAAGGTATTTTTTTTTCTTTTATTTTTATTTTAATTTTTCCATTTATAGGAGGTAAAGGTCGGAGCAAGGGATTTACCTCATCTCACATTATAGTTATTGTATATCTGATTTTGGTGATTGGGATCTTGTGTGTAATATTTGACCTACTTCTGTCCAATTCCAACTATATTACAATCCCCATCATACAATCCATTAACGTTCTCAGATTGTTCACCTCCAGTGTAATAGTATTTTTATCAGATATCGTTGAAGACATATGGAGAACTCTGATATGTCGGAGTGAAATATAGGAATTGAAGAGTTAGCTGTGTTATTTCCTTCGGACCAACTACCTCAGAGTCAGTGATATAGAAATCCATGCGTCTGGATCAATTAATGATCTCGTAAAGGCGGATGACTAGACGCAGATTATAGCAGAGAAACTGTCGATTGATTTACATATATATCTCTCTGCCCAGACAGTCTCCAATCAGCAATTCAATGGCAGTCCTGTTAATAAATGATGATTGCTCCCGCGATTTGTGCATTTTTTATATTATTGAAGTGTATGCTATGGAGCTAGAGTATGAATATTTAAATAGCTAGAAATGAATAATATTAAAAATAACGTAGTAACAGTGAAGATATTTTCATAATCCAACTGTATATATGTTGAACAAAGAATAATTGCTTTATATCCCTTCCTATAGTAATCTATCATAAAATAGAAAAGATACAAGTCAAAAACTGTGGAGGAATTATTAGACAGACCAACTAAAGACAGAACACTATAGATAAGGTTTAGCCAAGGTAAATTATCTCATGTCTAATAGAAAGGTGACGATGGTATGCTATGACTACTGTGACTCTCCAAATACATCATATATAAAAAGAAGAAAGAGAATGTAATTTTCGAGAGGGAGAAAAGCTAAAGTGATAGGGGGATTGAGCACGTCTTCACGGAATGTTCGTAGATAAGACAAATTGGTATCCAGGTAAGAAATAGCATATTGACTCGGATGTGAGTGGCATAAAGTTGGTGGATAGGAGGGATAATATACATTTAATCTTTCAATTTCATTTGTGGAGAGTGTGTGAAAACAGTTATTTAAATATAATCTTATTCCCTCGAATAATTAAAATAATTTTAATTTTTTCAAATGCATTATATATACTTCGGAGTGGACTTTTTATTTTTGTTTTGGTCTAACTCTTCCTTTGACGATTGAAGTTAGTATTTTAGCATCTAATTACAACGATATCCTATAACTAATTTAGAAATAGGTTACTGCCCTGTCTTCCACGACCCTGGTGGGCTCATGTCGCCACCTCACACCAGCACCTAAATTAGATCTCCTCTCGCGATATACTGCGTTCCGCCGCTAGCTTTCACAACAGCATTCTGGCTCGGTGATTAAGCTATCAGATAGACTTATGTTTTCTTCTCTCCTGCTCTTCCTCTTCGTCATCGACATGTTTTGTGGACCCCATCAATATTCATGATTGTAATTCGTCCCTACGGTTGTGACCTGCCGCTTTCTGTCATCATTATTACAAAGATACTTTGCTAACCTTGTAGTACGTAGATACGATCTTCATCCATTTATATCGCATTCCTATTTGTTGATTTATTAGCATGTGCTGCTATATAAACTCATTCTATGCAATAACAATACTTTTTATCGCACCATACAATTCATAATGTTCAGTCTAATTTCTCCCTTTTTATGATTATAATACACTAACAATTAATTATGTATGTGAGTTCCCTGTATTGAATTGTCTGATATTCTATCTCTCCATTTGAGATTAATCCTTACACCAAACAAAACGTCGAAAAAAACAAAAAATTTGCGTATTTATATAGGTTATAGAAACCAAATTTAGCAATATAAGATAATCCCTTGCTGGCGAACTCTTTTTAAATTTCACCACCTTTCACAGGAGGCCCCAACGAGAAGTCTGTAACCCTACAAATTAGCTACTTTATCCAGAGTGTCGTCTATATTTAATGTACTAATTATGGTTTCTTTTGAAGCTCTTATGTCTGAATTATGAGATTATTTATCTGATAATGATTTAGGTGAATATGAGTCTTCGTCGTTGTTAGACGTAGAGATACAATGTCTGGTACACCGATCGATGTTACATATTAACGTGACTCTCATCGATAGCCGATGGTGCGAACGCGTATTAAGTACGTGCGGGGAGGCGTCTAGATACTCGAAGCCAGCTACACTACTCTCTATGTGTTGCTATCAGCATATAGACCCAGTTCCTCATCAGGGCTGTGGAAGCTTATCGATTTAACCTTCATCATTGTCGTAACCTCCGAATCAATGTATCTTAGTAATTATTGTCTGTGCTTGCAGTGAATAATTCTTTCAGTTAGTGTTTTTTAGAAAAACCAATATTCAATATGTGTTGAATTAACTGTATAATGCTGCTCTTTACACGTTTACTGATCTCGGGTTCTTTATTGCATGTATAAAATACAGTAAATAGTGCGTGGTGCGCTATTGAAGATTAATTCATCCCAATGTTACACTGCGCGTCGTCATTATATTAAACTGATTTTTGTGGTTCCCAACGTGCATCTGTTATGTTAGTTATCGTACAAGTTGTGAAGATCAACTATTTTCCTCATTTTTAATTGTTGGACTAGTTTCTACTGACAAGTGTAATAGCACAGATCAGTGTTGGCTAACATGTTACAAGCCCCTGTATCATGTCCACCACCGAGTGAAGAAACAGAGTTGTTGGTTGTACCCTTTCCCGACTTATAAAATATCAAATATCCACAGTGCGATAATCCATTCACGGTTCCCACCCTAACATTATACAGATTTTATACTCTACTATAAGGCCTATTTATCAGTAGTGCTATAACATTATGTGATCGTAATAATTCGTTAGCACTCCGTCAGACTAGTGTCGCACATAATCGGGCCTGTATAGGTAAGAACTCGCATCGAGGTTTCACCTGGTCGTCCCGTCATTATATTTGAAGATCTTCAGCAGGAAGGAGAAAGTATGATTCTCCTCGGTGGGAAGAGTTATTCAAAGTTCACGGCTAGGTTCGCCAATATTCCTTGATCATGCACAAGCGCATTGTGGATTGTCATATTTTAGAACATGCTTACACAATTGTTACAAAATGTGCGTGGCATATGACAGTATATATGGTCTCTTCTTCGAATGCAGACGTACTTTCGGACCACCATAGTGGAGGCTATGAGACTGAAAAGAATGAAAGAAAAGAGAAAAAGCCAAGGGGAAAAACAAACACCTAGTAGGACCTTTGTAGTGTTGCGCGTACCAAGTAAGACAGTAAGAGGGGGCGGGGAATAAATAAAAAGTAAAATACAGGTAAAAAATTAAGAAACAAGGGAAGAACATGAAAACAAAAACTAAAAACAAAAAACAAAAGAGAAGGTGTATAACTGCTAAGGAGGAAGAAAAGAGAAAGAAGAATGATAATAAGAAACAGAAATGTATTAGTAAATAACAAAACACCTGCAATAAACTAAAACTAAGTTAAAAAGAACAATGGGGGGCATTAAAAACTATCATCAAGAAAGAAATGTAGACAGAAAAAGGTTAGTCATTACCCTCCTGAATGTTAGAGCCGTGAGGTGTGGTGCGAAAAGACCGTCATTGGCAACGTGGGGTAATAAATAAAATTCAATGTGCCCTGTAGAGAACATGTCTAGAGATGAGTGGTTAGGAAGGCTTGAAATGGTTCCCAACTGGAATGGTCCCAAGACACTTAAAAGCTTGGTGGTGGTGACAGTGGATCTGTGCCCATAGAAGCGTCTTTTGAGAGTGGTCTTGGTTTCACCTACATACTGCATCTTACAAACTAGTTTATTAGTAGTAAGTCAGACACGTACAAAAGTTTATATTTATTGAAAGCAGAGATTGTAAGGAAGATGATTAACATATGTTTGTGCCTGTATAGGGTGTATCATAAAAGCTATACAGAGTGTTACAGGGGAAAATGGTTTTAAAAAATTCACAATTTTACTGGCAAATAATTTCTTAATCTTTGCAATGAAATTAATCATCTTGGATTGTGTTTAAGACACTATGCTTCTCAAAAATATAAACTTGTAACAGAAAATTATGTTTTCTATAAACCGCGCAACAGGGTGTCAATGAGGAGAAAATTAAATAGTGCAAAAAGGGCATAAATCCTATCTTTTACACTTGGATTAGAACCCAAACAATGTTCATTGCAAGAAAATTTCCACTTAATTGTGTATCTACATGCATGCAAAGAAAATGGCGAAAAAAATGCACAATTATTGTTATAAAATTGCATGTGGCAATTTTCGATGCCTCCAATGCATTGTCTGTGAGGATTTCAAGATTAATTAATTGATTAAATAACTTTTGAAAAATCTACTTTGTATTTGTCTAGAACTAGATAAATTCAAAAGAGAATGATATATCACTCAACCCATAAGACCAATTGCCTGGAACTTTAGATAAAAAAGTAACAAAAATGGGAATTCCCTATGCTTTAACACGTGCCTCCACCATAGGATCCTCCACCCCTTACCCTACTCCACTCAAATTATATTTGTATTAAAACCATGAGCATATTACAAAGCTGAAACTTCACAGATAATTTTTTATATAGCCTGATAATTTATCTACAATGTGAGTTATTGCGCAACTCATGACTGTACATCATTTTCATGCTATGTGAAAAAGGTGAACATTTTTCCTCCAAAATGTACATGTAACGCCTCCGCCCTTTTACAAAGTACTATACCCCAACACGTGACACATGACCATACTCTGTAGCATCTAGTACTAGCATGGACAGTACATGTACCCTGTGCAGGCCTACATGTGTACATTGTGCAATACATTCTGGCTTCAGTAGATAGCATGCAATGTCCATATTTTGTGCGCACAGTGTTTCGGAAGCTACATGTACGTGTACATTGTATAGTAATTGTGATTTGTATTATAATTTTTCAGGCTCAATAATTGCCCACTTGTCCCTGTTTTTATTTTATTTTTAGCCTTGCTAGATGTATACTTTCATGTCTTCGGTAGACATCTTATCAACCGTTTGCTTTTATTGTATTCAGTATTTATTTTTTTATGTTAATGTACTGTATTCGCTGTTATTTATGTGCGATTAATTTTTTCATGCTATGCGGCCTCAAAGATGTTCACAGGTTTTTGAATTTGCGCTGCATTATTAAAGTACGCAATTGAACCCTCTCAATACATGTATTTGCATAAAAAAAGCATGCTCTTTAATATATTGGCGGGTTTTTAAATTTGCGCCGAATTTCCATGATTACAGTATTAACATGTTGGTCCAAAGATATATTTTACCCTTTAATTTTATATCTGGAATCCTGAAGAACTTTAATAGGTTTTAAATCAATTTACACATATCACAACAACAACAAAAAAAAAAGAAAAAAAAAAGATGATAATTTCCATTTAAAAAAAATGAGTTTTCAGTTTGGGAAAATGGTGAATTCCATTTCAAAGGTTCTTGAAAAGGGAAATTCTGTTTATTTAGCGATAGAAATTACGAGTGCACAGAAAAAAACATGAACTTCGATTTGCAAAGGTGAATTTTATGAATTTTCACATGAAAATAAGGAACCAAATGGATTTTCTGTTTTGGTTTACCGGTAAACAGAAAATCATCACCCTGAGGGTCATTAAAGTAAACAGTGACCGCCAGATGTGTGACCCAAGTACATATGTAGTCACAAGATTTTTATTAGCTAAGCATACATGTACATCCTGAGTGAATATATCTCTTCAAATATTGGGATAACAAATTGCTTTTAACGAAAGCACATACAAAAACATCACATGATATAAAATTGTTGGTAGGCCTACATTGTTTGTAATTCTCCTCTGTGCTATTTCATAGGCATATTTCTGGCCCATTCATTTGGTAATCAACATTTGCACATACACAGAGTTTAGTACACTGTAAAGTACATGTTCACGTACAATATATGTTGATAAAAAAGTAATGTAAATGTAGGCCTATATTGTCAATTATAAATTTATTATCAGCAGTGGCAGATCCAAGATTTGAAAATGGGGGGGGGGGGTTGGGGGCATGCCAGGCATATTTGGTTCTTACATGTAGATGTGGATTAAAATTAGATATTCTTTAACAACTCTAGGAACAGAGTACACATTAAAGCCCCTTTATGTACATGTACCTTGTAAATCTCTATTTGCCTAATACGTGTATTTCTTTTTCCTTCATTTGATACCTGTACGTATCCTTTTTATAAATCAATTCTTATTTCACTTTTAATTTGTTTTGTTTTTTTCTCCTTTACAGGTAACCTCATTTGTGATACTCAGTGGAAGCCTACATCAGAGCATATAGGAGCTGTCTGCATTTTGTCCCTGCAAAAGAGAGAATCAACATGTCTAAAAACCTTGAAATATTATGATGGAATTACAATGTAAGCACACCATCGCTCAATTTGAAGCATTCAATACATTTGTTGGTTTTATTCTTAGTGTTTTGGAAGCTCCAAGGATTCTGGCAGATTTTACCAGTAAATGCTCCAGAGACTGAACCTAACATGAAAGTAATGAGGGATTAGATTTCCACAACGTCCTAGATTTACGTGCCTGGTACATACATTTGAAAAGAGGTTAAGAATAGCTTTCCCAGAAGGCTTTTGAGGTGTGATGTTACATGTACAGTGTGAGGGAATCCATGTGTTATGAACTGTTGGAAATTGGATGTCCATCTGCATACAATTGTTTTACAATGCTTTCTTGAATTCGCTGGAAGACAAGTTTTTCTGCAGATAAGGAAAAATACTACTGATAAGAGAGCTGATATCGTGTTAAGTTGTGTTTGATAGTTGATACACAGATGCCGGAACATTACATTTACATGTATTACTTGCCCCCTCATTTTGGATCGTTTGTTACATAGACTGACTACTAGTGATTTGGGATGCAGAAAAATTAAGTGCGATACCTACATCAGCGATGGGTACATCAAAGTTCTGAGTTTTCATGGATGATTTGAACCGAGCACCAGCTTCCCCATCTACATGTACACATGCAATGTATTTTGTGTTAATCAGTAGTTGCTGTTAATACAAGTTTCTTGACAGAGATTTTTTTTTCTCTGTATTTTGAATGCCTGTACATGTAGGTTTCTGTAATAATTAGTTATTCAGGTTTCAGAGAATACAATGTGAAAGAAAAAGCAATTCCATTGGTGAAACAATGCATGTTCAATTATTGTAGTTCACTATTTGTTGTTTTTTTCTTTCTAATATACAATGTACAGTGTATTCAAATAAAGTTTAATTCTGGGTAAAATTATGGACAGTTTACTTTGATATTGAAACAGAAGCATGACTAATGATTTATGTATTGCATTGTTTTAATTTTTGTGAGTTTTCAATTACATAACATGTGTATTCCAAAATGTATTGTGTGCTACAGAGCAATTCGTTGCTACAGCAAAGTTCTTGAAGAATAATAATAATGTGTCTTTATATGTGTGCTCCAGATTCAAGATGAATGAAAAACACAAGTTTGCGAAAAGATTCGTTGAGCACCAGTAAATGTACATATATCAGGTATGCCACTCTTGCCACTGTGAGACAATCAGTAGAGAGGAATGGTCCTGGACTGGCCGAGATCGCTTCTGAGAAGTCGGACAGCCAGAAGTATTCCAGTTCCCTTGCCGCCTCCCACTGCCGCCATGGAGACGACCACGCCCTCCGAGCTGCTCTCGACGGCTGCTAGCTCGATTTCATCTACGGCCGATACTGCATTTTCAAAGAGCAGTCTGCCGTGGGAGCTAACAACTGACTTCGCAACCACGTCCCTGAACAACAACTCTAACATGACGCAACCTGATATTCCAATGGGAATAGGTGCAGTAGTCATCTTCAGTCTCATCATGGTCCTAATGATCATGTTTGCCGTGCTCGGGAATTGCATCGTTTGTTTGATCGTGTACCAGAAACCAGCAATGCGATCGGCTATCAACCTTCTACTAGCGAACCTTGCCTTTGCAGACATCATGGTTGCAGTGACCTGCATGCCGTTTGCTCTCATCGTTCTTGTACTTGGTGAATGGATTCTTGGTGACATCATGTGCCAGATCACTGCATTCCTCTACTTTCTTTTCATCACGGAAGCCACATTTATTCTTGCCACGATATCGGTGGATCGTTATTTCATCATAGTCCACCGCAAGGACAAGTTGAATCCACACAGGGCTAAGATCTTAATACTCTTGTCTTGGTTCTGTAGCTTCGTGGTTGCGTTCCCACCGATCATCGGCTGGGGGGAGTATGCGTTCCCCAGGGGGCCAGGCCCTCCCCAATGCTGGGTCGAGACGGAACAATCGGCCGACAAAGTCTATTACATCATCCTCATGTTAGCAGTATTCTTCATCCCTTTCACAGCAATGCTCTTCTCTTATTTTTTCATCCTCAACACGGTGAGACGCAACTCGTTGAGGATTCAAAATCACCCCGAGTCGCTCAGCATCAGTCAAGCCACCAAGTTAGGGTTGGCCGGGTTGCATCGACCTTCACGCGTCAACGTCGACATGAGCTTCAAGACGCGTGCTTTCACCACGATCCTTCTCCTCTTCATCGTATTTGTCATCTGCTGGGCCCCTTACGCCATCAGCGGTCTCGTCTACCATTTCTCAATACGGACAGGGGGTAACGTCATGCACACCATAGTGCTATGGCTTACGTACCTCAACTCTGCGTTTAATCCTATCATTTATTGCTGGCGGATCAAGAAGTTTCGGGAGGCGTGCCGTGAGCTTGCCCCAAAGACTTTTAAGCTCTTGCCCCACCTGCCGGGGAGGACAAGGCGCCGGATAAGACCAAGTGCAATGTACGAGTGTAATCAGCAATCCTCTGTATGACACAGTGGCCAGTATTTAGACAATTTGATCATGTATTTTTAGTGATTGTGTTAAAAATCTGCACCTACCGCTTCACGAAGGACATACATGTACATGTAGATTGTGCATGTAGTACACCTTCATATTGAGTTATATGCTGTTGATATTGTGTTATCTGTTTTTTGTGTGCTTGTACCTTTTTAATGAATATTAATTCACTCTATAATTGATATGTGTGTAGATGTAGAAAAGAATTTATTCTGGATAATGAGAAAGATAAATTATATTTGATAAAATACAAAATTTAAATGTTACTAATAGTAATTTCCAGGACAAAAAATGTTGCCATATTTATCTGATACAACTCACTGTGATGTATAAAATTGAAACAACTCACTTTCAACACATTCAGCTTGTATTCTACATTATTGTATTTGAGAATATCATTTATGTTGTTAATAGTGACAAACAAATAGCAAACAGTACTTTAAATCTGGGGCACTTATTGCTCCAGGCAATGTGTGCACAAATTTTGATTATGTGTAGTGCTCTTTGTGTGTGTGGTGTGCTATTCATTCTCTTGCCCGTTAATAAATTATATATGAAAATGAATGATTTCATAGATAAATAGTGTCAAGTACCGCAGTAAAATATGTATTGGACACATGCTATACTTCACAGTGCTGTGCCATCTTGACCTGGCTTTATTTATTCACAGATCGCACCTTGAATGAAAAGAAACTGTTTTCTGCTATGAACATTCCTTCATATTTAATGTAGCACCTTGATAAGGGCAGAAAAACAAAGCCTTCATGCATGAGTAAAAGTTTATGAAATTGTGATCACTGTGAGATGCAAAATTGGCAACTCTAAACATTTTCACTGTTTGTGATGTTTTACATATATAATAGAGAACTTGTTAAATATGGATCATGTATAAAATGTGTGTACAACAAGATATTTCACATATGATTTTTTTCCTTCATAAAGTACTTACTTTAAATTACAGTACAAACAACATGGTTAGTATCAGAAAATTTTGCTTGTTGTACATGTACATACATGTACATTTGTACATAGCAACTACCAGGTGTTAGTATTCCGGTGCCGATCTCTTATTTCTAGTGAGAACATATATTCCAAAATTAGACTATTCGCGCCATTGTCCCACATTTTGTGGTTTAGGTCAATAACTTTTGTTTTAGAGAAAAAATTACACCAGGTATATCAGTAGAAAGATAAAAAAATTCTGCATACATTGTGCCCATTGTTGTTTCATGACCATACTGCATGTGATGTCAGGAATTTAATTAATAATATTAATCTTTAAAATCCCTAAATCGGCAACACATTGGGAAGTTGAAGATCACCATTTTTCATCAAAATTGGCAATAAATTTTTTTTGAAGTTCCGAACCTTGTGTGTTGGTTTCAAAGACATCACATTCAATTAGAAGCATGTAGCATTAAAATAAAAATATTGCTGTTGCCAATTTGAGGAATAAAATGTGATCAATTTAGCCCTCAAATAATCTCTGTCCTGAATGAGGAGCACCATCATTAAAACTTTTCCATGTTACAAATTAATCCTGATTGGTGTGAACCTGTTCAGACTGTTAATTAACCTGTTAAATGTAGCTTTCCTCAATGGTTTTGCATGTTTGTTTGTTTTTTTCTGGGATGTTGACCAGCTCTTCTGCAGAAGAATGTTGCCTCTTTCTAAAGTCAAAAGACAAGTATACTAAATATTTAATAAAATCCTTGCCAGATAGTTTGAGTTCTACTACAGTAATATGGATCATACAAAGTGGTGTTAGATTTACACATGAAATGTATGAGTAAGTAATTGCCTTCCCACATGTGTGCTATAATTTGAGAGACATCAGCTAAATGAAACTTTCAGATAAACAAACCTTGAATGATTAAAATGAATGTCTCTTTAAATTGATTATTATTTCATTGTTCTGTAGATGATATCTAAAGGAGTGCAGCAATTGCCTAAAGGCCAGGTAGCCCCTACATTGGAAGATATTCAAATGCAAAACCAATCTATAATAACCCATAGATGATAATGTCTCCTTTTAGTGATGCTTCAAATGGCAGTATCTTTGAAACTAGAATGAGACGAATTATGAATTACATATCAACTTAAAGAGCAAAAATCACTGACATAAAAGAATTTATTTCTGCCTCTGTTCATTGACAGTTCTTGAATTACATGTAGAATAGTTTAAATGAAAATAATCATTGAAATCTCTAAATTGGCAACGCATAAGAAAAAAGAATAATCGCTATTTTTACTTGCAAATTGGCAATTTTTTCGATGCAATTTGCAACTGCCATTGGTAAAGTTTTGTTAACTATGAATTTGATTTTTTTTTTTAAAGGTTGCAGGAGTGAAATAAAGATATAATTTTTGCCAATTTGAGGATCAAAAAGTGATTCACTTTGACCATTGGGAAATCTCTGTCATCTATGGGATAAAGCAGTGTGTATGATATTAATTGAAATATATTTTAAAATCTTTGGACAGTTTTATATAGAGTGCAGTACATCTACACGTACATGTATATATTCTTTGCATATAGATGAGATATCATATTTTGTACTCGAAAACTTTATCTATCATGAACAAATCTATGTACTTGTTGCTGTTTTCCGCACAATTGTGTACATGTACAACTCTGTCGCTGCCTATAAGTGCCATTCTGTTAATATTTCTGATGTGATACTAGTATTTTTCTTTCATAAAAAGTGAACAGTGCATTTATGCTCTTGAAATCGCACAAGCCATTTCACTTTTTTTTTTTTTTTTTTTTTTTTTTTTTTTTTTTGCTGCATTATGGAATTCTTTATATTGTTCATACAGTGTTTATCAGTTTAAATGGAACTCATGGCTATCATCCTACATATATTTTTAGGCCTAAACAAAATTGTTAAACTGCCTCTAAAATACAAGGCTACATGCTGTAATTGTTTATATGTACTTCAATGTTAAGAAATTTAAACCAGAAGAACTGTCTCATTATAAAGGGAGTGAACTGTAGCTCAACTGATATCACCTCGGCAATCCAAGGGAATATCCTACTTTTCTCACTAATTGTCTCTTAATTCCTTGTAAAGAATCGAGAAATATATGAAGTACAGTCGACTACAGATACAAGAAGCTCCAAGCTATAACAAGATTTAAATGTAACAAAGTTATTCTCCCAATCCTAGTATGTGCTCTCAAAACTTATATGCTCACTCGAAGCCCATATGTTCACTTTGCAGTATAACAAGCAGCCATCATAGATGTATATACAAAAGTGTATGCAATGTAATTCGCTTGTTCCGAGTTACTTCTTAATTGACGGGAGTTGACATTACTGCTTTACTAGTATTTTGTGTACGGCCTCTATCCATGTTCATTTTGTCTCTGTGCTTTATTTTTCAGACACGCGTACACTCATCAATTATGCAGTAATCGCCATTTATTCTTGAAGTGAATCAAAACATTCCTATTTAGACCTTTAGACCTATTTGCCCGAAGCATTCCATTGTCTTAAATGTCTTTATTTCATCTACTTTACTTTTAAAGTCTACTCCCATTATTATGAGGTATTCGGGACCAAGCTAATTACATGTAGCTCGTTATTATACTGGGCCCTTATTCCATAAATGTTGGACTTAAGCATGAAACTTAAGCATTTTAAACAATCTTTTGGCTAAAATTAATTTTTGTTTTAATTTAAGAATATTGTCTTCGCCTATTTTTGACAGCCAAGCATAAATTCTTAGATTTGGGCTCAGTCAAAAGTCTTAAATGAAGTTGCGCCTACAAATACGCACATAAGAAAACAGAATTTTATCCTAATTTTAAGCCTACTACCTAGTGGCTTACTTGGATGTTGATTATATGGCAAGCTTGTTTCAGACCACAAATTAAACATGACAATATTAATAAAATTCAGACTTTTGCTTTTGAATGCTTTCTGGGCTCAGACAAATTGCTTAACGGAATAAAGGCCAAGACAATTTTGTCATCCTGGACAAAATCTTTAAAAAAAAATATAAAAAAAATACATAGACTGAAGACAAACTGCTTAAGTATAGTTTATGGAATACGGGCCCTGAATTATAATATGTACATAGAAACATGACTGTGCTTAAGTATGAAATGGGGATAGGGAGCTTCCTTCGTCTTTGTATCAGTGTTCGTTACACTGCGAGTGGACTGTATCATTATTATTATTATTATTTTATTTATTTATTTATTTTATTAAGAACAAAACAAAAAAGAAGTTCTGTTCTACTAGGTTGCTTTGGTTAGAAACCATGCTTCCAATCTCATATTAAAACTAAACTTTTATATGCTGCCGAAGATAGTTTTTTTTTTCCTTCTTTCTTTTTCCCCCCTTCTATTTATTTATTTATTTATTTATTTATTTTAGGGAAGGGGTGGGGGGTCATGCCTTGATAAATTGGAATGCATCAGGTACTAAATTGTCATTGCTCTAATTTTCATATGAAACGGTTTTTATCGGAATTAATGTGCCATCACTTCTGTAGCAATTTTAGATATTTAGATTTATCCATGTTTGTCGTTGTAATTGTCAATGTTATTCCTATCTTTTATATACATGTATTAAAAGTACCATTTCCACCAGATATAAAATATATTATATATAATTAACTATCGGTACATATTGCTCTGGTATGGTATACTATTGCTGCCATAGATATCAAACGAGTAGGCCTACTTCCCATAGGGAAAATTCACTTTCTAATTGTTCTATTTGTTTATTGTCTTGTACAAATCAAATAATAAATGTACTGAACGTACACACAAAATGGTTATACCTGAGAAACTTGCTTTCATATGTTTTTAAGATATAGTTTTATTTCTGCGGGAATGCACATGCTATTCAAACCTCACATCAGTTATTACCGTAAGGAAAAAAGCGAGAGAGAGAAAGAGAGAGAGAGAGAGGGAGGGAGCGAGCGAGCGAGAGAGGGAGAGAGAGAGGGAGGGAGGGAGCGATAGAGGGAGAGAGAGAGAGAGAATCTGACCAATATACCGTTTTTATAAGTTATGATATTATATATATCTTTTAAGCAAATGTATACAGTAGTTGTTCCTGACTACCCGAAAGTTTGCAAGAGGCTTGCAATAGATATATATATATATATATATATATATATATATATATATATATATATAGCAAATTGGAATCTAAATATTGTAGTTCATTCTTTAATAACAAAAATACCTCACTACTCTGCCCCCAGGACATTAAACCCATAAATTGTGATAACTTAATGAAACTATTATTAGGCTGGAAAAGGTAACGGTATGGACAGTGTTGCTATGTTAGACAATGTCAATGCAGTAATTAACCAGACTGATTGTATTTATTTTGCATACTTTCCATTCTTTATCAGTTTCATTCTCCATTTTACGCAAGTTAAATTTCATTTGAGTTCTTTCTAGTATTTAGCCATTGTGAAAAATGAACATTGCTAATACCAATTCATTCGGATTGATAAAAAAAAAAAAGTGTACACCTCTCATAATTGAGAAAAAAAACCCCCAAACATATGAGACGGATCATACTGAAAGATGGCGCTGTTTTATTAGTTGACACGCGCAATATATCTTTAAGTGTAAATTGCCGTCGATTGATAGCGACTCTTTTATTTTGTGTGTGATGAAGATTAACCAGAGAGGTCACAAAGGTTTCTTTATTCTATAACTTAAGGAAATATAAATCTTAAATCATTATAAATTATCTTAATATTTTGGCGTTCAGGTTCTGAAACTTAACAGTAGCGGAAGACTGAAGATTTTGAAATGAAAAGGAGCAGCCGGAAAATGTTTCAATTCATGGTTTTGAAAGATTAGGGTTTGGGCGCTTGAAACCCCTATTCTTTATCTCCATATAATTATCCATGTCCTCCTTTTCTAATTTTTCTGATTATCTCCTCTTAACTTTTATCATTTTACACGTTCTTTTAAATTCTCGTCTTTTAATTTTCTCAGTCTACCTCCCTCCGTACGTGTAGGTACGGCGAGCATTGTGACCGCCGCATTACGTAACAGCCCCCTGCTCTTACAGTTCTTTATTTGCAGTTCTCTTGGACACAGACAATAAAGCCGAAACACAACAATCGCCATGCAACTTGATGTGAGATACACTATCCGTATAATAAGTTTTCAACGTACAAGTAAATTTTAACATTGATGAAACAACGCTTTCATTGGCGTCGTGAGTGCAGTGCACGTCTTCAACAGGGTCAGCACTTGCGGATATACATCGACAGAATATAGTATATATATACTATATATATATATATATATATATATATATATATATATATATAGAATATAGGCCCTTGCGGTGAGTACATATAACTGAAGATGTATATTATATATAATTATATATATAGATATATATATATATATATATATATATATATATGTGAGAAGGGAACTACTCTTTAACATGGCTACTGCTTCTTGTTGCAAAATGTAGTCGAAATAAAAACAAGAGGAGATTGTCGTTGCTGAAAAAACCACTCTATTTTGCCAAGCTTTCGGCTAAAGCCTTCTTCAAGGGCTGTTAACAAAAACCAAAACAAAACATATAAATAGTACCAAGGAACAATTTCTTTTTACATAATAACAATTTATTGTTGATATCCAATTATATTGTAATGTGGGAATATTACTGTACTCACATACGTATTATTGGTTTTTATAACAATGTACATCGCACAGTTTATATTTTCATTATAAGTGTAAACTATTGTTGTTATTATGTGCTATATCAATATAGATACAGAACAACGATTTATTGTTCATAAAGACACAATTCTCATAAACTTGATACCTGGTTATATTGTACTCATACTTTAATCACATGGATTAGTAGTTTTCTTTAACAATATACACTTTAAAAATAATCCACATACTGAATAGTTCCTAATCCTCCTCATCTATTCACCCGGTTTTGTTCGAGACAAACTCTTGTCATGCCTCGTCACTCCAAGCGCTCTTTGTCACATGACCTCACATTCTCTTTACATTAAATCAAACACTACACAGTAACACAACAAGTACAGAAACTCAGGTAAATTAATTATCTTCATTTTATTTTCTGCTTTGATTTGATTTGATTATGTTTAAGAATTTTATATAGTTGAAATGTGCATGCATAAGTATATATGTGTGTTTACGTAGACTTATAAAAGATTTTCGGCTCGCGCTTCGCGCTCGCAAACATTTTCCTTTGTTATAATTATGTAAAAAGAAATTGTTCCTTGGTACTATTTATATGTTTTATTTTGGTTTTTGTTAACAGCCCTTGAAGAAGGCTTTAGCCGAAAGCTTGGCAAAATAGAGTGTTTTTTTTCAGCAACGCCAATCTCCTCTTGTTTTTATTTCAACTATATATATATATATATATATATATATATATATATATATATATATATATATATATATATATATATATATATATATATAT
>CALNVZ010000218.1:23091412-23134104 GCA_940671915.1 Paracentrotus lividus
TACTACTACTACTACTACAAATTACTATATACTATAAGAAAAAGAATACTATCATATTTGTTTGTTTATGTTTTGTTTTAACAGGAAAAACAAACATGAGAAACTGATGGTTGAAATATGCATTGAATGCTTCAAGAAAAAGAAACAGGGATACTATCGTATTGCAAATGGAATATTTGAAGAGAAATTGGTGGTGAAATGGAAGGTAAGCTTAAAACATGATGAGCTATCTATACCGTGTGCAATAAGTATTGTCACCCCCTACATCATGCTTGTATTAAACTTAGTACTTAGGGGAGTAATGATTTCGGCTTTGAAACAAATATACCAACTTAGCTGTTGAAATTACCTTTTGTATGCTTGTATGATGTATAGATGAATTTTGTGTGATGTGTATAAGTAGAGCAATGCTGGTTTAAACTTTCATGCATGAATTTAGAGATCTCGAACCTCCTTGCGGACATTGAAAAACTGGTGGACAATAACGGCAAGAGGAAGAAGGAAAGTACTGAGAGCGAAAGGAAATTAGCTAAAACTTGGAGACATGAAAGGAAACGAACAAATAGATACCAAGTCTGCTTGGCAGGTCGAAAAGATGGGTTTAACACTGTTGCAAGGTCCGGGGAGATGGGGTGACGAATAAGCATCGATTAGTTGGACCGTTTTTACTGGGTCAAGCTTAGAAAAATTGGCGAGATCGTGGGTCCAGCGTCATTGACCCCCATGGGAAAACTACTTCCGTTAAATTGCTATGTTAGTTAATATTAATGTTAAGGGATACATTATAAGTCAAAACATAGTATTTATACCAATAAGATTCAGTCAAATAATGATTTATATTGCATTTTTGTATATTCTATGTAAGGGGCGACAATACTTATTGCACACGGTATATTAGATTACACTGTAGTTTTGATAATTAATCAAAAAGAAAATAAACTTCTTTCATCTGAATTTTCTCCTCTTATTCTGGGATACTGAAAGCTCAAAACGTGGTTTTAAGGTCAGTTTTAAAGGTGGAAATTAAACCGGATCTAAGAAATTCATTTCAATTTTATTAACCTAATAGCATGTGGGCCTATCATATTCAGTTAATTTTGTTTCAAACTTCCAATGGCGATATCTCATACAGATTGTATATATATATATATATATATATATATATATATATATATATATATATATATATATATATATATATATATATATATATATATATATATATAATTATATCACTTCTATGAATATTCATGAAAACTCTAGATTAATGATTGGTCGATTTGCATATACCAAGCATTTAGTTCAAAAGTTCAGTGAAAATTATTTATCTTCGGAGGGACTGTCAAGTTAATATTTTCTCCTCGGGGGCTTCGCCTCTCGGAGAAATTAGTAACTATCCACTTCCTCCTCAGATAAATAATTTTCCACTAAAATATTTTACAGCTTAGTAATTTGATAAATATGTGAGAAGAAAGAGTCTAGGACAGGTAGACGTAGCTTGAACTTTAAATCTTTAATGCGATCGAGCTTTCGGCTTTCGCCTTCTTCAAGATTTCTGAAGAAAATATCATATCATAGTATATAAATATAAGAATTTTTATTAATCTTTGATGGTCTGGTGGAAAATTCTGAAGGTGCTTATAAAAACACCTTGAAAGATTGGTTGCACTAATGTGGCAAAATTTTAATGGTGTTTAAAAGAGGATATATTTTCTTCCAATGATAACTTTCATTCCATGCATAAGGAAACAGAGGATGCAAATCTTATGTCTTCATATTAGGGTCACGAGGCTTCCATGGAGCAGATGATTAAAATCCTTGAGGAACCAATAGAATGGGAACCAACCGATGACGAGGAGGAACAGACAGAGAAGCACGTTTCCTGGAGTGACTCTGGAGGTTCCCTGAAAGATGCAGTCGAAAAGATGATCGAAGCTTGCAGGTATTTTAATTGTGTTACTTACAGCATCTTATTTGTGCTATTTACAAGGTATTGAAATATTTAAAAAGAGCCCCCTTTAATGCTTTATTCATAATCATGCCTAACGCAATTAAGCCTCCGTTCACAACGCATATCATGCATATTATCAACATCTTTTAAAAAAGGCCATACGTATTTAGGCATAATGTTGCCAAATTAATCGTAAATACTTTTTTTGTAAAATGTTTGTGAGAATTCTGATAGATCATGGACAAACTTTTAATAAAATTATTTCGACTTGTGTGAAAAAAGGGATATTTATTTTAAATAAAAATAATAATAATAGTGAAATCTTATAGAGCGCACACACCGTCCGACGGCGCTAGCTCAGCTTCAGTTCTCTTTTAGGAAAGTATATGTTTACAGTGATTTTGACAACTTTAAGATCAAAAGTCAATAAACTTGTGATAATATACAATCAGTAATAAATCTCTCCACGGAGATCCAAACCGAGAATCTTTAATCTCAAGTTGGTACTATTTACGGTGCCAGGTAAAAATGGCAGAGGTAAAAATGGCGGAGGTAAAAATGGCAGAGGCAAAAATGGCAGAGGTAAAAATGGCAGAGGTAAAAATGGCGGAGGTAAAAATGGCGAGGTAAAATGGCAGAGGCATAAAATGGCAGAGTAAAAATGCAGAGGTTAAAAATGGGCAGAGGTAACAAATGGCAGAGGCAAAATGGCAGAGGTAAAATGGCAGAGGTAAAATGGCAGAGGTAAAAATGGCAGAGGCAAAAATGGCAGAGGTAAAAATGGGCAGAGGTAAAAATGGCAGAGGTAAAAATGGCAGAGGAAAAATGGCAAAAAATGGCAGAGGTAAAAATGGCAACAGAGGTAAAAATGGCAAAGAGATGAAAATGCCAGAGTGAAATGGAATGTCTTTCGCAATCCAATTGTCATAGCAAAGCCCATGCACATAATTATGGCAAATTCCCTTTAGGAAAGGGGTAAAAATTCATAAAGAAAACTGAGAAGGGATTTCAAATTTAAATGCTGGACTGCCTGGAGGGTCCTTATCTTTAGAATTGACTGACTTCCATAATATGTAGGACTATCTGATATGAGATATTTGCTATACCAAAGTGAACGATTGTTTTATTTACATTTACCTTTTAACTGTAGGCTACATGTTATAACAATTATAATTAAATTACGACGTCAGTGGGGAAATGCATCTTTAAAATAGGTGTGCACGTTTTGTTTAACGACAAACACAACATGTCTTAACAAAAGTAATCTTTATTATTTTTACCTTATGAGAGAAAAATAGAATAATATTGCCACTACGTTTTGATGTAAACGTGCAGTAATGACTATAACAATCGCAATACTTTAGATATTGCAATAGCTCATAATCAGCTAGTCAAATGGAAGGCAGTCAATTAAAACTTAAGAAAACCTCAACAATGAATTTTTATAATCCCTTCTTATAACTAGCTTTCTTTGTTAACTATTTACCCTTTTGGTATCTCACTCGCGGAACACATTTGAGACGGATTTGTCAACATGGTTTTGCCATTATAGCTTGTCTCCTCAGTCTCCTCTTTCTCCTTAATTTTCAGACACGTTTCTAATAGGTCCAACTCTTATATATATGTGAAACAAAGGATTCCGTCGCGGAGACGTCTCCGCGACGGATAAAAAGTATTAGAGACGTCTCTGATGTCGCGGAGATGTAGCAGAGACGTCTCCGAGACGTCTCGGATACAGTTTTCATAAACTGTAACAAAGCAATTTCAAAAAACCGTCTCAAAGTTGTATACGCGACTCATGAAACTTTTTAAACAAGTTTTTTAAAAAATTGTCGCGGAGACGTCTCTGAGACGTTTCATGAGTCGCAGAAACAACTTTGAGACGGTTCTTTGAAAGTGCTTTGTTACAGTTTTTTTAACTGTCACGGAGACGTCGTGGAGACATCTCCGCGACGTCTCCGCAACATCGGAGACGTAGACGTAATTTTTTTTTTTGTCGCGAAGGCGTTTCCGAGAAGTGATGCGGCGGTCACAACTCGTCGTAGGCTACGGGGCACGTGCAATCAACGTAGCCTGCGTCGATTGCACAATGCATGCACAGGTCTTCGGTCAATTTCTGCGATTCTTGCGTTTCTGTAGTAAGGGTATTGGAAAAACTTCCTGCGCGTCGTACATACAACGTGCCTGCGAGGTACCTGCGCTGCACGATTTTTCTACGAAATCCATCGTAGGGAGTTGCACGTCGAAGGTACGGCGAGTTGTGACCGCCGCATAAGATACCACCCAAGGGAATTGGCCATGTTTTATTCATGGGATTTGCTATGACAATTTAATTGCGTAAGACCTGACATTTTACCTCTGCCATTTTTACCTCCGCCATTTTTACCTCTGCCATTTTTACCTCCACCATTTTTACCTCTGCCATTTTTACCTCCGCCATTTTTACCTCCGCCATTTTTACCTCTGCCATTTTTACCTCCGCCATTTTTACCTCTGCCATTTTTACCTCTGCCATTTTTACCTCCGCCATTTTTGCCTCTGCCATTTTTACCTCTGCCATTTTTACCTCTGCCATTTTTACACCGAACCCTATTTACATTGTGTGAGGGGAATATTTTTAATTGTTGCTGATATTAAAAGAAAAAGAAAGAAGAAGAAAAAAAAAAACCTTTCTGAGAATAATTAAACATTTTGGTCCACCTTATACGTAATTCAGTCTAAATTTTAATAAATAAATGACGTAGATATCGGCTGTAATTTGAAATTCTGATTATACCTTTATAAGATTTATTTGGAAAGGCGCTATATAAGAATGTGTTGTTATTATTATTATTATTATTATTATTATTATTATTATTATTATTATTATTATTATCATTATTATTATTATTATGATAAACAGGATCAAGTCCGTATTTTTCCTTGAAAGACTTTGCTTTAACAAAAAGCACAAAGTGATTTCAAGTGCAACTTTTTAGTGTCCAAGTGTTTTTCGGATCATTCTAGTTGTGCCGAGAATGGCTGCCTTCTGAAGATTATTATTATTTTTATTATTATCATCATCATTATTATTATTATTATTATTATTATTATTATTATTATTATTATTATTATTATTATTATTATAATTATTATTATTATATGCATTTGTTCAATTTCACTGTAAATGGTTTAATCATATTTCTCTTTTAACAAGTTTCCCTTGTCCACTTGGACGCACTTTCTTTTGTGACTTGGAGGTAGATGATGAATAGACTATCCCCCAGTAACAAGAGAAATCATGCCTGTCAAGGCCTATCCCCTCATATTTACGAATTTACGATTACGCACCATTTATTTTTTTTAATAATGTATGTACTTTAAAGGTTCTCAATACATGTATATATTCCTATCTTCGTATGTAAAACGATCGGTATAAATTTATAAATTCGCTAATCTCAATGTAATTTAATTTGATGAATTCTGAAATTCTCATAGCTAATTGTTAATGCACAAGTATTTTCAAATTTCAATGTTTAATGTCTTATTTTCAATTTTCAATTTTCATTTTAAAATGTCAATTTCCAATATTTCAGTGTAAAACAATATGTGCAATAACTCAAATATCCTGACTATATATTATCATATTAATCTACGTTACTCAATCTACTCAATGTCCTTACAAATCAACCAACGGTGTCGATTTGTTTTGGCGATTGTGGGGGATGATCGTCGATATTCCTCTTTTCCTCAATGTGACACATACGATGGTATAATTATGATCGCAGTGTCCATTGTTGGGGGTGGGGTAATGTTTGTACATTGATGGGGGTAATGTTTGTATATGCTTGTACATGCATATAAATATGAAAAATGTATTGTATAATGCGAGCGCGAAGCGCGAGCTGAAAATTTTCTCAATAATAGTGACATAAAATGGGGCATTTGTAGCATAATTCGAGCGCGAAACGAGGAAGGGGCTTTAACTGGTTTGTTTAAGGGGGACCATGATGATGTAATGACTACAGATAATACACACATGCATGCATGTCAGTATCCACTAGTGCATACTTTCAAATTCTTTATGCGAGCGCGAAGCGCGAGCTAAAAATTTTCTCAATAATAGTGACATTAAAATGGGACATATATTGTAGAATAATGCTAACGCGAAACGGGAAGGGGCTTTATCTGCTTTATTAAAGGGGCCATCATGATGTACTGTCTATAGATAAACACACATGCACATTATAACGCATATGAGTACTAGTACATCGTCGAATTTATAGGGCTGTAATGCGAGCGCGAAGCGCGAGCTTAAAATTTTCTCAATAATATTCAACTGAAATATGGCTATTTGTAGCGTTACATGACTATGAGCACGAAATTGATGGAGGGCTTGGGGGCTTTAACTAGTGATTAGAAGCGGAACATCATGACGTAATGCCAACAAACGCAAATCTATATAAATATGGACGAATTAGGACAATATATTGTGCGAGCGCGAAGCGCGAGCTGAAAATTTTCTCAATTATAGTGACCTGATGAAACAAGATACTTGTAGCAACATTGGAGCACGAAACGGGGAGGAATTTAGTGTTTTAGACGTACCATCGTAGCATTAATACATGCATAAAAGATGAACAAAGTCAAGTGCAGTTTGCACTATCTTATATTGTGCGAGCGCGAAGCGCGAGCTGAAAATTTTCACGCAAATTCTAACAGTTATCTGATATTTGAGAGCAAAGTAGCGACTAATTTGAAAAGAGGGCATTTAGCCCCCAGAGAATAGTGAAAGTGTATTATATAATCAATGGTCCGAGTCCAAAAAAGTTACCTTGTCGATGAAGAGCCAAGCTAAGTGTTACAGACTCTTCAATATTCATTATTTATTTGATCAAATTTATCATTTACTTATCGAGGCACCTGTCCCCCATTCACCCTGGGATCAATGCCCCTGATTATCATCGATTTGATTTTTTTTTTCTAATTGTGAATAGTGAAACATCTGCGCTTCCATTATCAACACGGTGTATTGAGTTTCATGATTACTGAAGTATATAGGCACACACTATGAAGATTAACGAAAGAGTGAGAAAATTTTGGATTTTTGAATGTCAGAAATATGCATTTTAGACTGCAAAATAATATAATAATGTCATAAAAGAGTTTTGTATGATAACGAATTTGTAATGGGCAGATTTATATGCATATAATATGATATTTTTTATTTTCTTGATATCAAAATATTGGGGGGGGATGATTGTACACACCATCCCCCCCCCCCCACTGAAATTATTGGGGGGATGCATCCCCCCCATCCCCCCCACAATCGACACCCATGTAATCAACGCTGTTTTTGATATATCTTTCCTGGTACTAGCTTTTTTATATATAAATTTGTACCATAATAATCACCCCCTAAATTGTATTTAGCGGGTTTCTCCCTATCTAACTCGAAAAGTTTACTTCATACTTGTAAATAATTTGATATAATGAAATTCTTTCTGAAATGAAATCATCTTTTTAATTTCTGTTAGTTACAGCTACAACATTATGGCCCGAATTCACAAACGTGGTTTAGTTAGTCCATGGTCTAAATCAGGTGGTTTGTGAATACAAAAATTTAGACCATGGTCTAAATCCGTGGTTTAAACAATTGATTTAGACCATGGACTAACTAAACCACGTTTGTGAATTCGGGCCAAAACATTTATTTCTTTGCATTATTTTATATTAATTTTTTAATGCTTTTGTAAATTTGAATTATTGTTTAGTTTATCTATTTGTATGTTATCTATGTGTGACGATTTACTCTGTAAACTGAATATAATTCAGCGTTCGGGTTGCGATGTCCTGTATTTTTTTAATAAACTATTCAATAAATAATATTTCTCTTTCTCTTTCCTTGTTACGATTGTAATTACCCGACATTGCAGCCGGGACAAAGTTTTCAAAAAAGTAGTTCCGTCACTGATTCATCTCGTGACGTCATGTCTCGAGAGCGGCTCCGATATGCACATTGTAATCATCATTGCCATACTCGATGCTGGGGAGATGACGTGGGAGGTAAATGATGCAGCTTCTGTGCTAACAAAGTTTTTCTAACTTTCGCTTTATTATCACGTTTAAAAGAAAAATCACCTTAGATTAACATGTATCAATTGCAAATGATTGAACGTACGATATAAATAATTATTTCGAGAAAATGAACGCACTTAAAATTCATGACATTATTCGTGGCTATTAATTGTTTACTAATCAATTAAGGCATGCAAATCATACTTATTCAGTCATAAAGTCATAAATTACAGGAGTTGACTAAATTATTATATGCATTTAAAAGACATGATCGGCTTAATATTTCTTACACTACAGTTCATATAGTCACATGGTAAATTTTTAAATTTGAGCAAAGATGTGAGAGACTTTTAATCAACAGCTTCACAATAGACATGTAATTTATCTTGATGCAAACTAAAATCATTTGTTACTTTGAAGTTATGAGGAATTTTTTTAACCAAAATGAGTAATTCAGCGCATTCATATCTTGAAAAGTATAATTCTGTACCACATTTTGCTTTGCATTTTTCTTTGGAATAATTCATTTATTTATTATTATTGTTCTTATTCTTACTCTTCTTATTGTTATTATTATAATTATTATTATTATTATTATTATTATTATTATTATTTATTATTATTATTATTATTATTATTATTATTATTATTATTTTTTTTTGGGGGTGGGGTCGGTGGCAAATTAAGGGAAGTGAAATACAGCTGAGGAAAAATCATTACATCTCATAATTTTCATTCCCCATGCTGTATACATTTATCAGTTTTACTCATATTTTTAATTTAACAAAAAAAAAAAACAAACAAAAAAAAAAACACTTAATGAAGCAAATATTAAAAATACCATTTATCGGTCGACTTCATCTTCGTTTCTCACCAGGGCAATGAGAAGTTGATCCCAGATGTCCTAGAAAAGTTCGTCCAATGGTTGCATCGAGATGACATCGATATGGAAGAAAACCTAGACCATCAGGCATTAGCTCGAGCTGTGGCGGATTACGATATACTAGAAAAGGCTGGGTAAGTATTAAAATATTGATTCATATTATTTATTTGGATTAAATGTTAGGATGGGAGAAATGAACATATGATACAAATTTGGCATGAGCCCCTAAAAAACCTCATCAAATCTCCTAGTGTAATAAATTATTCAAGTTGAAACCAAGCATGGGATATAGCTAGGGTTGTTAGGGAGCGGTGTTCGAAAATTAGTGGCATCCATTACATAACTGCTGCATGAGCACAACATGAACAAAAATGACGCTTTTTCAAAAACAGCAAAATCTTGGCATTAATACGTGCAGGTACAGCTCGCTTTATTAGCTGCTCCCACCATCCTGGCTGACCTGGCCCAGATGTTGAAAGAAGAATGGAATGCCATCCCCAAGCAAAGAGCCAAAAGACTCATGAACACCATAAGGCGACGATGCCAAGGAGTCATTGACAAACGTGGTGGCTACACACATTATTAAAGTTTCATACTGTCAGATAAAGAATAAGTAATAAAAAAAAAGCGTCATTTTTTGTTCATTTTGTGCTCATTCACCCGTTCAGTGGTCTAATACCACTTCGTCTTTAATGTTTAGAAAAATTGGTAATAACTCAAATTTTCATTTGACGAATAGGGAAAAGGTAATAGGAAGGAGGCAATTAGACCATCTGGACATGAGACTCAATGATTATTAATCAGTGTAAATAATTTTTCACAATTGAATGACAGGCACTGACAAACAATGAGTGAGTTTTAGACCAAGTGATAATTACACCAAACTGGTCGAGACAGGACATAGAATGAGACCATCTGCTAGCAGACCTCTTCATTTTAGAAGGTTTTAACACGGCGCACATTCTATTTTACATTGCTTGCCTAACAAAGCAACATGCATCATGTTGCTGCATACTATCATGGCTGTAACTGAGTTCTCCAGACTCTCTTCACGGATGCGTTGGGGGAAAGAGGGGTTACAGTGACTTGGCTAGTTATCTTCAATCTACTTTTGTCTTCCAGAAAATCAAGTGCACAGAATTTAAAGATTCTAATGGAGTACTGTCTAGAACACGAGCTCGAGGGTGATCATCTCGACCCTATATCAGTGTATGGAAGTATTGTAACTGGCATCATAAGTGGATTCATTATAGGGGTGAGTTTATAAAAAGATTTGTTACGAGTTTCACTATCCTGAAGGTTGAACATGTGTAGTTTTATAGTCTGCCCTTTTTCTTTGGACAATTACCCCGAACAACTAACCCCACCAAAAATCGACCCTAACCCTACACCTACACGGTAAAAAAAATAATATGCTCTTTTGTATTTATTCCATGATTTTCTTACGTAGATTTAACTTTAAAAAGACAACATTAAAATTAAAACATTGAAATTAAGTCTTACTAACTCAAAATTTAAGCGTCGTTGAATTTACTCATTTTTTTTAAAGGTAAAATTTATACATTTAGGAAAATTTAAGTAATTCCAACTTGCTTTGATTAAGTAAATTTAACTTCAATTAAGCACATTTCTTTTAAATACTTATTACTTAAAAAATCAAGTTGAATGTACTAATTTTTTTTTTCAATTAACGCCTTATTTACGTAAAACATGAATATCCATTAAGAGCAAGTAAATGTTCAAAATTTTAGATAACTGTCATATATATTTGTGCTTGAAATTGTTTTGGATTGGAGTGCTGTAAAAAGGTTCAATTTTTTGTTGAAGCAAAGAAAGAGCAACATTAAACAGCAACTCAATTGAATTTTTTTCTTTTTGTTTCAGGAAAAAGTTCTCACTGTTTTATATGTTATGATGCACTGTTTGAGATATAAACTTAAATGTCAGTACCTTATCAATTACAGGTAAGAGACAAAATGAAGTCTGATATTTGGTTTAAAAACGTAGGTTGAATTGATGTCAGTGGACTTTCGTGCTCCCCTCCCCCATTTTTTTTCTAAATATTCTTTTACTCAATTGAATTACGTTTTACTCAATTGAATCAGGTAATAATAACTTCATATCATTTTCAGTATAAGATACTTAAAATAGCATGGAGTTGTTAATACTCGAACAAATTACGGTAGTTTCTTAACATAATTGAATTAAATAAATACAACGGTAATTTTTTTTTTTACAGTGTAACCATAAACGCATTTATGGAGTTATATAGCTGTCCCGAAGAAAATTATCCGGGGTAATTGTCCTGGAACGTGTCGACAAGGAAATGCGTGATCACTCTCGCCAAAACAAAAAAAAAATGTTCACGAGCTTTCGAGTGCCTCTGCAACTCATTATCACGTGACGAAAATTATCTTTTTATACGGAAACTGATGGTCCAATGTATGTTGATTCCATTTTTTATGATCCCTTTTGTTTGTTTGTTTGGTCATTATATTGACGTTTTTTTTTATAGAATACTGAGAAGGTAGAGAACTTCAAAGATCTGATACCCTACGTAGTGAAAGTACTATCATGTGATGTAGAACTCCTCGTGACCATAGCAAGTAGCGCTATTGGGGCTCTCTCTCAGAAGGGTGAAATCCTTGCGCCTTATGGTGACGATATCATGGATGCGTATCTGGATGACAAGTGCGAAGGCACAATTGTAGCCAGTAAGTACCTTGTGATTGGCTGGATGTCGTCTTCGTCTAATATTCTGGTATGTACCATAAGTCATATGAAAGGAGATTTCTGATTTGTCAGATACGCTATCCTTGCTATTGCGTAATTCGTTTTATGGCCACGAACGTTGGATAAACCCAAAAGGGTATACGAACAAGCCAACAAAATTAAATACGCGCACCAACGATATACGTCATAGTGGTTTTATACAAGAAATAATTTAACCTCGGCCTAATGGCTCCGTGAAACAAACATTCAATCGGGGAAACTCGTTTTCACTAGGAAAACTTTTATCGTTGACAAAATCCAGTATATTGCATGATAGAGCATGCACTTTTTTAACAATAGCAGTCTATTGCTCCTCCAGTATATTTTTTAAAAGATTTAAATCTTATAGGGCGTGCAGCCATTGCTGAAATGCTGATCCTGTTTCTATCACGCTATTTTTTATAAATATATTTTTATATATATTTCTTTCTAATAATTTTTCTTTTATTTTCCATACCGATCTAGTGTCTTTGAAGGGCATATTCCAGTATAAACCAGAAGTGATCCTGTCACGAATAGATCAGATCGCCAAAAAGATCGAAGATATGGGGAGCGATGACAAAACGCATCTCTACATGCTACTGGATGACGTCGCCAAAAAGAATTCAGAGGTGTGTACATCACTAAACGTCCACAAAATAACCGTTTAACATGTTTAATGTTCATTTTTTGCATAAAAACATAAATATGATAGGTACCTATCAACATTTTGATTTTCTCACTGTAATTAAATGTGCATATATACACAATCATCAGAGTTCATGATCAATATTGATTTGACATGACATGGTTTTATGATTGGATGATCATTAAAAAAAAATACAAAGGGTGCATATATAGTTTTTTTTTATGATAAAGAATTATAAAGAATATTTTCAAGGAATTATAGATTACGTTTCAAAATATTTAAGCCTCTTCGATTTGATTAGAACAAATAATGTATATTATGCGGAAATGGCCATTGGACAATGCTACCATGTGAAAATAAGAATACAAATAAATAAATCAATTATAAATAATATGATTTCCTAAAACTTGAAAATATTCCTTGTTCTTTCACTTTAGGTTTTGGTTCCACATATCGACAAGATGTTTGAGGACGTATGTAACGCATCATTGGCGCATCTTTGCTTTATGGCTATATCCAATGTCTCCATTGACCATGCAGATAAGATGGTCAAACATCTAGATAGGTGTCTTCAGCTTTGGCACGGGTTTTTGACACTTACAGCTCCAGCCTGGCAAGACTATCGCACAGCATAGGTCAGCTTAATTGATGGTATTATATATACGAGAAGATCTTCGTTCTTCAAGATTAGCTCTCCATGAATAGAATTTCGACATATAATTATTGCTCATTGATTTTTTTTTTTTTTTTTTTTTTTTTTCTATTTTTTAGTGGTGGGGGGGGACTTATTCATTATTTACAAATAGAGAAAGAAAACAAGAAAGGAAAAAAAAAAACTAAACTAACTGAGAGAAGAGGAGTAAGAGAAAGACCAGGTGTGAAGGAAATCTTTTTAACTTTTAAAGAAAAAAGTGTCTTCCTCTCTTCTTTATAAAGATTCTCGCCTTCTTTTACAGGATTTATATTGTAATATTATTTGTATTATATATTTTGAAAAGGAAATAAATGATACTTGAACTTGATTTGAAGAAATGTAGCTTGTTATTATCAATGGTGTAATATTTGGGGTTTCCTTTTCAGAAAGAGGCAGCCAAGTGCTTGAAGATCTTGTTTGGGAAATTGAAAAGCATCGATCCTATGTGGATAAGTGTCATCCTAATGGAATTAAAGAGGATAGGCCAGGCTCACAAGGAATGCTTGGAGGTTTACCGACCAGAAATTGAGAAACTGAAGACGAGCCAACAGATGGGTGTTCCAGACATGGTTCAGTCCATACTAGATTTCTTAGACGATAGAAGGTACACTCTAAGAAATAAAGGTTTAACACATTTCACCTGCAAAATATCACACTTCTTCTTCTTCTTTAGTATGAGTTATTAATGTTGTACATCTGGCATTTGGGCTTGATAAGTCATTCCATCAGGTTGGAGGTCTGGGCAGTTGTACATCTGCCGTCTGCTCATCTGCACCGCAGATGCATGCCGGTGAATCTCGAATGTCACACTGAAGCAACTTTTTTTTGCAAATGAGAGAGCACAATTAAAGGTGCATGCAAAGCCGCACGTTAAAAATCTTACAGATGCAACGATACATTTTTAATGGCAGGGGCCGCGGATCTTTTTTTTTTTTAAAGTGGAGGGGCGGAGCCAAAAATGGGGGGGGGGGGCTGAACAAGCGGTATGCCTTCTTCATATTCCTTGATTAATGTCGTCATGTTAATGTTGAGAATGATCATATTCATAAAAATAAAGATAGACATAAACAGAATTCACTCTTGTTGAATCGGATTATATCTTTCCGGAGAAGAAGGGGAGCAAAAATAAGTTGCACTCTTGGGTGAATACGAAAATCGTCATTACAGGAATCTATAAAAGCCGAGGTCACGACGAAAAGTGACGAGATCTTTGTCAAAAGCACATCAGGAAAGCAGCAAGTTAGGAATAGAATAGTGAAGCTCATGTATTCTTTGAAACCCCTTTGAAAGCTTACAAGGTCTTAGTGAAGAAGTAGCCGAGCAGCGAGAGGACATCGATAACTTGGATTCTCGTGTGACGAACACGGAAAACGACGTTACGAGAATCGACGAGACGGTGGCTCAACAGGGTGACGACATCCAGAATGTGAAAACCGAGGTCAACGAACAGGGTGAAAGACTGGATGAGCTGAAAGAAGTCGTGGATGAAACGGTGGAGAAGGTCGAGGAGATCGATCAAAAGGTGATATAAGTTTTTTTTTTCCTCCTAGCGGTTTTTTTCCTTCTCTTAGAGACTTGTAATATTTGTCATGAAGTCCTCCAGCACATTCTTTTTGATAATTATGCAACAACTTACAATATCCATAACATAAATACATTTGGTTTCTACTACTTTCTTTGCACAGACGATTACCAACGCACCAAAATGGTCACGTGACGTGTCGAAGCTGTTGAACCCCGAGCATGAGCATGACTGGAGATTTCTAGCAGTACGTCTTGGCTATTCGGGTGAGGACATCCGGAACTGGGCATTGTCACCTGATCCTACCATGGCTATTCTAGCTGAATGGTACACGACTCACAAGAGTAGCGACGCCACATACGCCATACTTAACGCGCTAGAAGACATGGGCAGAACTGACGCAGCAGAAATCATCACACAATCTCTGGAAGAAGCAGGTTTGAATGATCTTTCCTAAAGTTAATAAGATATAAGTTTGCATCTACAATAGCACCCGAGATGCCTATCTAGTTTTCAATTATATTTTGCTTTTCAAAATTAGACACATTCAAATTTAGAGTTAATCCAATATCAATATTTTGTTTAAACCAATCAAGAAATACAAAAGTTCAAGTATTCCAATAGACCTGTAGCTGTTTTAGGATATTGAATGGAAATTAATAGGAGTCAACATTTATTGCATAATAAAGATTCAGCATGTGAAAATCAGATTTCAATAGCGTTGACTTAATCGGATTTTAGGGCCAGCGTGGGATTTGAAAATTTGTTAAAGAAAATTTAAGGGCAGTCCAAGAGGAGCAACGACTAATGCAACAAAGGACTACTCGACTGGATAAAAGTTAATGGAAGCAGACGAAAGGCTTAACGCAAGACTCGATCGTCTGTTTGAAAAACTCGAACACATTCAATGCACAATTGTGTCTGAACTTCGCCCCTCATCTAGCAATACGCCAAGAGACCCTTAGATATGATAATATAATCAGCAAGGGAGTCGTACGAATGTGGTCCATGGGAGAGCTCAAGGGAGAGGTAATCAATGCAGATTGAGGGTTGTCTTCCAAAGCCATAAACAGCACAAGAACAAAGTTTGTATTAATTAAAATCAATATGTTTGTACTGACCAGAACTGCTAGTGCCTCAGGCACCTCCAGATGACTCGGAGAAGCCCGACCGTATTCCTGAGCTACCAATGGACCATCAGCCCGAGGTGAAGCCATCAAGAAACATTCTAGAGATGGCTGGGTTCCTGCTGGATGGACATTGGCAGCATGGGTGGAGCGGACCAATTGTTTTGCTTAAGATCAGTTCATGGCATGAGGTCATCAAAGGTCGTACTATGATGGTGACAGAGAAATACTCCAACTCTCGGAGAATGAATAAGGAGGATATGAAATAACCCACCGTTTCCAATGTCTGTTTCACCCTAATTACATATACTTTCACGTTTAATTTTTTTCATCAGAATATCTATTCGTTATTTCTGAGCCTCATTATAATAGATTTTTGCATTTTACTGTCAGCTCATGCTGGGTATTCGAGCTGTTGTAAGTATTTAAACTCGGCCAGGGACTCCACCATGCTATGAATATTTATTTTTGTATGTTTTGATGGATGTATTGGTTCAATCAAAGCTACGTCTCCTTAAACCACGTCTTTCATTTTCTATTGATATTCTTTATGTTGAGGGTGAATCTTGCAACCTACTGAACCAACCGATCATTCCAATCCTCATAGACCACACTCAGTGGCTCCTCAAAGGTGCCTATGAGGCATGCTCTTTGCACAAGCTTCCTTACATACAGTTCTTCAACGGATAAGGAATAACGTGAGAGGAGAGAAGTTCCTGGGACGATGCAAAAGTCTCGAACTCTTGGGCCAGGTTTCTTACCACGCACTCCTGATGAAAAGCATAGTTGTCATGACGGTGCGAGAATCAAATACATTATTGTTAATTAATTCTTAATATCTTGTTCAATAATATTCTTATTACTTGTGTGTTAATAATTCAAATAAAAGAAAGCAACAAACTAAGACGGAATCTGTAGATTTCTAAAATGTCTTTTATTCTTAAAAGTGTTTCTTAAATCGAATGAAAAAAAAAAAGAAAAAAGGATTGCCGTCCCAGAGAATACTCCGAGCTTTCAATGCTCAGTGAAGAACTATATTATATATTTTCTTTTCAGTTTCACTCTTTGTTTAAAAGAATCGACAGAATTACAAACTTTGTTAGACGATTAATTGCCAAGAATATAAGAGTGCTTTGATAGAAATGAACTATTTAACCCTATCAGACTGGGGGCGGAGGGGCCATCAATGGCCCCCCCCCTCGACATTTCCGCGACCACTCCGCGCACGAAATTTTCTTGATCCGTGCGCTTGCTGACTTTTACTTTCAAGTCTCGCGCATCTTTTGAAACCATTTTCGCAAAAATCGGTCGAACCGGTTACGACGCTGCACGATTTTCAAAAATTATCCGTCAGACCGAAAATGGCTCAAAAACGTGAATGTGTACAAAGTCAATGCAAATTTGAGTTTTCTCACCTATTCATAAAGATATGATTATTTCACTTTCATTGACTGAAATCAATTTATTTTAGCTTATTTATGCTTAATGGTTCTGAAATGATTTTTGCGTTTAAAAAAAAGAAAAAACAAAGGTCGAAAAAACAAAGATGATTACATAGAATTCAAAAACAATAAAATACATAAGAATTAATTTTTGAAATCGAGAATTTTTCTAGTACAATTGTTAGGAATTGCTATAAGGAATTAATAATAACACAAAATTAGCATTCTTAGGAGCTTTATTTTTTTAATTAGAGCAAAAAGTATGATTTCATGCATTAAATTTAGCCATAATTATTCAATTTATAAAAAAAATTCAATATTATTTGTAACATTAACAGCGCAGTCTTGTAGATTTACATGGCTCACTTACCATCGTGCAAATTTTCGGCACCGGTCGCGAGATCGCGGCCGAGATCTTAGGGGGGGGGCCATCATGCCCCCCCCCCCAGTCTTATGACAGCTTACCAAAACACCCCAGTCTGATTAGGCGTTTTAAACAACTCGTTCAACAGAGCGAACAATTTACACATGACGTAGATGTTTGTTCTCTTTTTAGGCCCATTACCACTCCAATTTACCAATTTTTGAACATGCAGTTATTTTTTATTTTGGATTTTTAAAAACAGAAATACCGTGATTGGTTACCCAAGTAGAAGACGCGCCAGCCACTGTAAAGAAGGTATCAGAAGAAAGCGAAGAGTGCACCAGCGCAACAAAGCCAAACTGTGGTAAGGGCTCTGTAGAAATGAAAATATGGAATGAATCAGCTAAGAAAAGTTGAAAGATAATATTAAAGTCAGAAATAAACAATCAAAATTATGCCAAAATGTAGTTTTTTAACATTTTGTTCATATTCCTGATTTTGCTCTGACTTCAGTTTATTTTTGTCTTGTTAACCGATTTAATTCCATTATTACTTGAATCCCCTTGGCATGCCATACCCAGTGTGATAAAATGAATAGCAAATCCTGCCGCAGTCTATTTTTGTAATCCTCCACAAAAGTGGGCATTAGCTCACTGTAAGTAATTGCGTTAATTTTCGGAAGTTTTTGTTGTCCATAATAATAGTGAGGATAATTTATGAGCTTTAATACATCTAAACCTTTTCCAAATCACATATATTTGATTTTGGTAGCCTTGTCAAAAGTGTATAGTCTTTTTTGACGCACTGTATAGAATATTATATAAATTTAATATATATATATATATATATAATATAAATAATATATTATATATATACTATATTATATATTATTAGTAATATAATATATATACGTGAGCAAAAAAAACTTACACCAGAAAAATCAATAAAAAGAAAACCAATACATAAAACCCAAATTATTTAATTACGAAAGAGAACTCCTCCGCATCTTCTGGTACCATTTGTAGTGTGATCTTTACGCTGATGAACACAACGCATGTCGTGAACAGCAAATTTCGAATTGGCCATGAAATGAAACAACAAAAGCTGACAAAAAAGCAACTCCATCATGAATAAAATAGCATAACTTTTTATACGAAAATGTCTCCGCTAATAACTTGGCAGAGTATTGTACACATATTGACTAACATTTTGTATGAAAATTAAATTGACTTCGTCAAGTAATGCAACGAATGAACACACAAAGAGTAAAATCTACCACTGACAGACCTGAAAAAGGCCCCCTAATACTTTTGAAAAGAGATTATTTTTGTACTTGAGTGCTCACTCATTGCCTGACCTCCACAGATTTATCTCATTTTCAATACAAAATTAGCAATTTGTTAACAATACCTCTGCCAAAAGTATTAAGCCGCGAAACATTTTCGTAAAAAGTTAGCTATTTATCATGATGATGCTTTTTTGTCAGCTTTGTTGTTCAATTTCAATCCCCACCGGCACAATTCAAATTTGATGTTCGCGACAAGCGCGTGTTCATCTAGCGTAAAGAATAACCACACAAAATGGTTACCCAGAAGATGCGGAGAGTATTACTCTTCAGAATATATAAATATAATAAGGTATAATTGTTTTTAATTTTTATGACATTTTTCTAGGGTAAAGTTTTTTTGGACTCACTCGTATTATAAATAATTATATATTATATAAAATATTTATATATAGTTGTCCGCAAAATTGTTCATTACCCCTGACATTTGTTAAAGATTTTGAATTTTTGATTAAATAAATAGTTTCGTCAAACTTTTTGGTAATCAGTAGTTACCACATCTGGACTATTGGGAAGTTGACATTTTGGGTATTTGTATTCAGGCGGGTTTTATTGACCCAGATTTTACGATAAAACACCATGTTCATATTATTCACACCCAGGGGGTACCCAGTCAATATCTTATCCAATAACTGGGGCACATATTATTTTACTTCAATAGCAATTTTGAAAATAATTTTGCAAGAGTCTATAGCTTTCCTTCATGGCTCAAATGGGGTCTGACCCATTGCATGTGCAACCCTCCAGGTTGAGTCAGGTTGCATGGTCTTGAGCCTGTCCTTGAGCTTCAGCTCCCAAATCTTTATTATTTGGTTCTTGTTCAGGAACTTGAATTTTTCACTCAGGAACATCATTTCAATTATGAGAGTAAAATAACCCGCATTACCCAACAATTTTTAGTCCCTGATTCAACACTCAAGTGCTTCTTTCATTGAGCACCAGATGTAAGAACACCTGGGAAAAAGTTATGCGTATGGCAGACTAAGTTGCCAAAGTGTTCCTTGAATTGCCCAAATAAGTATCAAGAGGCCCTACAACAAACCAACAATACCAATCAAGGTGCGAATGTGAACATGACCAGTCCAGAGACCGAAGGGTGCCAAAAGGCGAATACTACATAGAGCGATATCTATACAGACACTTCCATGACAGCCCAGTTTTGCAGTCAGGACCAACTGGTGGCTCATTGTGACAATTCTGAGCTCCATTTATTTAAACCAGAATTTTAACTTTTGGACCAATATACATAAGTTGTATGAAGAAATTAAACACGGGTCCATATGGACTTTCTTCAATTTGCCAAAAGAAAGATAATCCTTAAAATTACAGAACAGGTGTCCTGATTTTGGCACATGTTATTCAATAGGAATGCAAGGGGGGAATTATCATTGCTGATGGCACTGGGAATCTGGTCAGATAGGAGCAGCCTTGGTGATAGACATTTTTCATGAAGTCGATGAAAACTGCAGAAAGATGCTGTAAATGTTACCTGGGACACATCATTGGACCCGTCAATAGGACGAAATTCGGAAGCATAAGGCCAAGTTAGTCATGTATTAGTTTCAAGGACAATCATATACGAATGATGCTTGAGAGGAAATGTCGATGACAGACAAGAATCTCTTGTGAATTTTGTCTGGGAGTTGAAGACTCACAAAATGCTCGAAAGACCATCAACCTTACCAGCCTGGGCGTTTTCCAGAGACGCATGCTCAAAACCCATGGAAGACATATGAATGCGTTCTCCTGACATCGCAAGAACATTTAGTTGGGAAATTTAAAATAATAAATTAAACAGCGCGAGATGATAGATAATAAATGTGTTGGCACGCCCTATAGTAGATAATTAATATGCAAACATGGCCGTTTTTCGTAAATCCGTCAATAAAATAGCTCCAGGAATACCAAATTACTGCCAAAATTCAAACTTTCTAAATATCCAAAATATCACCAAAAATTTGACGAAACTCATTTATTAAAAGCCAAAATTCAAACAACATTAAAAATGTCAGGGTATGAACTTATATATATATATATATTGTTATGTCGTTTAACCGTGTTCAGCGGAAATGACTAAGGTAATTTTTAACCCAATCAGACTGGAGTGTTTGGTAGCTGTCAAGACTGGGGGGGGGGCATGATAGGCCACCCCCCCCTAGATCTCGGCGCCGATCCGCGTGCGATCGCCGAAAATTGCCGATGGTAGTGAGCCATGTAATCTACAAGACTGCGCTGTTAATTTTTCCAAAGATAGAATGATTTTTTTTAAAATGATATAATTATGCTAATTTATGCAGAAATTCATTACTTTTTGCTCTAATTTGAAACAAATAAAGCTCCGTAAAGCTAATTGTGTGTATTTTATTCTTATAGATATCCTAACATGTACTTGCAAAATATCGTGTTCAAAATATTAATTCTTAGTGTATTATATGTTTTATGAAATTCTTATGATTCTTGTTTTTCGACCTTTGTTTTTCCTTTTTTTAGCAAAATCATTTTAAGAACGCATTTTTAACATAAACTAAAATGAATGTTCGACCTATGAAGTGAATAATAATATCTTTGATGAATTAGGTTGAGAAAACATTTGCAATGACTTTGTACACAAAATCACGTTTGAGCCATATGTTCGGTCTTGTACGATATTTTGCAAATCATGCAGCACGTCGAAACGATACGACCGATCTTTGCGAAAATGTTATTTCAAAAGCATGGCGAGACTGAAAGTAAAAAGCTCGCAAGCGGCGCGTCAGAAATTTCGTGCGCGATGCGCGGGAAATTCGATGGTGGGGGCAGATGCCCCCCCCCAGTCTGATTAGGGTTTAAGACAACCTCAATGGAGTTATTTACAGTGCATAATTGTTCTTGATTTACACGACATTTAAGTGCCCATTTAATTTGCGTTAAATGACTGAAAAAGCTACTGACATAGTAATTGGATAATGACATTTAAATGTTTGCCTCGACTCACCAATACCTATCGAAAAGGTTGATGCAATCTGTTCACAGATGTACATCTTTTTCTTTTCTACTTTTTATCTTTCCATGCAGTTCTCTTTGGAGTTAAATTTGTCATATGCGAAGTTTCATCTAAAAGTATACTTTTTCTACAAATTTTCTTTCAGGAGTCGACGGTAGCCTCCGACTGATTTATGTCATTACCAATGGGGCAAGCAGCCTTAGATCAAGAGACTATTCTCACGTTCACTGGTTGGGATACCATTGCTGTTGGATATCAATCACAAATGGTGGATGGAGATCCACTCTATTCCAAAATATGACAAAAGAGTGAGAAATGCAAGGTAGAATACGAGTCGATTAACACTGCTATGTCTACTTTTTAGGCAGCACAGTCTCGTAACATTTCTGGTCTTTCATCTTCACCATGGCCGAATTTCAAACTGGAAAGAAAAGAAAAAAGTGGGAGGAAGGAGGCGCAGGATATCTTTTGGTAAAATTCCATTAACATTCTAATTGATCACGAAAATGCCCTATTCATAAATTATTCATTGTTTAAGGAAGGGAGCCCATAAATACAAATCAAGGGAGGGAGTTTGAAGCGATCTTTCTTATACTTCTATTTCGTTTGAATAGGTTTGTTTGTATCCTGCGTAACCCAAGTACGCCTCTTCGGCTCAACTGCAGACGAGGAGTTCAGTCTCTCAGAATGCACTCCGTAAACCACATCATTCCCTGTGCTTCTTGAAGATATGACTTGGCCACCAGAAGGACCAATGAGTATGCCTTCACTCAGCTTCTCTACACGATTTTCACAAGAGAGTACACAGGCAAGCTGTTGAGGATAAAAGTTGTGAACTTGTGAAAATAAGAGCAGGCCAGCCAAAACCTGGAAATGGTGTTCTCCAGGCGAACAGGATGTAATTGAGGTTTCACACCAAGAAAAGTTCGCAGACATATACCCTGATGCAGATAGAAACGGCAGAAAATGGAACTCCACATACAGCAACCTTCTAGTGATACCAGTGAGCGTCCAATCTGTCAAGGATGCTCGTGCAGTCGATTGGAATATGTGCACACCCATGGAAGCGGTCACCCTGTTAATGACGCAGTACAAGTTCAGCAAAAAAAGTCCTCAAAAGGCAAATGTTTACTAACTCTAATGCTCCTGCGACAGAACCGTCAGATAAGGCCATCCTCGCCGACCTCCACTTGGAAAGAAGAACAAGAAATCCGTCTACTTGTTTGAACTCTTTGAAGATGCAAGGACATTTATCTTAAGTTCATATATGCCTCATACATGAATTATGAAATCAGGAAGAGATATAGAGTCTGCTGTTTTCAAGTAATTTGACTGTTCCGCTTTAGTCACCCTAAAGTTGCAATAATTACTTTGTTTGGTTTAATTTATAGCGATTGCACATTTCTATGGACCAAGTAGTAGATCGAAAGACCTTGGGGTTGTGTGAGTTAAAGTGAAATATTATTTTTTACTTGCTTGAGTTTTCAATTAGGGTAAACTCGTCGACGTATCGCGTATCGCCATTGCATCAGCACAGTCCTGTACTTCGCGATTCCTGCGTTCTTTAGAGTAACTCCTTACGTCGTATCTTTCAGGTACTGCGACATTTTCTAAATGTCGAGGATGCCTGGTAACCGAGTGACGGCTGACTTTGCCGTGCACTGTTCTTTCCTTTGTTACATGATGTAACCAATGAAATTATCTTAATTATGTATATCATTAAGTGAATATAAGTCATATTTTTGAACATGAAATATAATACGAGAAGAGAAAGGGGCAATACACGACAGTCTTTTCTTTCTTATTTGTCTATTAGTCTACCACAAATATTTGTTATATCGACATTCTACGATATTATCGTTTTTAAGTTATAATTGAATGGTTATAAATAATGATCAATTTACAGTGAAACAAATATCTCGCGCAACAGAATACATTTAGTGAAAATTCATATCATATATTTTTGATTTCCAATAGTTACTATCGTTTTTCTGTCTTCTTCTGCTTAAGTATATCGGGGGTTCATTAGAATTCTATTGAGGCGTTATTTCTGTAATTATTATTTATACAGCTGCCGAAAATAACAAATTTTTACAGTACCAAAGATCAATAAAAAAAAAATAAACAAAACAAAAAAACCGCTATTACACTTTTGTCACAATGTTAATGAAATGTTTGACTGGTATGTTCTGTCTGTTGCTGAAATGATTATCGTATAATTAGAATTATATAAAAATTGTTTAAATAACGGAATAGTATATTCTGATGCTGCTGGAAATGATATAAACAATTTTCAATTTCTCAGTGGACGCTCAGTTTCATATAGTTTATTTTCTTGGCCTGTCTTGTCTTTCTGCCTCATTATAAACCTATCATTTAAAGAAACCTACAAATCTCGTTTCCATAATCTTCCATCGTCAAATCATGGATGTACTGGTCACAATGAAGAACATATTAATCACGGAGTTTCATGATATGTCTTGGGTGAGTGCATTCTTTACGGGTCATTTCGACATTTTCAGTACCACTCTCTTTGCAACATTTACATTCATGCCTGAATATGAGACAATTGTCTTTAAAAAGGTCTGCAAAAATTTCACTGTGCCCCAAGAGGCTGGGTGAAGAATAAAACATTTTGAAAAGGAATCTATTGACGTATATGCACTGCAAAGACTCAATACAAGCACACACACCTCAACACACAACACACTATCACACACGCACACACACACACACACACACACACACACACAAACACTCACATTCTCTCTCTCTCTCTCGTTTGTCCTTTCTTTCTCCCACTCATTCACAAAAGTAAATAGATACTTTGAAATCGTACACCATGGATCTTCAATCAAAGTGCAAAAAAATTTCTTATACTGACAGCCCTGTTGGAAAGAAACAGGTCCCACAGTGTTGAAGCGGAATCATCTACCTGCCCATATTGATTACAGCCTTGTAACGCTGTGATTAAAAATTTTACATTGTGAAATCGAACATTCTGAAACAACAACACAGCGCAAACTCAACTTCAAACTTTCAAATTCAAGCATTTTCAAATAGTCCAAAATTTAAACATATTTTTAAAGATAGTATTCTTTTCAGCCGGTAATTAAAGGTGGTATCTCACTTCGCGGAATCGTCTCTGTGACTCGAACAATCAAAAGCGTCTCCGATATTTTTTTTCCGTCGTTGAGACATCTCGGCGACGGAAATAAATAATGGCTTCACGCATGTTCGATTTTCGCGGAGACTCGGGAGACGTGTCTGAGACATCTTCAAGACTAGTCTCAAAAGCGTCCCAGATCCGTCTCAAATCCATTTCATGGCAAGTGAAATACCAACATAAGGGCGCTAAGAGTTATATAAACATTTAAAAGTTGTTTCCATTCGGACTCTCATTTATGTTATTCAAACTTCACCAATAAAAGAGGAATAATTAACACAGAAATTATTTCACATTTCCACTCATTACACAACTTCATAATTTGAGTATTGCAAATTTTTATTTTCGTAAGTCTAAAGAGAATCGGTTGTTGGGTGTTAAATCGATTGAAATATAAATCAGAATTGTAATTTTCATTTAAATAACATTAACTGAATTTAAGCTTATTCTTGTGTAGTAGATTAGTAGATTGACAGTAAAATATCTTCGTTTTAAATCGAAAAGTATATTGTGATCAACGCCTTAAGGTTTATGTACTGCAGAGTTAATATTCTTCGGGGGAATTAAACCCATTTAAGATGTCACATGTGTATATATATTTTTTTGTTATAACAATAACTGGTACTAAAACAAGTTTACGATAAACGAAATAATTAGATTACCATAGCAAATCAAAATCATAACTTTCCTATCCACTCTATATATAATATATATCTCACAATCATTATTGCCATTCTCATTTTATTCTCGTCTTATCTTATTAAGACATCAATATTTGATGAAAAAATATAATAAGTATCATGGATAGATAAATTAATGATGAAAGTTTATTGTTTTCTCCCCTCTCTCCCTCCCTCCGAATCTTTTGTCTTATACTGAAATTGCCTCTTCCTTCTACCTACCACTTCAACATGATCCAACCCACATAAATTATACAGAAATAAAACCATATCTAGATCATATACATGTATACACAAGTAACAAATTCCATTCATTTCATGCAACACTATAGCGCCAATTCTTTGTCAACTATTCCTTTAACAAACTCGGTATGCGAACGCCAAACCAAAAATTTGTGGTAAAATTTTTTTTTGAACCTTTGAACCCGAAGAACGAATACAGACATCAAATTAAGTTACAGTTCGCCTAGTATAATCTAAATATATTTGTGGCATTTGTTCACATGAATTATAATCATGAAATTCCTTCGGCAAACATCGTATGTTAATTATGAATAGAACGGATATTGTCATTTGATATGCATTTATATTTTCAGAATCCAACAAGCGATAAAGCATACAAACATTTTGAAGTGGAAAAAAAAAAAAAAAAAAAAAAAAAAAAAACAGAAACAGAATGAAAGAAAAAAAAAAAGAAACTCTTTTTCTAATTTTTTGAGGAACGGTGATCGAGTCCAAGGCAGTGTCCACAAGAGGTTATGAAAAGAGCCAAAATTTGTATCCCTCTCCACTTTAACCCCCTACTCCTACCTTCCCTCCCTTCACGTCAAAGATCTTCGTTCATGTTGAGTTGTACCTGTTTGGTATTGGGTAACATCCCAGTCATCACAGCAGAACTGACACCAAACCCAACGAAAGATTATATCACCCTGAATGCCAACTTATTCATCCTTTGTGGTGTTTCGAAGTGGTCTGAAATCGGTTCTTCTGTGTGACAGGGCTTACAACTACATGGGTTAAATTATATTGTTAACGGAGATTATTGGTGGACATGATGGGGCAACAGGGATTTATTTGAATTCTTGATGGACCTGGCGTGGTCTGCCGAAGTCACCGCCCGCCTGTGAGGCTCCCTTGTTGGAGCCCATCTGAAGTCCGATCATGTGCTTGCCAGCATCCAATTGTTCCTGGGAGAAATCACGGACGTTACCCTCGGAGTGCTTGGGCCCGAGGATGGGGCCATCGTAACCTGGCTGTGCCTGGGCCTGTAAACGAAGAGATGAAGAAAGGGAAACGATGATCATAAGTACCACCAGTGAAAGTCAAGTTGACCATGATTATAATAGCAAAAAACAACGAACCGTGTACCAACACAACAACAAAATCACTACTCCCCACCCCCGAAAAAAGAAATTGATTGACTTTAAAAATTAACCCAAGATGAAGTTTTTCAATCAGATTGCTGATAAAATTTTACATAAATGAGTAACCTATGCAACCAAAAAAGGTCTGAAAACATTCTTTGCTTTATTGAGAACGGCCAACTGAATGTGATGTATGGGAAAACCAGGATGCGCAGAAATAGCAAAGCTTTCGGCCTTTGACCTTATTCAAGAGATATACAAACAAAAGGCTTTGGGTCGAAAGCTCGGCACAATACACAGCAGCGTCTATCTCATCTATTTTTTTACTGGATCTATTGCGCATAAAAAATGCGGTATTTGTTGTTATTATCATTATTATTATTATTATTATTATTATTATTATTATTATTATTATTATTATTATTATTATTATCTTGTTCATCTATTATTTATTGCGCTGTATAAAGATTAAAGATATGAGATAAGACGCTGTGGACGTTGTCCAAAATATGTATGCCAAAAAACTCTAGGAAAGATTTTTGTTTCGCATATTTTTTTATATATGTTTATAAATACGATCCATGCCTACTTACATAGCGGCCAAGAGCGACAATGCACTGTGTGAACTGGGGGATGTTCTTGGATTCGAAAAGGTCGTTGACCTGGAAGACTTCTTGGTCCTTGAGTCCAAATGTCTTGCAGCCGTGGATGAACGACTCCAAGTTTGCCCTCTGCGTGATACGAGGAGGTCAGTAAGGAGGACAATGGACAAGGAAAGGAAAGTTATCATCGGAAGAGCCCATATCACCACGGCGTACAACCGAAAGATGGTCAGAATGTTGATACCGGTTGCCAATCAGCAGAGAAAAAGTGTACATTGAACGATTCCATGTTAGCAGGGCGTCCATCCAAAAGATTTTAGGTTGCCGAATCCACATTGAGGGGTGTACATCGAACGAATCCATGTGAGCAGGAAAAATGCACCAAGAAGAAGTTGTGAATATGTTTGTAATGCATGAGTAGGAGGAGGCAATCGAAAGCAACAACCGTGGAATATGTTGGTAATAGCGTGTACGAGTTATCCACGGGAGTTTCCAAAGTATGCATTCAAGTCCAAACGAAAGTGAGTCCATGTCCACGTGTGCGTTCACAAGAGGCGTTGTTCAAAGGCAACATGAATGTTGATGGTAGAATGAAGAGGGTTGATCAAACAGGTCAAGCAGCAGAAGACAAGTACGAAGATGGACACGTGAGAATAAAGGGTAAAACATACAGTTAGAATCTTTTTAATCAGATGAAACAAAATATGTCATAACAAAACAAATTATGCCTGCACATGTAACATTTTTTTTAAATATCTTTTCCAAAATACATCCACATCAGATATGATTTTTTAAAATTGTTTATTGCTCGAAACCTCTTCAAAAACTGTCATGTCGTGTGCCTAAAAAATCATTACTATTTTTTTTTTAAAGCAATATGCATATATATCGGTCTCTCTTTTCTACATCTTCATCTGTCCATATTTAATTTTTTAAAAACAATTTGGGGAAGTTATGTTGTGTGGGAATTAACATTAAAAATATGATGGTTTATCAATCGGAATTTGTGAAGAGCTAGGCAGGCGTTAATATCCACAGATGAAGATTCAGAAGGAATAAGGCTTGTTCAGGTAATTCAGTGTATAAATCTGCACAAAATTCATTTAAATCGTGAATGAATTCCTTCACTCTAAGATGTGGAAGATCAAAGTCATGCTAATTTGGGTCCATTGGGGTACACAATTTTGACCCTTCTTTCCTCTTCTTTTTTTTTTAATGGTGCTACTTTGATATTGTTATTATTGTTATTTGCAATTTGTTTGTATTTTGCCTCTTTTTTGTTGGAGAGTGCCTTCTTTACATCGTTGAAAATTATTTGTAATAACGATCTCACCTGCTTGAAAACTGCTGTGGAAGTCTCGACCTTATGGACTGCACCAGGGCAGAATTTGTTTACTAGTCTAGGAGAAAAGAACAATGACAAGTCAATTACTACCAATATCTACATTTAATATAGAATCGTAAGTGTCTCATGGCTTTCTGAAAAGAAATTTAATGAAAAATAATCATAATAATAAATTTTTAAAAAGACGAAGACCTAACTTCCTGAAAAACTGCATGAGATAAATCTAAAGTTTTCTTTTCATGGCAATGATCTTATGAAACTGAAAATTGTATTCAGAATTATGATTTTAATGCTGACTTAATTCTTAAAAAAGAAAACAAAAAGTATGTTCAGGCATGAATTTTTGATTGGTATACATTCATGTCATTGATATGCCAACAGAACAGATCATTCTCAAAACATGCAATCATCGCCTAATTGTTAAACTTTTCCATTTGTCTGGCATTGGTAAGGCAATGGCCGAACACAGCAAATAGTGAGCACGAACGAACGAACAAATTATATAACTGATAACCGACCCGTGCTTAAAGACGCCTCCAAAACTAAAATGGTGCATACATAATAGTTATTTCTTATTATTTTCTTTGTGTGTGATAAAATGTAGAGAATGTGCATGATATGAAAATGACATATAGTTGAGCTTTGAAAGTAAAATAAAAGTTGAAGAAGAATAAATTACGAACCAAGTGATTGCTCTTAACTGATGATGCATGAAAATGGATGACGTCATGAGTTACGCAATGGAAGTCCTTTAATAATATACCGATTTCTCATCGATAAATCATGGTCTTGCTCACAAGCCCTATTCACTGAGATCACGTGACTGTTGGGGCGATTTTGTTGTAGAAGAAAAATAGTGTGTGGACCTATACAGTTTACACTGTCCAAGAAAAAAAAAAATCCATATCTCATTCCTAATTATCATTTGCCATAGAAGTTTTATTACTCTTTCCCAAATGTCTATATTCGTTTATGATGAGGTACGTATCTTAATAAGCATGATTAGAGGCATGTGGTACGAAAGCATCAACGAATAGGTTCCAGGAATATTTTATCAGTTATTCAAAATGATTTAACTAATATATGATTAAGCCTCGGCAAATCTTGTTCTCATGTTTTCTGGGACGCACCTAAGATATTACCCAACTTAATGATGATGGGAGCTGTTTCATAAGAACAAAGGAGTTATCTAGCCAAGCAACAGGGTTTAATTAAATAATAGCGCATATGACGCCTTATTTTGTCTACAAAGGCAAACATGTTTATCCCGACACAAAATTCTCTCTTTAGTAATGGTCGGATTGTATCCCTTTTCTCAAAGAAAGAAAATCAAGATAGCGTCGATTAATAAGTAAATATTATTTTTGTTTCTACAAACATAATGGTTTCAGCCCCCGAATTAGATAAGAAAGTACCTGATGAAATTGCAATGGAAAATGCACTCACGTGTAGATTTTTTTAAAAAATTTATTTATTCATTATTATTATTATTATTATTTGTTTTTGTTTTTTTGTTTTTGTTTTTGTTTTATTTTGTTTGTTTGTTTGTTTTTTTTTTGGGGGGGGGGGGCAAAACTAGTTCCTTGAATAATTACCCTTAAACTTGACCCATCATCCAAAAATGTTAGGGTGTCAAGAGTCACAAAAATGGAAAGACATTTAGGACTTTAATACTGCTTTCACTTCATAAAATTCCTAAGTGTGGATTTTTCTCATAATCTTCTGTTTTCATAATTAAACCGCATTTATCTTGTTTAGATATGAAAGCACTGGAGAGCTTTTACAATATGGAAATCCTTAAAGACAATCCTTATATCAAAGAATAAAAACAACGTATTGTTTAAGCACTTTTTCATCATTCCTATTATCATTCGAGTATTTTGTTAAACATTTCAATTATTCAACATTATAATATTTCGGATTCTGAGTGGCGAATTATTGATAATTTACCCTACTTTCGTTTTTACCTAAAACGGCCCAAGATTCGTACCGACAATTTTTAAGCATTCGTTAATTTACATCTGCCGCACTCGACCTAGGTTTAGATAAATGGATACAGATTGGAAGAAATTCCTTTATCTGTATGCTGTGTGAAGTCGGATATCATGATAGCCTAGCTAAAGCCTGGATTACATAATCACTCCGGGGACCGTTAGGTTGGTTTAAAAGGCAATTTGCCCATTTTCGCACACTGCGGTTCGCACGTACATGGGAAAACGGCTGGTTTTTCCGGAATTTAAAGAGTTTTTCGGCAATACCGAACATTTCAGGGAAGATTTTAGGCATCCCATTTGACCCTTGATCATCAAGTCATCCGTAAAGTAACTCAATTTGTAGAGCAACCATGGCAACATGGAATTTCAAGTCTGTTGTCAAGTCACATTTAAATTTTAAGTGTGCCTGATGTTGAATAGTCCTATAAAAGCTATTTTATTACCACATTAATGCGTGATTCTTAAGAGTTGATATTTCTCTTTAATATTTCTCTCGTACAATCCCAGTGTCTGTTAGTACGAAAATTTATTAGTACGAAAGTTCGTTACCCCGGATGTTTGAGTATTCAAAAATGTAATAGAGTCAAAACAAAGTCAAATATTGTTTTTAAATTTAATGAAGGTTCGCTAATCCGAAAATAGATAAAATAGGGTTCGTATTTCCTAAAAATGAAATTATCCCCAAAACGACATGTAGGCCTAGAGTCCAATTCTATTCCTCGTGCATTTTTTTTTATTATGACAATATAATCACAAAAAAATAAAATAGCATTTAATATACCTCGTGTAAAGCTACTTCAGCGGGCCCAGCAAAACATAAGTTGTAACTTTCTCCTTTCATCATTCCTAGCGCCTGTCTAGAATGCAGAGGGTCCCAGTTTTGTATTTTTAGTTTATGACTCGGCAGGGGATCAAAACCACCACCCTCCGCTCATGAGGCGAGCGTTCATTAGACCCATGCTCCACTTTCAGAAAAATAGCCCCCCCCCCCCAATGTTTCTGGCCATTCGGGTCTAAATTAATAGTTCAATCTTTAAAAATCACCCTCGGGCATTGACCCATGTTTGACATACAAAGGTTGTGAGCTGAAAGGAGAATGAGACCTAAGGAATCAATTAATCTATATAAAACAGAAAAATTAAAAAGTGATGTCCATCAGAATGAAGAAAAAGAGGTATTTTCTGCATTTCTTTTTCCACCTATTGGGTGAATTGCTCATGTGTGACATCATACACTGTTAAAAGAAACAGAAGATTTTACAAAAAGAAAAATACAGAACCTTTCTGTATATGTATGATAATATAATTCTGTGTATTTTTATTACGGGAAATTTTCTGAAATTTAACAGAACAGGTCTGTTTTTAAAAAGGAAAAAGGCTTTTTATTACAGGAAATTTGTAAATTTACATACACCATATACAATCTTTCTGTAATTTTACTGTTATTTTACTGTAAATTGTGTTACCAATTGTGCAGTAAGATTACAGGTGTTCTGGAAGTTCTGCTGCAGGAACTTCTTTGTTTTTTTAAGGAGAAAAAAATGCAGAATCATTCTGTATATGTATGACAGAATCATTCTGTATATTTTTATAACGGGAAATTTTCTGCAATTAACAAAACAGAATCTGTTTCTTTGATTTTTGTTTCTCCCTTAATCCCCGGCACGGTTTGTGTGTGTGTGTTTGTGCGTGCGTGCGTGCGTGTGTGAGTGAGTGAGTGAGTGTGCGTGTACGTGTGTTTTTCAATAGTGGGACCCGCTATTTATCTTCATTCTCGCACCCTTCAGAAATTGTATGTTGTATTCGTTCACGATAGTGCTTGTAAACATAAAAATTATGCAACGTAACCAATCAACGGATCTTACTTTTTAGTACTTTACAGTATATTCAACTAAAATGCAAAGAGTGCCTATTCAATCAAGAGAGTGCTGAAAATATTATTTGGTGGTTTTTAAGCTGTGATATTTTACCATCCACGAAAAACAGAAAATACTCAGTAATATAAAAAATGTAAACTTTCAATATTTTGATTATTTGAAGAATAGAATCAAAGCATTCTTGCATCTTCCATTATAAAGACCTCGTACAATATTATGTTAGCGTAAGTATATGGATTAAGATAAGATTTTCTGAATGTTACGAGCATTAAAATATCCAAAATGTAACATGAAAAGAAAATCATGCTCATGCTGAAATCAGAACGAAATGGTAAAAAATTCCATTTTCTAACACCGTTTACTCGATGTATGGTAATTCAATATTTATCAATTCTAAATCGTTCTGCTTTAAAGTACTCATTTTACATGGTTACAGATTCAAATTTTGAAAGTGGAATTTCTACGATCTCCCTACTATAGACTCTTGCATTTTTTTTTTTTTTTTTTGAATATCTCTTAAAGTTGTCTCCCTCTCAGACTCTGACTCTTTCTCTTACGGTTTGGAATTAGTTCGTTTTTTATACGATCAAACTCGGGATGGAGAAAATTTTTCCTGCCCGGAGGTGTTCCACCAAGCTATGAATAATATAACATTACGCTTGACTTTAAGATTTAAATATCATGAAGAGCCAAAGGGAATGCCAAGCTTATCCTTATATTTTTTACAAACTGTGGCTGAACCGTTTTTCAAATGATGACAACACAATTTGAGGAAAGACATTATGCATTCCATTGAGATTTTCTATTTAGCAATACTTTGGCTTTATGATCATACTTTATTATTTGAATCCAACAGGGTTCTTTATATTCAAATTTAAGTAATGCGTATTTTATATACTAATATAGCTGTATGAACACTCTTAGTACAAATGGATGTAGACAGTAAAATATTTTTTTCCCTTCTTTTTCTTCTTGGTGTTCTACACAATTCATAAAGGCTCCAACCTTCAAATAAAGTTTAAATTGCAAGCAAAAATTCTGATATTGTCGAAAGTCATTAACTTGGATATAATGATTTTGTCATCAAAATGTTTAGGGAATTTCTTTGAACAAAGTCTTCCATGGCCTATAACATTTCAAAGCCATCATCCATGCTAATTACCCTTTTTTTCTCAAGGATATGTGAGGAACTAAAAACCTTTCCTTCATTTTCCTCTAATTGATATGAGACTTAGCAATAACAGAACAGATGAAAGAATCATAGAGATTGATGAAGTGTGTTTAAACCAATTGATGTAAAAGGAAATTTATGAAATATGAAATGGTCAGAAATGTAAGATGTATAGGCCAAACATTAAGCCATTCATTCGCACTATAGGAATAATCAACGATGAAAATTAAAATCAAGCAGTTTCAAACAGTGTTGATATGAACTGAAGATGCTTCAATAATGTAAATTATGATATTTCTTTTGAAGGGATACACTCGTAAAGTTTGAAATGTAAAGAATGATATTTAATTTTTCTTTTTTAAAATCTTATTTCCCCTACACTTTCATAATTTATAACATATATATTTTTGTATCAATAAACATAATAAAAATATAAAACACACACACACACACACACACACACAGAAGTAAACCAAAATAAAAACAAACGAGTGAAAAAGTTTACTCTTGATGGCGTGAATTTCAGAAAGAGTGAATTTAAAATAAAATTCGAATGAATTTTGAATCTCCTAGTGATCCCTGATATCACTCCAAAATAAGTATTTAAAAAAAAAAAAAAAAAAATGTATAAATAAATAAATAAAACATTTTCACCCAAAATTAACTCAAATTTTACTGTAATTTCACTCTAAATATACTACACTCTTTACTGATATTCACTCCTTCAAGAGTAAATGTTATCACTTCTTTTTCTTTCTTTTGGAGAGTACCCTGCTGAGCTAGGGGAATTACTTTTTCTGACCTGGAAAAAAATGTATGCACGCGGAGAGAAAAAACGTAGAATATCGTTCTCTACACCGCAAATTTGATGATATTATTTGTACATCAACCAGTCTCAACCGTACAAATCCAGTCTCAGCTGCACAGAACCGCTCACAAAATAATGATTGCAAAGTTCACGTTGGTATAAGGGGCACAATAATTTATCGCAGTGATATTTTTATTAGGTTCTACTTGAAATTGTCATTTACATTTTAAATAAACATATGGATTAAACGGCGACACTAAGTGTATCAGTGCATTATTGTCTGTCATTTTCCCATAAACTATCCGTAAACTTGAAATTAAAAAAAATATTTAGATTTTACTGGTAACAATGTTTTTTAATTTACGTAGAGACAAAACATGGAGTTGAAAATATAAATATTGCAAATAATAACAGTTGACGTTCTGGCTTCAAACATACAGGTTTTTCACCGACATACATTCTTTCATCTTTTCCTTTCCTTTTAACTCTTTCTTTGAACAAAATCCGCCATTTTTTTTTTTCATACACAAGGTGCCCTCAAAATAATGGTTTTTCGTGTACCGTTGCCTTTTTTATACAAAGTCTATGAACAAAAAACAAAATTCTATCCTACGCTACCACTGAAATAAGTATGTCCATCAATATTTTCAGCATTAACATAATAATATTCTTAAAATATTAAAATCAACTCATGCAGTACGTTTATCTACAGGAGTGCTATTAGCCCCAAACATAACATAGACATCGTGAAAATTGACATAAATACTTTCATTTCTTACAAACAAATTGAGCGTTGCCCTTTCTTTATAAAATGAACTGAAATAAATACAAATTGGTAATAGAAAAGTTATTTCAATATTTTCTGAAGCAATCCTTTAAACGTTTATGGATGTACCGAACATGTAAAGCGATGATTTCAAAAAGGCTACTGAAATATCGATGATATTAACCAACATAAAATATGGAGAAATATTTCATATTTTGATTCCGACTTTGACTAATGGCATCGACGTAATTACTAGTTTAGCGTTGTTTCTGCTGAAATCCTCCAGTTTACATTAACAGTTCACACGTCGATAAAACGCTGAATATTAGGGTCCAGAAATGTAACTCGCTTTTTACGAGAAGGATTAGTTACAGGGATATATTTGTAATGAAAATAAGGGGGCTAAAAAAATTGGAAGACTCGGATGTCTTTCATTTCATTCTTTTTCTGGTGCTGCGTCGACGCCATTTTGGATTTTTGAGAGGCCACTAATTGGGGGGCTGGGTATTTATTTGAAGTCTTGGTGGACCTGGCGTGGTCTGCCAAAGTCACCGCCAGCCTGTGAGGCTCCCTTGTTCTGTCCCATCTGAAGTCCAATCATGTGCTTTCCAGCATCCAACTGATCCTGGGTGAATTCACGGACGTTCTCATCGGATTGTTTGGGCCCTAGGATGGGTCCATCGTAACCTGGCTGTGCCTGGGCCTGTTGGACAAAAATGGAACGAAAGAATAAGGATTACTCGAGTGATCTTTAAAGAAAACGGCCCCTTGATTAATAGATTATTTTCACTAAAGTAAAGATCAGTGTACGTCCCATAGCATGAAACCCAGAGTGAAACACAATATGACATCTGTTGTTAGATTCGAGCATTTTAAAACCGTACATCACATTTTCACTTAATACAGATAGAATGAATTTACAATGTGAAATAAAATGTCACTACGAGAACACTTTGTGGAAAACCGTAACACTGAAGTGTAACATAACACACGTCGAGTGTGATAAAGCTTCAATTAAGCGCCAAATTGTAAGGGTATTGCTAGGTGTAGGCCTACAGTTGGGTAGCCTAGTAAATAGGAACGTTTATCCGGCGTTTATCTCCTAGTGGAAGCAGAAATTCATAAGAGTTATATAATTATATAAGTTTTCCCGGTCAATTCAAAACTATTTACAACCAATTTAAAATTTCCAGCAACCAGTTTCGCCCGGAATGCGACCGCTCAAGAAAAAATCCAATGCTCAAAAATTAATTTAAAAGCTCGAAAAACGAATTTGCTATCTTTTCATGTCGAATGACCTATAGTCAAGGTTCAAGAAGCACTGTTTATTTCAACTGAAGAAACATTAACGAATTTGAATAAAAAAGAGTTGAGAATTGTTCGGGAAAACCCATATTTCTTAACACTAATTGTGAAGTGATTCAGAGTGTATGAGCCTACTTACATAGCGGCCAAGGGCGACAATGCACTGTGTGAACTGGGGGATGTTCTTGGATTCGTAAAGGTCGTTGACCTGGAAGACTTCTTGGTCCTTGAGTCCAAATGTCTTGCAACCGTTGATGAAAGATTCAACGTTTGCCCTCTGCAAGGAAAAAGGTAAATGTCACAAAGTTAGCGTTTATGTAATTGAACATTATATACTGTTGTAAGATTTACTGTATAAGAATTTATGCTTCTGTACAGAGATGTCAAGACTAATGAATAATTGCAACATAAGAAATTAGAACAAATATAACGCAAATAGGCTAGTTGAAGCAGATGAAACAAATGATTTGAATTCGTCAGCTTTTTCAACTATTTGAGTTATCTGTGTTTTAATTTCCAATGTTCTATTCATTCCGTAGGATTGGCATCTCTGTTTATATTTCAAAAACCAGGGGCCGGGATTTTGAAGTTTTATCAAAGGGGTTTGATGTATTTCGACACCTGATTTTAATCCTAGCTAGTGCTTCCGACTGTAAGGTTGCGATGCATTAAGGATGTGGGGGCCATGTTTGTTCAAAGCCATTTTGGACGCCATTTTAATTTCTGATACCGCTTTGATCGGTAGTTGTCCTGAATGCTTCCTTTGCATATGCGGTGTGTACTGAGGTGGCGTAGCGAACGTAAACCCGAGAGAAAAGTCAAAGTACAGTACATATAACAGGAGAAAACACATAATCATCACAAAAGGACCGGACCACGCTATCCTTTTCTCATCCGCTTTCCTTCCATGTGTGACGGTAGCATTAAAAGCATATAGCTAAAGAAGCTCCTCACACCTTTGAAATTAAACCTCCTATGGCAGAGAGGAATGTAACAGAAGGAAACAAGTGCAAGATCCAGTTTTTGCAGTAATTTTAGGGATATTAACTTCCAACAAATTGGTATATCTGTCACATTTACTTGCAGTTTTTGTGATATATGTGATGCAAGAACGTTATTATTCCAAAGGTGAGGATCTTTTCTTTAGTAGTATGTTATATAAATTACAAAGACAAATGGGCTTTGAAATAGAGCCCTCTATCCTAAATCTGGATATAGAGGATTTTCAAATACCGCGTTCACATTTCCACTGCGGGGCCATTAAAGCGTGTTAGAAAATGCCGTTTCCACCATTTTCCACCGTTTTTAGTATAGTTCGATTTTATGAAAATTTGCCAAAATAGTTGCTTTTTTTCCCCTCTTTGTTACACACAAGCCCCGCAGTCGAAATGAGATTGCGGCATAAAGAAGCCTTGGTCACATTCTACTCCGGAGCCCGGCTGACGAGTAAAAGGAAAAAAGAGCCGTTGGGCAAAACGTGACCCAGAGTGAAATGTGATCGAGGCTTACGGAGGGGGTGGATTCATGCAAATGGTTGAAGCCCTTACCTGCTTGAAGATTGCTGTGGAGTTTTCGCATTTCTTCACGGCACCAGGACAGAATTTGTTAACAAGCCTGATAAAAATGCACATATAATATGTATAGGGGTCACAGGATCAACACTAAATATACTCAGGGGAAAAGCTAGGACATGGCATACAAACTTTCAATCAACAGATCATTAAGGTTCTTACGTTTTATCTGGACAATCGCAAGGTTCTAGGAGACAGCATCAAAGGCACCACTCGCTTAAAAGTATATATAGGCGTGAAGAGCATTTCTGATTTATTTACGAAGACAGCAAAATTGTCTGTACAGGAAAGTTACGTTAAAAATATTCCAGGTTCTTAACCAGTTTAGCATTCGAAGAGTAATCAATTTCCGTTTAAATTTTAATATGTGAATTTTGTTATAGACGTTTTCCGCTTGAAATTTGAATAATAAAGTTTTGTGATAAGTCATACATTAGGCCCTACATGTGAAATCAAGGGCGATACATTAGACAATAAATGTGGCTCATCGTACGTATGCCTAGATCAAACTTGTCGGAAGTGAAAAGAAAAAAAAAATGAATGTATGATCTGTTGATTGGAAATTCATAGACCTTTGCGCGAGCATGCAACATCTATATACGTTTTATTCTACAAGAATACAAAGAAGATGAATTAATGTTGGTACTAATCTGGGAATCTAGTTTGGTATTATGTCGTGTATGACCATATTCTAGATCTAGAATTATATGTATGGCATCTTTTACATCTACATGTATAGTGCATGATACTATATAATTCTGCGGAAGTTATGTCAATTAAGAAACTTAGTAGCCATAAAATGTGTGTAGGGTATATTACATGATTCACAAAGGGCACAAGGTAGACTAGCTTTAAAAGCGAAATTAATTATACCAGCTAAGGCAGCTCTAATATTAAATTTCCAGCGCATGCAAGCATTGGTTAGTGCTCGGGTCTACAGAAGCGACGGTACAGACGGTAGCTACTCATTTACAGTTTTACTATAGGCTAACAAGGAATACATATACATGCAACGTATAGAGCAATTAAACAATATTACAGCTATAAAGCAAACAATCCAGGACCATAATTGACAACATACCTCTTCAGGTATATACCTCCGTATGGCATGCATTTCTCCTGCTCTTACTCACCTTCGCGAATGTATTTTTTGTAGCGTTCTCAACTTTCTTTACTGCGCCTGGTTTAAATGTGTTTATCAACCTATGGAAGTGATCGTTCGAATTCCGGACATGCAGGCGAAACAGAAAACATGGAAAGAAGTTCAAGCCCAAATCAATGCAAGATTTAAAAAAAAAAAAAAAAAAAAAAATGCACAAAAACATTTTTTTTAAAATTTCTTAGATATCGTGGTTATACAAGTAACGTGAAGAAGGGTCAATTAGCTCAAGTTAAAAAGTGAACAAAAATAGTTACGGAAGCATAAAATAGCAACCTTCAAAAGGGGACATTAACAAAAATTAGGTCATGTCAATTATTAACTGGTGACATGTTTTGCACTATATAAATAATAATAAAAAGATATTTCTACGAGAGGACATCCTAATGGGTTTGATGGTTACAAGGCTGGATTTAAACAAAAAAGAAAAGTCAAATCATGAACGAAGCAAAGTCCTGTCTTAGATCAAAATAAATGGACACACCACATGCTTAAGAGAGGCATGTAACAAAATAAATGTAAAACATTGACGTTCAGTTAAACAAAGTAATGAAAGATAAGAATCATTACGTGTTAAATTTACATTCCACAAAGCAGTGCGTTTTAAACCATTCCAGAAATGAGAAAAACAAACGGCCCATATCATTAAGCAGAATGTGCAATGAACTCAGATGCCGAGTTGATTGATGTATTCTATGTAAAATGTTTGATATTGAAAAACATGTCAATGACTGACATTACTGACAAATGATATGCTCTATGAGGGTTGAACTTAATGTAATGAGATATATATACCATTTAAGTATGATTAGTATTATACATGTCTATTATACGAAATAAAAAATATTGGAGATAACTCATACATGCGATACCCAGACAATCTGAGCAAATATCTTCTTCTTTATTATGTCAATCAAGTCTATCATTGGCATTAGATTCATCCTAATTCATCCAAAACAGATATTATTTTATGTTTCAAATAGTCGGTCAGAATCAATTAAAAATCGCATTTTGGAAAAATATGAAAACCCTTGAAAATTGATTGCTTTCATAAAAAACGCTCAATACTCATGCTTCACCAGGTCTATGAATAGGGAAAAAATGAATAAAAGACGTATTGAGTGTCAACTTTGAGAGGTCTATTATTAGATGAAATCCGTAAAAAAAAATTGTTGTTGAACGTTTTAATCGAACTGTGTAAGTTCTTAACGTTTAGAGTGCGATAATCTTTAATCTTTCATATTTCATTCCAAGACTTACTTGCAGAGAATGACGCCGTTCTTTAGGTCTTCGAAACCGTTGACGGTCTCGCCTGTGTGATGGACAATGAACTCAATGCACTGACGCTCAACCTCGGGGTCACGTTTTGACTCGATCTGCAAAAGAGTGAAGAAGAAGGAAAAGAAAAGAACGTTCGTGATTAGATCAAGATAAGCATAATTTTTTTTAAACGCTTTTATATAACGCAAAGCAAATCTGGAAATCATTATCTTGATACGTTTCACAGAACATATTACATTGAATAGAGGGAGTGCAGCAGCCAAATGCACTTTTGAACTTTTTGAATGTTTTTATGTTGTTCAAGTAATCTGATTTTGGTAAGTGATCTGTAGCAGTTTTCTGGTTGGATTTCGTCTCATTTAGATTGGATACCTGAACGTAATTTCCTAATTCGTTTCAAGTACTTTATGCAAAGTTAGAGACATTTCTTTAATTTGATTGCAAATGGCAGAGATAATAAAAGCACCTGCTCAGTGCAATTTTATGGTAATGTATGATTGAATGATGAAAAGGGAAGTAATAATAAGAAGGGCTGATTCTTGATTATGAAAGGGATTAAAAAAGGTAATGTATACGATGTAATGATTCTGATATGTATTATTCAATTAGATTTTGAGTAGAAGAATAAGTGACTTATCGTTGTATGGCTGGACGATTGCTTCATGAAACAAAACGATGCGATAGTACATGTCATTGAAATGTTATTAGCAGTTGATTGAAATGCACTACGAAAAATCAATTTGCGTTTGATTTCTGGCATGGTCGCAAAACTGCCATTAAACAGATTCAGAAAGATGTCAATTGTTACTTTCATGGTGGAGTATAACAAATCTAATGAGAAAGTGTTATGAAAATAATACTATACTCTTTTTAAGGCGATCTCTTGCACACAAGTCTTTTAGACAAAATGTTTACACGTATGAATATATAGATAGATAACTTGGTTAGTAATGTACAACCCATGTAAGCAGGGAAAGTAATAAAGCAACATAATGGTTTGACGGGATAGCGTCGCTTACAACTAGTTCACTGCATATGCAAACCCCGGCGTTCAAAACCTTATTACTCCCACCCCATACTAATCTCTCATGTTACCGCATCAGTCTGCGTACCATACCAGACTGATGCCTATATAAGGTACGAGTAGAATGCCGTAGCCCCTCTGATAACCTAACCCCGGGGAGGTTCAAATTGGCGCGGTCTGAGCATTCCTCCACTGAATAGCTTTTGCTGTACGTGTGTGTATGTACGCCCGCGTGTAGACATAATTGTTGGCTTTTAATTAAAACATTAAATGCCAGTTTACACATTCACCCACTGTATGAGAGTTTTGGGGGGTTTTTTTCGTCAGAAATGATGACAGAAGATCATCTCTTTTAAAAAACAGAGATTACCCAAAGAAGATTTGCAAATATAAACATGTATTAGAAAACGTTGTGCTCTCTGATTAGGTATTGTGTTTTTAGAAAAAAGTCGGATGAACTAAAAAATAAATAAAATAATAATAAAAAATAATAATTATATCCTCCTGGAGCAGATCTACCTTTTTTAGTCCTTGAGGCAGTAACTTAGCTAATAGATAGAAGGAATTCACGAATGTATTTCGGATTATCATAGTGACAATAAAATGTAATAGTACATTATGAAGACAATTCATAGTGAATTGCCTAGTTCTGGCCTTTCATGTTTAAAAATAATGGCCGGTAGTCTGAATTAGTATAAGCCTGCTAAATTAAGTCACCCTTCGAGAATACCGGCCAAAAACTAAAGCGAAACCGCATCTTGGTTCACTTTAATTGTTGACATCATCGAACCGAGATTAATAATACCCTGGGT
>CALNVZ010000218.1:23145401-23211148 GCA_940671915.1 Paracentrotus lividus
AAAAAAAAAAATGAATAAAAAAAAAAATAATAATAATAATCCAATCTAAAGAGCCCCCATAATTTTATACAGAGGAAAGCTAAAATGAAAAAAAAAAATCAAACAAAGAAATTAACAAACAAACCGACCACAAAAAGAAAAACAAGCAAAAAACGAAAACGAAGGCTGACAATAAGCTAAAATCAAACCAAAGACCCGAGCTATCGCACCCCTGTATGGAGTCAAACGAAAACGGGAAGAGGGCATTAAATAAGATGATGATCTTCATCAGGGGGAAGGGGTGGACGATAGAAAGAGGGTACATATTTCATCGGCGGAAACCAAACCCATTTGGGGTTAAGTTGAAACGCCCCTGGGATTGACGAAAGGTATTTCAACATTGCAAGGAATCTCGATTAGTTCCAAGAGAGGCCCTACTTTCCGTGTATAATGTTTCTAGATTTAAACAGACAGCAGAAGAAGGTCAACATATCTGGGGGATACCACAGCTTCAAATGGTTCTTATTGGCAGAGGCAACTATAAATGCGTGAATGTGTAAATTAATGTTCGTGTAAGGTGTGTCAGCAAAACAGACGAAACACATGCGTGGCGTCTTAATAATGGCGCCATGGTAATGAAGATCAATGCGTCCTGCAAGAAAATTTTCGGTGTCCTTAGACAGAAGAAAAAAATCGTACCGGTGTTATTTCCGTTTTACATAATAGATGTAACTAAATCCAAAGAGTAATTATTAGAGGAAAAATATGTGAATGAATCCAATAATAGTAAGTGTTGTTCTTTATCTCATTGAATACGGTCTGGTTATAGCTCCAACTGTTCCAAAAGTGTTCCATACACTTCTTAAATATTAATGTGGATAGATAATACTTGGCGGATTCTCATAATTAATGCAACAGAATACAAAATAGTGTTGATCGTGCACAAACAACTGATTAAGGATTCAACTCTTGATCAAAAGGGAAGGGGCCTCCTTTTCAAATTTCGTGCCACAAATTGACAATATAATACGAACGGAGTAGTTATAAACGACTAGCACAATCGGGAAACGTTTTCAGACCTTGATGGTGTTTATCGTCTGAAGCGTGCAATGGTAAATATCATTAAGAAATGTTTAAATATGAAATATCCTTGGGGAAGTATGGGGTATATGGAATGATTGTGAATGATTGTGACACATCCTAAACATGCTTAACGTAGATCAGACATTAGATGGAATAAAATGAGAAAATGATATTACCCCGCGTACTGCCTCAAATCAGAAATAATCCTAGGGATCTGTTTAAAGTTTTCTATTTAATGTAATATGTACTCGTTGCTGACATTTAAGTGTCACCTGATATATGTCAAGACATTAATTATTCAATTAGACACAGATCATGCATTCCATTGGACTCTTTCGATAGACCGGAAGTGTGTCTCTGCAAATGCAGTGGCAGCGGCTTGCAGCGGCAACAAAGGGACCATACGAAGACGCTTTTAATCGCAAACTTTCTTTCCGCTTACCTTAAGAGTATGCTGGCGCTGATCGCCCATAGGTGCAGCCTGGGTAGCCATCTCAATTAACTTTTCTTATCTACAACCACCACGGAACACGTTACTGCACCAAGGTTAAAGCTTTGTAGTACCAGAAAGACAAGCGGAGTATAGAACAGGAATGGTAAAGCAGGTTTGAAGAAGGTATTTCATGCAATTGAAGTTCCCAATTCCTGTTCGTTATATTTGTCCTTGAGACACGATTGGTGTTAAAGGAATCTCCGTACGTGTTCCTTGCGTGCTCCAATAGGATAACAAGTACAACCCCATGAGCAAAGACGGACGCGCGCAGATGACGTCGAAATAATTTACAAAGTATTTACAAATCCTATCAGGTTTAAGGTTGTTTTCCTAAAGTTTCGCCTTACCTTTGCAGCGTGTTTACGCTGATCGCCCATAGGTGCAGCTTGTGTCGCCATCTTGATAGGTTAGTGTGTATCCTAATACAAGATGAAACAAATCAATGTGAGAGAGGCGAGGATGTGCCTTTATTCAGAACAAGAGCCACAGCAACAGTGATAACTGAGAGTAAGTTGAAGTAGGACTACTTCAGCAATTACGATTTGTAAATAATTCGTACGCTCTGACGAGTTAGCACGCGCGTTGTCCTGCTTGATTTCTTTAATTAGAAGGTAGCAAGCGCGCAAAATAACAGGTCCTCACAGGTTGCACTGCAATCTCATTGGCCCGTTCGAGTCCACTCCCTCTTGATCCGCGCGTGCTTCCCAGACATAAGAAGGAAGGGGAAACGGGTGGATGGGCGGGTAACAAATATAGGGCATCTGGTATTGCACGGTAGGAATTCCCACTCGTTAGGAATGCAACGACCTTTTATGGGGTTAACAGGAGATGGCAGATAGTTCCTTTGAGGGAGGGAGGGGATTCCACATTTAGGCATAAGACATTCTATCCGACATTTGCTCCTTCGAGAGATGACTCAAACCCGAATTACCCAGGCCCCGATACAAAAAGTTTTAGTATTGAGGACCTCAACGCTGCGATGAAAACTTCTATCCGAATCATTAATATCGATCAATATCATACCCGCCAAACCCCTAGAGCACCTACCCCGCCAAACTAAGCATGCAGATATCACACACACCTTAACTATACACACCAGCGGCAGAGTCACACACACCACACAGCGCAACACAACCCCCTGCGCGCTGGAACTCACCAACCCCCAAAATCCTACAATGTTCAATTCCGGAAGGGTAATCAAATTCAACCATTCAGGAAAGGAAAAGCTGGCTAGTCATGACATAACATCTCATTCTTCTTCCTTAAAGATCAAGAACGAATTAATTAAACAAAAATGTTATAATTCCATAGTAACATGAGAAATTATGGAAATAAAGTCGAAGTATAAATCATGTGCATTTCTCATCCATGCGTACACCACAATAAAAAATGTCTTATAAAAACATAAATGAACAGTGAAAACATCAAATAGAAAGATGAAACCAATAAAGAATAAGTAAGCTCTGATATTTCTCCTCTCTCTATGAAAAAAGACACCTATGAGAATAGGACATAAGTAACTGTTAAAGTGTTACATAATAAATAACAATGGTTAAATATGCGTATTATATATTATTACGCGTTTTCTATATTAGTACTATATAACTATAGATTATCCAAGCATATACTAAATTCATTATATATGAAATCCTGTATCTATATATTAGTAGTATTCAAATAAAAGACTTCTAGAATACAGACAAGCTCGCTAAACCATTTAAATAATAAGATAACACACATCTAGCGAGCTAGTCGAAAATGTTATGACTAAACAGTTTTTTTGAGATGTTTATGTAAAAGGGAAGATTATAATAACACACTACATGAGGGATCCTGTTGTAAGTGTAGTTTGCTTGTTCTTTACTAAGAGGATTAATAAAGAAGAGACAATTATAACGGCACAATGAACAGATACTCTATATATGATGTCACGGTGTCGCAAAATTATTTATGAATCATTATGCGTGAAAGGGGGAATTGATCTATTATGGTCAACGTCACTTGTTAACAAACACAATGACTGTGGTTTAAGTCCCATACCACTACGCAGGGCACTAATCTATAGCCATAACTTCGCAGGACAGTATATTGAGTACATATGTAGGTTTATCGCTTATAGATCACTCTGACTTTGATATTGAAATGATTATTACTATAAAAAACAACATTAAGGTTTGCCTTAAATTAATTAATTAACATTCAAATAATAATTCTATTTTTTAAATATAGATAATCAAGTTTTTTAATTAAGGTCTTCTAGTAAGACCCATTAAATGCACTTATTCATAAGACCGATTTCAGCACAATAAACTAAGTAAATAATGTGTCGTAAGTTTTGAAAACAATGTTTACTTGTTCACGCAGCTACTTGATAACAATACCCATTAAGATGTATAAAATAAATGAATACTTTGAATGTAATGAAATCTGAAATAGTTGTCTCAATCTACTTAGTTAGATTTGCTATTGTATTTTTGAATGTACTGTATACAACACATATATAAACATATATATGAGAAATCGGTATCCACGAAAGACGATGGAGTTCGCAGAGACTTGATGCCCGAATAATTTGTACTTATGTATTCAATATGTTGCTTTTTGGTTTACTTTAAACTGTCACTGGTGTGACCACACTAAAAGCAGGTGTTACGCGATACTGACTGTGATATCATGTCATGTCAGTGATGAATGTTAAATAGTTTTGATAATCATTAAAAGTTTATCAAGTATGTGTAGGTATGCTCGAGTTTCATTGCTACCTACCTGAAGATCACAAAGTGTCGGATAAAAGTCCAAAAGGGATTAGGGTGCTAAAAAAGACACGAACAGCAACATTTTTATTCCCGACCTTCAAGTTTTACGAGCTAACAAATTCAACCGTTGCTATGGAAAATGAAGAGCCTTTGACCTTCTTACCTTCAATTTGAGGTAGCGCTGATCGCCCATTGGAGCCGCTTGTGTCGCCATGTTGGTAATGTGTGTGTGCGTGTGTGATTATCCAAGGAAAATAAGGAATCTCAAAATGGAAGATCAGATGGAACACCAAATCCACTCAGACGATACTGACACTATACCGACGAAACCCAGTATGCCGACTGAATTCATAGAACCTACCGGAAAGTTTATTTACCTTTTAGGTTCTGACCGAGTAATCGGAACCCCTAGGTCGGGGCAGATAGAGACGCGCGCGCACTTTATATTGAGAGAACAAACTGGAAGGGGACGTTCCTCCATGTCGATTGGGCGTTGGTATAGAGCTTCCCTTTTCATTTAAAGCGCACACGCGCGATCTAAATAGTATATAATTACGAGACGTTGGCCAGCCTGGTGAGTCATTACTGACCTGGCGACCCCCACCCCCATGTTATTTCAATTGACTCCTCCATTTAAGGTTTGCCCCTTCAATGGGCAACAAGGGTAGCTAATGATACGATTGTAGGTGTGGAAAAGATATTACCTCATTGCTGGGTCACAATAAACCCGGTTACTTGAACAGCAGTATTAATGCTTTCGAATAATAATTTTTTTTCTTTTTGCTATAAAGGGGCCTCCCTAATTCCAAAATTATTATAAAAATATCACAAACGAACAACTATTAAAAAAGTAATGCATGGGATTTATAGAACAAGAAAAATAATTCATTAGTCACAATATTTTTTATTAATGCAGAATTGCTAGTTTTATACTTCTTTTGTACTTCTTTGTGGAGTAATCATAATTTCATTAAAGTCTTAACTGAAGTAGTGACGAAGACGTTTAAACTGAATGTGTGGAACCATAAAAGAATAACAACTAATATATTCCCAATGATTTCGGCAGAAAAATATGTTTTCGCTGACGAATGAGCAAAGACACTATGAGCGGGCCGTCAACCACGTGGTCACCTCACAAAGCCACGCGGCGATCACGTGCAATAGGCCTGTAGGAATGTAAAGTTGCATGTCCACGGTTCGCATCGTGTCTGTGTTCGTAAGTGGATATCGTTCAGGTCAGATACGAAAGTTAGTTCTGGCCTCAACTGTAACTGACCTGTCCGCTATTCACTCACAATTTCATCTCTAATCCTACATAGGACATATTTAACAGACACTTTCCAATTTACCTTTGGATAAAAGAAATATATTTGAGTTTGGAATATTTAATTAAGCACTGTAAATATCAATTCATGTTAACATGCAAATATTACGTACCAACGGAACAACAATAATTGTTTTCTTAGTTCTAAATTTTAGTTTAAAAAAAAGAAAAAAACTCTTACATTAAAAACAAATACCAAAACTTTTTGTAAAGGAATGCAATGCAGCTCTACAACACTCGGACACTGCAGACTTTCATTCTAAATGTCAATCTACAAATTTGCCGCACACGATCCAAGTGAGGTGATGGGTACCGGTAGGAAGAAATTCCTTGAATGCTGTGAGCGTCATGTTGGGGTATACCCTAGCTAAGCCACGTAATGATAATATGATGCGCCTCGAGCAATCTACAGAGTGGATTTGGTGCAATACAAACGACATTATTATTATTATTTTTATTATTATTATTATTATTATTAATTTATTATTATTATTATTGCTGTTATTATCATTATTATTATTATTATTTATAGAGTCAACAAGGCTCAATAATAATATTACATTCCACAGTAAGGAATTTTCAGGAAAGTAAAATGATAAAAATGTATCCCCGCAAGCAGTTTTTCACCCATTCTTTGTTTTGATATAGCTTGTATGAAGATTTGACATAAATATAGCCATGAAATTTGTAGGTCATACGATTATTAGTTGTTCTGACTATCAAAACTATTATTAAAATCAACATCTTTGTTATTCAAAGATGGATAAGCAAGATATACTGAAGCAATCAATATACATAACTACAAAATATTTATACTTTTTGTTTTTAATGCATGTCACTTCCTGGTAAATAGACCTATTTGCCCAAGAAGCGTGAATAGGGGTTCCCGGAAAGATTTCATCTCATAATCCAATAGTTATTTCATGGGACAGAACGACATCGCATTCTAAACATACTTAGTATTTCATGCAACACAAGGAAATTACATTCTCCACATATTTTGGACTACACACAGACTGAAACTGTCGGAACAGGCGTAAGTCTTCAGTGACCCTACACCAGTTTAGGTTGTTGGCAGTGAAATTTTCCTGACACTTTCATTGAATGTAATAAAAACATGTCCAAAAAATTTGCAAGATGCATTCACAATGATTTGTTAATCTTCCAAAGCCCTTTAATAACAAAACAAAACAGTTTAATAATAGATCAAAATGTTCTAGGTTAAATTGTACTATGAACAAAATATGTAAAAAAAAAAAAATAAATAAATAAATTGACTTTTGAACGTTTACAACTTTTGCAATTTGTTCGAATTTGTATTTGTGTGAATATTCTAAAGGTATTTGGTCTCCTCCAACCAGGTGACAGCGAATCATTCCCTTAGACATTTGAGAGTCATATAATGGCAACCACGATGTAACAAAAATGTATTGGTGTGTAATATGACTTCATTATTATATAAGTTCATCTTGGGGTTAAGTTTTTTATGCAAAAGTGAAAATAAATGAATTGAAATAAATGAATTGAATTAATAGCACACTTTATATATTATCAAAGCCCGGCCGTAATGTATGACATTATGATTTTTATAAGTTCATATCAGGGGCAGAGAGCACAAATTTATAAAAGCAAGGATTTATATATATGACGTCATTACTTTTATCATCATGTTAAAATCGGGCAATGATAGTACAACTTACACATTTAGAAGGTAAGACATGTTCTCCATGACCATTTTATTATTGTAACTTCATATCAGGGGAAGAATGCACGGAATCTAATAAATGACATTATAAGATAGTCAGATCGGAGAAAGATAGCATATTTAATGTAGTTTTCAAGTAAGGATTTCAATATCACATGACATCTCTTTACGGAATTAGCACATTTTGTATACTGTAAAGTGTAATATATTTTATGTTATCACTATTATTCTAAGTTCATATCAGGGGAAGATAGCACAATTTATATTCCACATACTAAGAATCTTGCAACGGGATTGGTCAAAAGTCAATCACGTGATAGTTGTCAAGCATCACGCGCAATGATAGTACTTTTGAGTTTCGCATATTACTTCAGCGCCCCACAGACCATTAGAGCCATAACGCGTTATAACTTAAGTTTTATTTAGGACGCGTGAAAAAAGTGCATTGCCACTCGCTTTTTTGGTACTATCATTTGCCATCACATGCAGTAACAGATAAATTCCTCTGTGACGTAACAATTCATTTGTTAAATTGCTTTGTTGTGTCAAAGTCACTTCAGCCCATTGGAGTAGGCCTACGCGCTAAATAAATTGCGCGCACTTTATTTGAACGCGTTTACGTTATACGCGCAGGCATATCAATGACTTCAGTGGATTTTCCTTTTGAGGATCTAGGAAACCTTGCATTTTTAACCCAAATATTGGTTTTCCCCTAGCTATTGAAATGTTTCAGATGTGGAATATAAAGCAAATAATAACCTCTTGATTTTAAGTGACAAGGAAAACTATCACTTCCTCGGCAAGCTGAATGGGCACGCTATCTCTCCTCAGCTTTGCTTCGGAGAGATAGCTATCCAGCTTGCCTGGGAAGTGATAGTTTCCCATCACCTGTATCAAACGGTAACTGTTTGCTTATTATACAGGCTTAAAAGCGATGAATGTAATATAATATGGCATTATTGTTATCATCAGATCAAGGAACATAAAAAATATATATATACTTCAAAAGCAAAAATTTAGTATATTGCATTGGTATCATTCTAAGTTCATACCAGGAAAATATAGCACTTTTTAATGTATTCTTTAAAGGCGAGGAGTATAATGTATGACGTAATAATTATTATAATGTTCAAAAAGGGGCCATGATAGTACATATTCATCTCTATAGGGACTAGCACATTTCGTTTACTATAAAGTATAATATACATGTATGTCATCAATATTTTTCTAAGTTCATATCAGCAGAAGATAACGCAATTTTATATATTTGAGGAGCGAGGAGCGAAATATTTGCATTCATTGTCATCATATGATCTAGAGAGATAGAACATTATATATTTAGAAAACAGGATGTTTAATCTGTGTTATTAGCATCATTGTAAGCTCATATCAAAGGAAGATAGGACTTTTTAATATTTTCTCTAAAGGCGAGGAGTATAATAACTCATGTAAAAAGTATATTCATTACGTTCAAATCGGGCAATGATAGTACAATAATTCATCTCTGTAAAGGGACTAGCACATTTTGTTTCCTATAAAGTGTAATATTATGTCATCAATATTTTTCTAAGTTCATATTAGCAAAAGATAGCACATTTTATATATTCGAGGAGCGAAGAGAGAAATATTTGCAATCATTGTCATCATATGATCAAGAGAGATAGAACATTATATTCTTTGAAAACAGGACATTTAATGTGTGTTATTGGTATCATTTTAAGTTCATATCAGGAGAAGACAGGACTTGTTAATATTCTCTCTAAAGGCGGGGAGTATAATATATCATATAACAACTATAATCATTATGTTCAAATCGGGCAATGATAGTACAATTCATCTCTATAAGGGGACTAGCACATTTGTGTCATCAAAAGAAGATAGCACATTTCTATATAATCTTCATAAAAGCGAGGAATGAAATATATGGTATCATTATAAAGTATCATCAGATCAAGGAAGATAGCACGTAATTTACTTTGAAAGCAAGACGTTTAATGTATATTACATTGATATTGTAAGTTCATATCAGGGGAAGATAGCACTTTTCTAAATATTTTCTCCAAGGACGAGGAGTATAATGTAATGACGTCATTACAATTATCATCAAGTTCAAATCGGGCAATAGTAGTAAAATTCATATATTTAGAACTCAAGCCGTGTTCTCCGTTACATTGTCATTACCATAAATTCATATCAGGGGAAGAAAGCACGTAATATGACAATTACATCATGAAATACTAAAATCGGAAAAAGATAGCATTTTCAATATACTTTAACATTAAGGAGTTGAATATAACATGACACTTCTATATTCGTATTAGGCATTTTTGTATACTATAAAGTGTAATATATGTCATCAATTTTATTCTAAGATCATATCAGGGGAAGACAGCACATTTTCATATCCTCTTAAAAGCGGGGAGTGTAATATATGCCATCATTATTATTATCAGATCAAGAAAGGTAGCACATTATATCCTTTGAAAACAGGACGTTTGACGTGTGATATTGATATTATAATACTAAGTTCATATCAGGGGAAGATATCACATTTTATATTCTCTTAAAAGCGAAGAGTTTAATATGTGGTATCATTGTTATCGTCAGATCTAGGAAGGTGGGGCATTGTATATTTTGAAAACAGGACGTTTAATGTATGATTATGATATTATCATACTAAGTTTGTATCAGGGAGAAAAGGCACAGAATCTAATAAATGACATCATGAAATACTCAGATCGGAGAAAGATACCAATTTTGATATACTTTGAAAGTAAAGACTTCAATACAACATGACACTTCTTTATTCGGATTAGACATTTTTGTATACTATAAAAGTATAATATATGTCATCAATATTATTCTAAGATCATACCAGGGGAAGACAGCACATTTTTATATCTTCTTAAAAGCGAGGAGTGTAATATATGGCATCATTATTACTATCAGATCAAACATGGTAGCACACTATATCCTTTGAAAACAGGACGTTTGATGTGTGATATTGATATTATAATATTAAGTTCATATCAGGGGAAGATAACACATTTTTATATACCCTTGACAGCGAGGATCTTAATATATGGCATCATTGTTATCGTCAGATCAAGGAAGGTAGCACATTATAAATTATGGTATAGGGGTCCTAAAGCTACGCCGGGTCTTAAATCTACGCACTACAAAATACGCGCTAAAGTGAATGGAGCAAAAATATGCATTCGCATAATACAGGCGCCGCGATAGCAAAATAGTGGTCATTGCAAAGTTTAAAACTCCTTCTTCTACGGCTAAAAATAGAAGCAAGGTGTTTAAAAGGTAAATAAAAAGTATGATATTGGTGTCCTTGTAAGTTCATATCATAATTTTAAACACATTTTTATTTTTAATATACTCTCTAAAGGCGATAAGTTTAATATATGACGTCATTGCTGTTATAATGTGTTGGAATCAAGCACGGGCGTAAATCCCGGGGGGATGGGGGATCGTCCCCCCCCCCCAGATTTTGAGGAGGGGGGGATGGCCTGTACAAACATCCCCCCCCCCAGTTTTCAAGAAAGAAATGAAAAAAAAAATACACTAGATAATTGTGTTATTGATTTAAATAGCGCTTTCAATACTAAAAAATACCTCTTTTTTTACTCCAAAACCCCCAAAAATTTCCTGCTCGGTCGCTATGCGACCTCACACTAAGTAACAAACATTAACCTACGTATAAAAAGGTTGGATCCAATGCCCTCGTCCGGGGATAAACCTTAGGAAAGAGCACTGCTGGGAAAGGGTGTTGTTGACAATCAAAAACATTAATACAGTTGTGTGCGGGCTAGGTTGTTGGAGGGCTTGGGGCCTGCAGCCCACAAAATTTTCATAGCAAAGATTATGGATTTATTTCCTATCGCGATATCAGCGATAGGAAATAAATCCATAATCTTTGCTATGAAAATTTTTTATTTATCTTTTTAAAAATGGATACAAAATTTTCGGCTCGCACTTCATTCCCGCTGACCTTGAATAGGATCTAGCCTATACTGCCCAAAATAATATTTCCAATTTTTAGCTTTAAAATTTTGGCTCGCGCTTCGCGCTCGCATTACTTTTTCTATTACTAAAATGAACAGGAATCAAGGCAGCCTTAAAAGTATATACATTCAAAGACAAATTTTCTTTGTACCTCCTCCCTCTCTTCAGGTCTATGCCTCTGATCTAAAATGTCCCCCTATTCAGAAAATGTGCCATTTTTCCATCGAGACCCCCATTCAAATCCTTTCCGCCGGCACTTCTATATATGTCTTTTGTTTTGTTTTTTCGCGTTCACGGTTACTATATATATAGGACCTTTAATGCACAAACATATATTTCAGCTTAAAATTTTCGGCTCGCGCTTTGCGCTCGCTGATACTAAATAGGAACTACAATGCACAAATATCTCAAACTTTTACCTTAAAATTTTCAGGTCGCGCTTCGCGCTCGCATTAGTTTTCCATTACTAAAATGAACAGTAATCAAGGCAGCCATTATGATTCTTAAAGGCATACATTCAAAGACAAATTTTCTGTGTATCCCCTCCGTTTCCGAATATATTTCCCTTCAGATCCATGCCTCTGATGTAAAGTGTAACCCTTTTTAGAACGGTGCACTTTTTTTAAAATCGAGACCCGTGATTTTCAAATCCGTTCCGCCACCTCTACTATCATTATAGGCCTATATATATTTTTTTTCGCGCTCGCGGATACTATATATATATTATGACCTTTAATGCACAAACATATCCAATTTCAGCTTTAATTTGTTGGCTCGCGCTTCGCGCTTGATAATACTAAATAGGAGCTATAATGCACAAATATTTTCAACTTTTAGCTTAAAATTTTCGGCTCGCGCTTGGCGCTCGCATTAGTTTTTCCATTACTGAAATGAACACTAATCAAGGCAGCCATAAAAGCTAAAACAATACATTCAAAGACAAATTCTATTCGTACCCCCTCCCTCTCAAATCCATTCCGCCGTATATGGGTGTTAAAAACGTGTGTCACGAGTGCTTGTGTAGGCCTATATGTCAAACAACGATGAGCGACGAATTGCAACATTAGTATCGCCCATCATTCCCACCCCCCCCCCCCCACACCTCGACACGGATTTACGCCGCTGGAATCAAGCAATGAAAGTAAAAATTGTGTTTTTAGAAGGCAAGACGTGTTCTGCATCAAATTACTGTTATAATAAGTTCATATCAGGGGAAGAAAGCACAGAATGTAATAAATTATACAAGCATTTTTTGCTTATGTTAGCTGGCGGGGGAGGGGCAGTTGAAATTATCCATTACGAAAATGCGTTCTTCTTTTAGGGTCATTAAAATTATATTATACAGCTCTGGTCTAATGTTGGACACGTCAATTCAGCGCTAGACCCCTTCTGATCTACAAGAGTACATGGTCCAATGACGTGTGGCACGCAAGCAGGTGTTTCATAGTCTGCAAATCACACACATCTTCTTTGTACCCCCACGTTTAAGGACTTTATAAGGACCTTACAGCGTCATGTGCCTGTCCTAAGACGGTTCAGGCATGACCCGTTTGGCCAATGGACCACCGTGAAGTACCTTCGTTTATGGCCAGTGCCATGAAAGGATTCCATGAAATGAAGGAAACATGGTGTTGTTTTCAGTCTTTTATTGCCAGATTTATGACTGTAAAAAGGATAAGGTGCATATCCTCCTGTATTTTAGTCTGTCCTGAGACTTCTCGTCTGGTCTGATGTGTGGTGGAGCTATACCACACATCAAGTACAAATTTTGTAATACTGTATGTCGTAGACATCTGGGGAGCATTTCATGAAACAAATATTCACTGATTCTCACGGACAACTGTTATAAGCTACTGGAGTGCTTGCATCTGATTGGCTGAGTGCAAAAATGTCGGATAAAACGTCCGACAAGTCATTTCATGAAACGCCCTCCTGATATAGCTCTACTTGCAGTATTGAAGACTGGGTCTATCTTTACATCATAAGATCATCTACTCCACAAGGATGCAACGCAGCTCTGTTGAAACACTGGATTTGCCACTGAACGGGTTACAGGATTTATTTAACAGCAATCATATAGATCTGAAAGGCTCCACCTAGCCCCCATTTAACCCAAGGTAATTGATATCCTCGTTAAATCACAGGCCTACGTCACACGGTTGACCGGCAGACGATTCCATTCTTCAGTTCTTGCAATATTACCATTCGAATGTACTTTCTTTTCCTGGAAATGAATGAAATAAGTTTTAATTGAAAAATTTTAATATTCTATCTTGTTTTAATGAAAAATAGTCTAATTTAAAAAACCGGAATACGCTAAAAAAAAAAAAAAAAAACGTATAAAGTAATAATAATTATAATGTGTAAGCTCAAGTTATCTTACTTGTCAAGAAATTTAAATTTGTCGTATCTGTAAAAGAAGTGTCAATGCATGGGCGAGCTAAAGATGTTCGCTAAACAAAACAAAATCATACGGAGGATAGAACACAATCATAAGATCTTGGCGCGTTGCACCCAACGATGGCATGGACATACGTATTCTAATTAGTGGCAACTCAAAAGTCTAATGTTAATCCTCAAATCGAAAACAATAAGGATAGAATTGATTGGAATTGAAGAAAATCTTCCGACGTGTAGCTTTTGGAAAGAATAAACAGATACAATAAGAGTGGAACATAGCCACCATTGAAGGGCTGAGAAGATCCCATTCCTCAATTCCTTTTACGGCACTGACACTATTTTCAGGAACATGATACCCCTTCTCGATGGCGCCTATGAACTGGGGTAGGATGATACCTGAGCCTCACATGCCTCTCTGTAACGGAAACTCATCAATGAGGGATGGGAGAAGGGTTTGGAGAGTGAAGGAGTTGTATGCTGGACTGGCAAAGACACACTTGGAGTACATTGATATAGAGCTGGTTGTGAATTTTAAAAGCTACGTGTTTGAATCCATGTTCCGTTTAGATTAACCAATGTCATCACGAGCTTGATTGGGAGTCGAGGGCAACATGGGTTGACGATGTTATGGCTACACCCATTTTCAATTTATTGAAGAAAATCTTTTACTACGACGAAAAAATATCTTCAAGGTAAAATGACTTCCCCTTACACAAAGAAGAATACCGTTTTAAATAAGTGCTGACTGATTAATGATACGCCCCATCAATGATTAAATGAGATCCTCTGACATCAGGGGTGGATAAAAAAAATCCTCTGACATCAGCATTTCACACCATTTCACTCAATTATAAACTTCTGGTTACCGACATAGGTTGTACAACCGTACACGAAAATCCGTAGCGAGCAAAGTTCGCATGACCTACATTATATACGTCTTTGTAACATTCAAATCTTTTTGCATCGATTGCTTGGTTAGAGAACCCCCCCCCCCCCACATTATCATCAGCTTAGAATGATGTGTTGTATACTTTCCAATGACCAATAAGTATTCAAAATTTCCACAAGTTATGTTTCATAAAGCGACAACATTTATGTACAAAATTAAACAACAATTCGCCAATTTGTGATTAATGACCGAGATCATGTCATGATGGGGCATGATGACCTGATGGTATATGTCATGATTATAATGGGCTGGTATCATTTTGGTTGTTCTCTTTCTTACCTTCGCATGGATCGCCCGCCACATTCCGAGTAGCGGGCCGCGGTTAGCACGAGACATGATGGTGGTTGATGATTAAGACACAAGGAATGGACAAAACTCTCAAAGCTCCAATGTCAACGGTCCCACAAATCGCTGCACTTACTTAGCCAAGATATTTTATCACTCTCTCCTGAATTAATACCTCACTTATTTTCCAATGAACAAGGGGTGAGTAATCCTTAAAGCGTTTGCGCGGATAGAAAATCCGTTCAAAATCACGGTGCACCGCGGGACGGGAAGGAAAGTGAGCAAAAATGTACTTCAGAGATAATGAAAATCAGCTGTGACCGATTCGAGGGAAAGTTAAATGATTTGGATCTCTATGCTCCTACTCGTCCCTACCCACCCTCTGGACCTGGGCCACATATCATAAGAAGTGTTAATTACACCCCTTCCATTATTAAGTACACCTCTTGATTACAGAATCGAGGCTATAAAATTTCATGGGGCAGGAGAGTCTGGTATTATCTTAATGAAATCAAACATGTTGATGGTGTGAAATTGTAGTCGAAGGAAATGGTCCAACAGGAATGTGTAGGGGTGGGTTACGTGTTGAACGTGGTGTCTACAACCATAGCACTCATTCTACTGAAGAAAGTTCAGGACTATTTCTTAATAAATCTGCCATGATCAATCCTTACACGTTTAAACTGAAGGTGAAAGTTTTTACACGAGAATGTGTTTTCACGAAACGATTTTATGTGGGCCTTTTTTATTTTTTTTAAATTTTTTTTTTAGTGTTAAAACTATTAGCATCCGTTACCAAACGGTTGACGGAATCCTTATCGAAGTTAAACGGTCCTTCAAAGTCCTAGGCATAGTCATGAAAAACAAACAAAATGAATTTTAAGTTCTCTATTCATACGCCTCCTGCATTTATAAACCCAACCTGTTTATTTACATAATTAATATATATGTAAAACATCAAAATGTAAGATATATTTTATCCGTTTTAGATATATGAGCAATAACATCACACAGGTGGTATGCCCAATGACTATTCTTTCAAACATCGTTAGTCTGAACCAGTTCTTAGCCAACTGTGATTTTAAAAATATTGTTTCTCTTGACATTTTTCTTAAATAAAAAAATAATAAATATGATTTCAAAATCGATCCAAAATTATTTTCAAACAATAATTTTTATATGTCATGATGTTCGATATCTGAATACATGCTTCCTTATCTTCCTTACTTTATTTGCAGGTGTTTGTTTTATTTGACTAATACATTCTGTTTCTCTTATCCATTCTTCTTTCTCTTTTCTCCCTTACAGGTTTGGCTCACACTTCTCTTTTGTTTTTTGTTTTTTGTTTTGTTTTAATGTCTTCCCCTTGTTCTTTTACCTGTTTCACTTATCTATTTATTCCCCCCCCCTTACTTCTTCTTGTAGGTCTATAACACACAGGTCTACTAGGTGTTTTTTTCATTGGCTTTTTCTCTCTTCTGTCACTCTTTTCAACCCCTTAGCCCCTACTCTAATCCCTTCTTTGTTTACTCTCTCCTCCCTCTCCCAGCTAATCATCTCTCTTTTGTTCCAGTTTGCTGTTTGATCACACCTCTTCTTGCTTTTTGATTGGCTGGCTTCTTCACACCTTTTACATCCCCCTTTTGTTCCCTTTGTTCTCTTCCTTCTGGCTTGCCACTTAGGTGTAGCTTTTTTCTGTCTTTCTCTATATCCATGTTTGTTCCCTACTCTTCTGTGTCATTTTGTCTCTGACGAAGATTCTGCTAGGATCGAAAGCTCAGGCTCCTTTTGACTTCATTTTACTTTATTCAGTTTACGTTTCCCATGATGAGTCCTATTATCAAGATCTTGGTTGGTATTTTAATGTTTTATTTACCGGTAGTTCTAGACCTGAGCATGATAAGTAAAAATGGACAATACTAATCTAGTGTTTGTAATGTATTATGATTGTATCATGCATCAGGACGAAGGTGTTTCGTTCATGTTTGTATTAAAGCAGAGGCTAGGATTAAAGGATCAACATTGTCAGACCTACCCGTGGGATCGGTAGCAGTACTATGACAACAATATAAGCAGAGAGCTCGAAGTAAAAATATTGAGAGAAAAATAATAATAAATATAAAAACAAAGAGAAAAGTAAAAATATAAATCTCATACTTTTTGTTATTTTACAGTACTTATGAATAAAAAGACAATAGAAAGAAGGACTAAAAAAAAATCAACGTTCATATTGTGGTAATATGATGTGAGTGACATATCCAAATATAAATCTTCATACTTTTTTGTTATTTTTACAGTACTTATGAATAAAAAGACAATAGAAAAGAAGGACTAAAAAAAATCAACGTCATATTGTGGTAATATGATGTGAGTGACATATCACAAATGCTTACTTAATAGAAATCAATATGAAATAGGTATAAATCCCATTTTCTTTGCTTATTTGTTTTTGTATTAAATATTTCTGGATATTTTCACTCATCGTTCATATTTGAATAGAATTCAATTATATAAAGTATATTATTTCATATTTTAGAATTTTTTGTAATTCCTTTTTCAATTAGCCTTTTTTCCGGATGTTTGCATTTACGAAGACTTAAGAGAAAAGTCCATCCCGCAATTAAGTACCAGTTCTACCAAAATAGATAAAGAGTAAAACGTAAGAATGATAAGGGAAGGTTAGACAAAGATCTGACAAAGAATGGACCTAAACAAAAGTTTTTAACTTTGAGAAGTCACTTGCAAGGTGCTCTGAGTGATAAATGTTCCGTTCTCACTTACTTCCTTTAACAAAGCCAACTTAATTTCTCAGTAAACTTTCCCTTTTATTACATTGTGTTTAATAAAGAAAATATATAAATGTAAAGAACTAGATCTCCGGCAATACGACACCTTAAGAAAGGATAGGCCCTCCTAACAGACTCCTACCCATTAATCAGTACGGTAAATAGATACACTTGTTGCACTGAGCAGACTTCCATTTATCAGCGCGGACACGGAATCGTGTGCGTAGAATTTATGTGGGTGAGTGTGTGCGTAGGACATGTGCGTGAGGGTGTGCGTAGGATATGTGCGTGTGGGTGTGCGTGAGGGTGTGCGTGTAAAGAACATCGGGCGTCACGATGGGAAAATGTAGGTCTTAGCTGTCTGGCTCACCTGCGTTACGTTACAAAGGCTTATTAACACATTCCACCCGACGGAAGTTAATCGCATCAAGAAGATCTAGCTTCGAAAGGGAGGCATTTGTATCAGTTTTTGCGTACACATCTATGTTATTATTTACTTAATATTTACCATAATAGACGTCGCAATTCGTAATATCTTCTGGTAATGCGATAATTGTTTTAATTCAGTCGATTTTCCTGAACTGCCACCTCTTACGTTGTAAACAATGTGTACATTTTATAACTTTTGTATATTTGATAGATTTTCATTTCTCTATTTTCATTTATCTATTCTTCATTTACATTGTCTTTTTTTGCCCCACCTAAATTATTATTTTTTTTTTCAACTGGAATAGGTAGAATCCTCCTTTAATGCCACACAGTCTTGTCTGTTGCTTGCAATGATAATTGATTTAACAACGACTATCGAGTGACATTTGCACTTTATAGGGCCTACCACCATACACAATGGCGTCATGTGTATTCGCGGATACAACACACATGAATAAAATTGAAAGAAAGTTCTGGAAGAAAACTGTCCTACCTAATCATGTTGGTAACGTTCACATCAGACTAGAGGGGATGATACGAGTTAAGCTTATTGAACCTTTTTCGTTCTAGTATTATAATATTTTTTCAGGTAGCTGTGCATGTTTAAAAATTGTATAGAAACGAACAACCTTTTACCTAGATCACATGAACAAAAAAAATCATTTTCCATCTTTTCGAAAAATTTTAGGGCCTATGTTCATATCTTCATATGAAAGTTATGACATCATTTTTATCGGGGGGAATTTTTTTACTAAAATTCGGTATATAATTATGTTATGATCCCTTTTTCTTATAAAAGACTTATACATATTTCATCGTAGAAACAACTGTGTGATAATTGTAATCATACATGATTAGCATATTACACGATAATGATTGTTCATTGACTGAGGTCATACTAAAAATAAAGCATGAATAACATATATAAACTTGAGTTAGGCCCATTATTATTTGATGTGCCTTTGCTGTTTCGTTTGGATAGTATGCAACAAAAATATACGATCACGTGGGGATTGTTTACACAGTGTCTTCCTATTATGAAAGTAAACTAAATATTTATACAACAGATACTATCTAAAATTTTGAAAGTAAATATATTATATGCCTAATGAATGAATATCATTGAAATCGATAAAGGCGTACTAGTCAACATTTAATTTTTAGATCAATAGCTTTAATTCAAAATTTGAATTATAATGGGCATGAAGAGGCTGAGATGATACAATATTGACTTAGCTACAATAGTATGCTTTCGTGGGCCTATTGGGGTTGATGTACACACAACCCGGGCAGCGTGGATACAGCTCAACCATGCCTACCGACCCTGTTCAGGGCTACGAATTTAACTACACATCAAAACGTTAAACCCTACTCAGATCAATAGTGTTAATCGGTCCGTGCTGCCCCACATTCGTAGGGTCAAGAATTTGGTGTCCAAACCATTTCACCCAAACCTGTTGCATTATTCTAGATCCAGACCATTAGACAATAGTGACAGAACGGTGATGAAAAGAAAGAAACATTTATCGAGGCCTTACATTCTTGGAGCCGGACGACTGCAATATTACACAGCCACAGCACATGCGTCTGCATTGGTCGGGTTACGTACACGGCCATATTTTAATCAAGCCCTGGACTTTACGAGACCATCAATGTCACGCTACACTTCCAAGACAAGTCAAAGGTCATCGTAAGATCTCAAATTGATACAAATAAAAATGATGATGCACCTACCTTATATCTAATGGCACGTGATAGTCCATACGAGGGGCCCTGATTGGCCATACACATCGCCATCCCGTTGGAATCTGGTCTATTTTTGGTAGTGCCCCTCTTGCTCTCAAGCCCCCTCCCACAAACACACCCTCTGGAATGTGCTTTTAATTTTATTCACAACAAAGATGAGATTTTCAGGCCGATCTAGTGACCACAATAACACGCACACTTGTCGCCACTCTGTACGCTGCCGTGGGGCCCCCGGTCTCAAGCTGTTCTAATTACACCTTCGCGGGAGATCGATGAAAAGAGTATTCTGATTGGTTAATTAGCCTCTTGGGAATTAGTATGCATGGAATTATGATCAAAGCCGTTACGTGATTGGCTTATAGTTGACAATCAAACTATTCCAACCACGCGGAACGGTCTTCGTGTACTTTCTACGCATCAGATGCAATACGACGTGGACAATCAACTATTAGCTGCCAGACAATCGCCGCAGTCGGTCGGGATATTAATTCACTCTAACTTTTATTTGGGAACGATCCGCCAGTCCTCATCTGAATCTACTAACACCTAGACTGCTCAAGCACTGTCATCCAGCTCAACAGAGACAAATAGGTGATGAGTGAAAAGGACTAGATAAAGTGTTTCTTCGATTTTATACCAGCTGTTCATACATTGAAATATGTTGCGGAAAGAAATGTAAATGTGCGTTCTCACCACGTGGATAGCAGTGTAAAAACTTGATGTAGAAAAAAATCAGTCTAGTACATCTTTGCTATGACTAATGTAATTATGTTTCTCTTTAAAAGAAAACCCAAATGGGTTTACTTAGTTGAACTAAAAGGTGGAAGAGGAGAATGCAGACAAAATAAAGTCTATTCCCCTTTTAATTTCTTGTTATTTCTATTTCCAAATTAAGACTAGTTGTAAACTGTTGAAACCATTAATACGCTTTTTCATTATCAAAGAAAAAATTAATTATACTTTACTGATACCCATACAATACATATTGACATTTATTTACACACTTTTATATTTGTAAGGCTTTTTGTTAAAACATTAGAATATATTATTTTAGCCCATGATAGAAATATAAATGTCTTGAAGTGTCTACTAGTATAACAGTAATCTGTTGAAGAAATATTCATTTTAGTTTATTGCTGTCTGCATATTGTCAGGGCTTTCTATTTATACATAACGAAAAGACCTCGTTCCTATTATGTATGGCCTGTTACGCCTGGTAATGTCGCAGCGACGCACATAACGCTACATCAAAGCGAATGTCATGATCATTGTTTACGTCTTGGTTCAACCTGTGACGTCACCATCCGAAAGACGTGACTGGGACTCGAACCTCGGTCCGATCCCAGGCCCGTAACTAGGGGGGGGGGGTTCGGGGGGTTCGAACGAACCCCCCCCCCCGCAGGCGAGCAGGGTCCGCTTGACCAAAAAAAAAAAATTAAAACCCCCACTTTTTGGCAGAAATGCAGCAGATACTTGAATAGAAATACAAGAAAGGGCGATTAAAACACTTTGCTTTCAGTCCCCCTACATGTAAAATCTTTCGCTCGCGCTTCGCGCTCGCAACTTTTTTTGGGGGGGATAATAATCATGTTTTTCATAACAAATTACGCAGGAATTACACTTAAACCTTTTCGCAGGAATGTTTTCGTTTGCATTTGTGTTCTATTTTTATATTTTTAAATGATTGTTATCTTCAATTTTAGGAAATGATATAACAGAAATAATTGCCCAATGGCAGAGGCGGTGGAACCGGGAGGGGGGGGGGGGGGGGGGCAGGGGGCACAGTGACCCCCACTTTTGTACCCCTATTCATGACCAAAATGTGTCCCTTTTCTAAGCTAAAAAGTGTCATCTTATACTAAAAAGAAGCCTTTCAGAGTTTTGAAAAGACCCGTGGACAATTTCTGTTTAAAAGGGGCATTTTCCATACTAAAAACGGCCCTTTGTTACTCCATATGTCTTTTAAAATCCCAAATTTTCGGCTCGCACTTCGCGCTCGCGAGTACTAAATAGGGTCCATAATGCACAATAAACTACAATTTTGAGCTCAAAGTTTTCTCCTCTCGCTTCGCGCTTGAGGATAATGGGGTCTAACAGAGGCGGTGGAACCGCGGGGGCAGGGGGCAGAGTGCCCCTTTTTTTAGCTTAAAAATGTCCCCTTTATACTAAAAAGAAGCCTTTCATACTCTTTAATAGTCCAATGGACAATTTCTTCAAAGGTGTCACTTACAATACTAAAAAGTGCCCCTTTCTTTACTTCATAATTATCTCTTTTAAAACCCCAAATTTTCCTGCTCGGTCGCTAGGCGACCTCGCACTGTAAACTTAACAAACAACAAGTATAAAAAAAAAAAGGGTTGGACCCAGTGCCCTCTGCTGAACACAAACCTTGTAAAAAAAATTGGTGTAATTGTGTTTGGGCTAGATTGGGGATGGTTTAAGCTAAGATTATTAATGAGCCAAGATTATTTTGTATCTTCAACATGGAACCTAAAAAGAGTTTATAAGGCACAATTTTTAGCTCAAAACTTCGAGCTCGCGGATACTAAATAGGCTCTATATTGCACAATAAACTCCAATTTTTATCTCAAAATTTTAGGCTCGCGCTCGCGCTCGCATTCCTTTATACCATTACTAAATTAAAAATGAAAGCCATTAAGATTCCTAAAATTTTCAGCTCGCGCTTCGCGCTCGCGGATACTATAAGTAGGGTCTATAATGCACAATTAACCCCAGTTTTGAGCTTCGTGCTCGCGGATACTGAATCTAGAGTCTATAATCATGATAATGCATAGTTTACTCCAAGTTTTACTCAAAATTCTCGGCTCGCGCTTCGCGCTCGAAAAAAAAATTCTTGAAAAAGGTCCACTTTTTCAGATTTCGAACCCCCCCCGTAAAAATCCTAGTTACGGGCCTGGATCCGCAGTAGATTGTAGGCTCATTTTCTTTTTCCATAATGTAAACAGTTTAACTGATATTAGTTATTTTATCTAAAAGGCCTACAAACTGATTAGAATCAGACCGAGTTCGAATTGAAGTCACAACTTTCGGATGGTGACGTCAAAAGTTGGTCCCAGACCTAGCTGTTGTGAAATTATGCGTCGCTGCGACGTTTAACGGGGCTTATAGACCTACCGGGAATTCAGGGCTTCTAATAAATATTCCGCTACTGGGCCGCGGTGTTCCACAGTGTTTACCACAGCGTAAAGAGTAAAGACACTTGAACAGAGTGAAAAATTATCTTCAGTTCACATTGCTGAACTTGATCGTTTGAATGTAATGCATCACAATGTGCACATTGTGAGGAAGTGAATTAATGTGAAACAGAATATCATTGCCATGGCTCTGTAAACAATGCATGAAACACAACACACCAGGGTGGTGTTGCATAAAACTTTTTCTCTAACCTGAGTTTTCTCGGGTTAAAAAACTCAGCTTATGTAGACCTATTTCTTAGGTTATTCAACCTGAGTTTTAAAACGCCCTAAACATTTATTGCATTAATACTTTTGAAAACTCTGGTATGTTTTTATGCAATGGAAAAAACAGTAAAAAATCCAGAAAAATATTGTAACCGGAGTTTTTGGACTTTAACCGGAGTTTTCAGATTTTAACCGGAAAAAACTCCGGTTAGAAGTTTTATGCAACAGGGTGCAGTATGAAATTTGAGCGTTGACAAAGTGAAAACTCTGTTGGAAACTTTTTCCTTTTTTTTTACCACGGTCCACCCCCTCCGTTTCGTCTCATACTTTGTTGTATCTGAAATCTAAATTGACAACATAATTTTTTTTCTGATTAAATAGGGTGGCTGTCGAAAGCTCGATAACATTTGATTAATCTTAATATCCCAAAACCTTTTATTTATCTGCTAATTTGCCATCCAACATGTCTAAAGGCGCCGAATTCTATTTTTTTTTCAAAGTCAGTCATTCACTTTTCGATCTGTGTGAATTTGAATGAAAAACTACATTACAATAAAGCTGTCCCTCTGGCTAAGTCGTTTTCGATTTATATCTTTTTAATCACATGTACATTTGCGGGGGGGGGGGGGCTTTCTCTCTCTTTCCTCTTTTGCTATCTCTCTCTCTCTCTCTCTCCCTCCCTCCCTCTCTCTTCCTCTTTTTAGACTGGTCCAAATAACTAGGTGCACGTATTCACATTGTTTGTTACTTATTATTCCAAACTATTGCGAGGGATAAAGTGCATTTATTTTGTTTTGTTTGTGTCTTGTTCATGTTTTATTCCTTTAAAGCGGAAGTTGTAATCAAATCAAATACAATTATCAAAACATAATTAAGTGTTTCATGCACGGTGGAGACACATTAATTAAATAATGTAATGAAATAATTCAATTTAATATGACTTTTATCACTACCAAAAAGTACGTTCTGTAATTATGAGCATTACGAATGAGATATCGCTTTGGGAATGGTTGAATCATAATACCTTATGAACCATCTGCGTCACTCGGGCTAAACCAGATGGGTCTATCAAAACCACGATTTCTACAAAGAGATGTGGAATATCTAAACCAAAACTAGGAATTTCAAAATTTAAATTGACTGATTAAACTGATTACTGTTTGATCCCATAAAATTTTATTCTATTCTATGTCAAAATTACCCCCCCCCCCCCGCTATTACAGGTTTTTGGAAGGGAAGCTGCATCAATAGCCCATCCCCTTACCTATTTACAAGTTTTTTTGTTTGGTTTTTGTTTTTGTTTTTGTTTTTGTGTTTTTTTTTTTGGGGGGGGGGGCAAAAGCAGCAAAATTACTTCTTTTTCACGTTCTTTTTTTGTAAACCATAATATTTGGGAACCTATTTCAGGATTTCTTTCTAAAAGAATACCAACCTACCCCTAATTTGAAAGAAGTTCGGTAGGAAAAAAATGCTAAAACAGTAAAAGACGCCTATTTCAATGTTTTTCCCGGAATTATCCCCCTACCTGAACAATTAAAATATACCCCCTTTACCGAGAAATTGGGAACGAGCATACGTATTGCTAACCACTGAGGGGCGCCTCGTCTCTCCCCCCCCCCCTGTTACAGAAATGACGGGTCTGGTCTCTCTAAAATGAAAGGGACAAGTCTCTCTTTTTTTTGGGGGGGGGGTATATACCAAAATGGTAAAAAATACACTTGCTTTGAATGAAATATACCAACATATAAAATCCTTTACAATTAAATGCACTAATTTCAGTTATGTTGCAAATACTATGGTAAATAAAGGTATATAGTCCTACTTTTTAATGTACCCAAGGCATTTATCAGTTCTTGTGGTTCATGTTTGATGTGTTGTGTGGTGTGTTGTGTGGTGTAGTGTGTGTGTTGTGTACAGTTGTTGTGTTGTGTGTTGGCTTTTGCTCAATAAATCCTATATCATAACATACACTGAACACATGGCCTATCATCGACAGTATACGGTTCGACATAAATGGCAAAAGTTATACCGGAGTTGGATTGGTATTTCAACGGAGGACCCCCTTCCTCTTCGAGTGTAACTAACCGACTATCATTATAGTTACCTTCAACAAGCCCAGCGTGAGACAAATTATCACTCGCTGTGGCGTTAAACAATAACAGTGCCATTCGAGGACGGATGTATGCTGTATTAGCTAACTGGTAGGAAGGGAGGAAAGGGGTCTGTATCCTTAGCTCAACCGCTCTCCCTCGACCCCCCCCCCCCTCCAAAAGGAACCCTGCATTTGCTCACCAGTCCAGTTATTATGGTATTTTGTTGTTGTTGTTATTTTAATATTGATAATAAGAAGAAAGTAATTTACAATATCCCCAAAAGCCCCCACCAGTATTTGCGAGACAGATTTTTTATTTATTTATTTTTTATTTTTTAATTTATTTATTTTGTTCGTTTTTTGTTTTGTTTTCTTTTTTTCTTTTTTTACGATAAAACCTTGTTAAATAACGTTAGCAGGTTTGTCAGGATGGTACATAAAACATTTTGGATCGGCAAACTGGCATGATAATATGATATAATATTAAATCAAATTAATACGTGTCATGATGCAGTAAAAGAAGTAGTAACCAAATTAAAGGAAAAGCACGAAAACTTAAAACTAAATATAATTTGGTGATAATAGTCGAAAGTTTGATTTGTTGCCAAACAAAATTAACAACAAAAAAGCAAAAAAAAATTACAATTCAGAGCGCCTGGCTAGAAGGCAAATGGTCCTTTTTTTTTTTTTTTTTTTTTTTTTTTTTTTTTTTTTTTTTTTTTTTTAGTCTGTATAATTCCGCCGGAGTTCGAACCCATCATCTCTCGTTCATGCGGTGAGCGCCTTTAAAAATTATGAGCCAACATGTCCGATTTATGACTGAAAGTTTTCCTCCAGTGTCATGAGGAATGAAGAAACAAAGAACGGTGTACATCATGAGGGAAAATAACAATGTGTTTTTCATAATGCCTAACGATATTCTATAAAACATTAAAATGAACAAAGTCCAATGGTAGGCTACTCAACGACTTTAAGACCTCCGCCGGAACAAAAACCTTCATAATTTTACCATTTTTTTTCCTCCATTCACTACCAATAGAGTATTTCTTTCCAAAACACTTGAAATCGGGAGCAACGATAAAACTATTTTTCTTCTTTAAAAAAAGGCCCGAGTCGAAGACATGATAGTTTAGACCAGAGCCATCTGGTATATAGGAATGATTGAGTTTGCCCTTAAAGACGCTTGATTCGACAAAAATAAAACACCTAGTTTTCAATACATTCAAATTTATGAAGTTTATGCTATTTTTGAGTGAGGTATTTACATGATAATGGACCTGCTATCAATATCATTTATGTATATTTATATTGTGTGCCTATATAGGCCCGATATCTTATCATCGATGTAGGATTGTATCCGCTTCGTAGATGGACTTTAATTCATCTTGTCATCTTCTTATATCTTTCGCTTACAGACAGCTGTAATTCTTTATCAATCCCTTGGAGGCAATCTAATAGAGGTCAAGTAGATGGGTGATGATTGTCCCATTGGAGTTCGTAGGTCCACATGCCTGAGAAGGGGATAACCTCAACTTAAAACATTGATACGTATAGGTTGGACTATACATGTGATGCGGTCGTCATGTGTTGCCAGGAGCGGTGGGAAACGAAGGGCAGCAAATAGATAGATGGAATGTTTTTAGAATGCAAACGAACAGTTATGTTCACTGTGGAGGGTGATAGTCGTTACCAATGAAACTTTGAGGAATGAAACATACATGTAACTCGGTGCAGTGAAAGCTGAAAAAAATTACAAGGAGTACTAGTGGCATACGTACCCATTACATCCTTTAAAAGTCGACTTTGCTTGTTTTGTTTGGAAAGCTGGAAGATGAAGAGTGTGAAGAGATACAGTGCGTTACCGAATAAAGCGGAACGGTTTTGTATTCTCTCTCAGTGAAAACAAACAAAAAATTTGAAAATAATAGAAATAAAATATGCATAGTTTTACAGTTCATTTTTCTTTCTTTTTATTCTTTTGACACCTAGTAGAGTAGATCCTACAGAATGAGCCACCCTTTGAAGTCTTTTGAGATAATAGGCCTAACAATGAAAACAGAAATTCCAAGGGTGACGAGAAAGAAAACTGTTCGCTTTTAGAATCCAATTTCATTTATTTAAACCTCGTGTTAACTTGGTCTCTCTGTATAGTTTAAATGCATAATTTCTGGAGATAGGACCTACATGTGTGCCTATAAAACCATCACCATCAAGGCAATAATAACTATATGACAGTGACTCATCATATCAAAATCAGACACAAGTTGCCAGAAAAGAGTCAAAGACTGCAAACAAAACAATCCATTTTCATACAAGAAACATTGAAAATTCAGAAAATAATAAAAAGAAAATTTCCCCCAAATAAAACAATCTTTATCATTTTGCCGATTTCCCCGACACTGTGCTGAATTTCCTCGGCGACTTGTGTCTGATTTCGATTGATGTATCACAATCATTACCGCTGAAAATTAAGTTTTTTTTTCTTTCTTTGTCCTGTATGGACGGTATAGCTTTTCAAGTATACTGGGGTCGGTCTATTCAGTCTTGCAGCTAAATTCCTGGCGCATTGGTCGTTACCTCTGAGGTCAACAGATGTGCTTATCAGACAAGAAGATGCGCTCTTGACTGAGCTTGTCTCCAAAAGGTTGTAAATCCACTTTGAATGAAAATTGAGTTATTGATATCACATCATTATCAAGATATGTAGGCCCTAATTCTCCTCGATATAAAAGATTTAACTTCAATCTTAAAAGCAAGCATTAAATAACACACAGTCTAATGTCACTTGCATTGTAACAAACTTGTGTTTAAATAAGTTTCAGAAAGATAGATGGATCACTTTTTGAAACTAATTTCCTCATAAATTCTCACTATGCTGAGGCATCAATGCCAATATCCGTAACTGGAAAGTGTCTATAGTCTATTGAATAATATCGCCTGGTGTTTTCTGATGGTCTGGTATAAGTATTTATCCGATATAAAAGGCAAGACATTGGTAATAACATAACTGAGATATTTTAGAAAAATGTTAGTTTGTCATAAATGTATAGCTTTTGGTGTAGACATACAGACAAACCAGAAAACAAATGGAAACAAGACAATGGTATATGTAATTCCATTTATGCCATTAAAAGCTAATATACACACACACGCACATACACACACACACACACACACACACACAAAAAAAAATCAGATAACGTTAAACTATCGTGCGCCTTTTTTTATTTATCAAATAAGAGATACCACAAAAGAGAAGTCTTGCGTCACCGAGTAGAATTTTAAAATGCACTATTATACCTAGACCGGTATTGGTTATATTATGTATAGGGCTACCTTAAGTAAAACGTATTGTAAATTTGATTGATGATATCAATTAGTTTAAAAATATTCAAATATTTCCAAAGGCTCAGCTACAATGTTTGAAAATCTTCTTGGGTTTCGTCTAAAGTAGATGTTAAAACACTTCAAAAAATTCAACAAAGCTGATGAATAATGTTTAGCGTATCTAAAGAGTGCGAATGAGGTGGGGGAATATTAATGATCCATTTTATGTTTAGGGTGACATACATTGATTAATAATTCTAATCAATTTTTATCGCATAGCTCAGCCCACCCCAATTAATCCCCCAATTAAAAACCGTCCCCTTTCCAAGTATGTCTCTCTCTTTTTCTTTCTCTCTTCTTCTTTCTTTTTTTTTTCTTCCCCCTCCATTGTTTGGGGTATTATAATTATTAAAGGCCCATTTATTCTTTTCTTTCAGCGTCCGTATCTCCTTCATCTTTGAATGAAGATAAAGAAGATGTGATTAGTATTAGTCTGGTTTGAAGAGGAAAAGGTCCACACAAAATAGGCGCCTACCACTTTTCATTGAAAATACTTATATGCTTATAGCGCCTTTCCCCAAAAGAACCCTCCTAGAAAAGAAGAAGACAAAAATGGCAACTATTTGAAGGGGGGGGGGGGGAATGTTTCAACACCACTCTTCAGCTTGTGATCATATACAGCCCGTGTCAAATAAAATGGTAGGCCTACAGTTAGAAAACATTTTTTTTTTAAAGTATGAAAATTAATCACATTTTAAAAGTGTTTGATATTTCCATAACGTAGGAAAAACAGGCTTTCTTCTGCAATTCTTTTCATTACATTTGCTGATGTAGATCTTGAGATATGACCAGTTTTCTATAATCAAGAAAAAATATACTTTACGCATGCTTCTCTATGGGTTCCGCACATAATAGCCATTAATTCAGCGCACCGATACAGTTTGTGTATAATTTCGATTAGCTCATCGCCGCACGAAATTTAGCATAACTTTTGTTTTACAAAAGCAAATTTTACAAAAGAAAGTGCATCAGCGAGAAGAATCTTTTGGCTTCAAGTTGGTACCATATTCACACATCATTAGAGAAGATTTCATACCTAAATAAAAAAAATTAAAAATTCCCGACTGTACTTTTTTCTAATTTTTTTTCTTTTTACACAGACTGTATACACCAACCTCTGATGGTAGACTAAACACATCTCATCATTGGTTTCTGTTATCCCTCTTCTCATCTATCCGGTAACATCATCATCTTTCATCGGCTGTCACCATCTGTGGTGTAGTTAGGAATCTCAGTCATCTTGACTGGAAGAAAATATTTGAATTTAGCCATGGGAGGGTCGTCAATAAGTCATAGCCACTGTCTTATGGTGGTATCTCATTTACCATGAGACGGGTTTGAAACGGATTTGAGACGGTTTTGAGACAGTCGCGGAGACGTCTCGGAGTCGTCCCAGAGACATCCCCTGAGTCTCTGCGACGTCTCATGCGTCACGGGTTAACCGAACATGCTCAAATCTTTAGAAATAAAATAATAATAATAATAATAATAATAATAATAATAATAATCCGTCTCAGAGATGTCTCAGAAACGTCTCGGCGACGGAAATAATTATCAGAGACATCTCTTACAGTCCGAGTCGCAGAGACGTCTTCGCGAAATGAGGTGTCAGTATTACAAACAAGTATTTAAAAAAAAAATATCTATTTAATAACATGCACCATCATTTAACTTAGTTTTGTTTTGTTTTAATGTCAATCCGACTGTACCGATAATATCGTCACTTTTTTGTTACTGTCATTGTCAGGAAACTTAATTATTCATGAAGCAAATGGGCAACGGAGAATAAGAATGCTTCAAAAGTAACCGATTATAAAAATTTGTCTTTTGTTGTTTCTTATATCTTCACCTATCAACAGCACATTCAATTTTAAAAATAAACATCAAATGATAATTATTTGAATATTCCTTGATATTTTGCATGTTTGTTCGACAAAAGAGAACAGACAGAAATTAGAACTATAATTTCTGGCAATTTTCCTTTTCTCCCCTACCCCTTGTAATTGTCTTACTTTTAGTTAAATTCCTATAAAATGATATTTGTCAGCATAAGGGACCAGGTAGTTCAATATTTCCTCCATGTGTTGCATCAGATACATTTGGACTAGTGAATCTAAACATGATGCCCCGTACATTCCTAGCCTAACATTCTCCACGAGGCTTTCACATGAGTTGTCTTTCCCCGGGGGCACCGGGGAGCTGAATACTTGGGATTCCGCTCATCTTCCTCTCTCAGCCGCACGTCGTATCAAACTTTCCATCTTCATGAGACGATACTATTGAATAATTTGGACCCCACGGCCCGGGAAGCGATTTAAATGATTACAATATAGGTCCATCGATATCATGCGGGTATTCTATGGGGGGGGGGGGCACGGGGCCCGCCCCCATCCCCTCCTCCCCCAGGTAGGCGCGAAGGGGGCGCCAAATAGAGGTGGAAAAAAGAGGGGAAAGTAAGGCCTAGGCTAAAAACCTAAATCTAGGGATCAGTCATCACCTCCTTCCAAAGAAAGGGGAAATTTCTAAAACTTGAAATCAACTGGCTACCCCTTAAAAGGAGGTGGTGTGGTCGAGTGGATAAGTCGGCGGACTGACGATCACAAGGTACGCGGTTCGAATACCGCCCATTCCACGTAATAACGTCCTTTGGCAAAACAATCTACAAATTTGCCGCACTCGATCCAAGTGAGGTATATGGGTGCCGGTAGCGTGAGGAAGAAATTCCTCGAATGCTTCGGGCGCCCTCTCTTATAGGGCAGCCTGGTAATAATAAATTAACACTGAGAAATATTGTATTAAGCGCTGTATAACTGCTATCTTATATTTGTTATATTATATTCAGAATATGTTCACCTCTGCACTCCAAATGTTTTATGTGCAACAAATAAGAAATAGGTAAAAAAAAAAATATGTATATATAATTTTTTTTATGTGAATGCATGGGGAGAAATATTTTCCTTTCTTAACTTTCTTCCTTTCCCACCTGAATGCGACTCATCAAATTTGATAATAAACTGAAATATGTCCCAATCTCCCTGACTTTCTACACAAGTGGGGCTTTGACACCCTCATTGTATTCCTTATTATACGTCCTTCATTGTGAAGCCATAATTGTTCATTCATGTCTCATTGAAACATTACATACGTAGAAAATGTTGAATGTATATTAAAGGTCATTAAAAACATTACAACTCATCATTCAAAAGCAAATTTGTATTGTGTAAAGTTATTGGTAGTATGTTAAAAATATTAAATTTCCATAAGAATCTCAGCTCAGGTGCTTCATATCCAAACGGCACTTTAACCGAGGAGAATCGATTCAGTGTTTTGGCATCTGTCTAGTTGTCAACCCAGGTGGGCACAGAGGCGTAACTCCCCTGGTTTTTTCACATTAAAATTACATTTAATTTAGTAAAATTGGCACATTATGCCCACCCGTTTCCAAATCCTGGATCCTCTGCTGCCTGTCCCCAATCAATTAGCGCCCCTCTTTAACCTACTACCCCTTCCTACCCCCCTCCCCCCCCCCCCACCACACCACCCTCTTATCCCGGGGGGGGGGCATTTCATGAAAGGACTTTCGGACGTTTTATCCGACAAATTTTGCTCTCAGCCAATCAGATGCAAGCATTTCAGTAGCTTTAACAGTTTGTCGGATAAAACGTCCGACAAATCCTTTCATGAAATGTCCCCGATCACAATTTTCCCCTGCTATACGTACACAGCAAAGAGAAAGTTGGCAACACATGTGTATAGATCATTTTAAGATGTGAGAATGCGGTCAAGGCGAAGGAAAAAGACGCGATGGAGGAGTCTATGGCGGAATTTTTCAAGCATGATGTCGTGGCAGATATAGTGCGTATCAAAAAAAAAAGGGCAAACACTTTTTGGAGGGGCCATTTATCCCAGCGCTATATTTCGGACATTTATATTAATTGTATAATTGAATACGAACTCCTCACCTTGTACCCTGAATGTATATTAAAGGTCATAAAACATTACAACTCATCATTCAAAAGCAAATTTGTATTGTGTAAAGTTATGGTAGTATGTAAATATTAAAATTTCCATAAGAATCTCCAGCTCAGGTGCTCATATCAAACGGCACTTTAAACCGAGGAGAAATCGATTCAGTGTTTTGGCATCTGTCTAGTGTCACCAGGTGGGCACAAGAGGCGTACTCCCCTGCGTTTATTTCACATTAAAATTACATTTTAATTTGAGTAAAATTGGCACATTTGCCCACCCCGTTTCCAAATCCTGGATCCTCTGCTGCCTGTCCCAATCATATGCGCCCCTCTTTAACTATTACCCCTTCCTACCCCCTCCCCCCCCCCCCACACCACACCCTTCTTCCGGGGGGGGGGCATTTCATGAAGGACTTGTCGGCGTTTTATCCGACAAATTTGCTCTCAGCCAATCAGATGCAGCATTTCAGTAGCTTTTAACAGTTTGTCGGAAAAACGGTCCGACAAATCCTTTCATGAATGCTCCCCCATCACAATTTTCCCCTGCTACTACGTACACAGCAAAGGAGAAGTGGCACACATGTATAGATCATGAAGATGTGAGAAATGCGGTCAAGCGAAGGAAAGGACGCGATGGAGGGTCGTTATGGCGGAAATTTTCAAGCATGATGTCGTGGCAAGATATAGTGCGTATCAAAAAAAAAAAAGGGCAAAACACTTTTTGGAGGGGCCATATTCCAGCGCATATATTTCGGACATTTATTTATATTGTATAATTGATACGAACTCCTCACCTTGTTACCCTGAATGTATATTAAAGGTCATTAAAAACTTACAACTCATCATTCAAAAGCAAATTTGTATTGTGTAAAGTTATTGGTAGTAATGTAAATATTAAATTCATAGAATCTCCACTCAGGTGCTCATATCAAAACGGCACTTTAAACCGAGGAGAATCGTTCAGTGTTCTTGGCATCTGGTCTAGTGTCACCAGGTGGGCACAAGAGGCTAAACTCCCCCCTGGTTATTTCACTAAAATACATTTATTTAGTAAATTGGCACATTATGCCCACCCGTTCCAAATCCTGGATCCTCTGCTGCCTGTCCCCATCAATTAGCGCCCCTCTTTAACCTACTACCCCTTCCTACCCCCTCCCCCCCACCACCACCACCCTCTATCCCGGGGGGGGGGGCATTTCATGAAAGACTTGTCGGACGTTTTATCCGACAATTTGCTCTCAGCCATCAGATGCAAGCATTTCAGTAGCTTTTAACAGTTTGTCGGATAAACCTCCGACAAATCCTTTCATGAAATGCTCCCCGATCACAATTTTCCCCTGCTACTACGTACACAGCAAAGAGAGAAGTGGAACACTTGATGATCATGAAGATGTGAGAATGCGGTCAAGGCGAAGGAAAGGACCGCAGGGAGTCGTATGGACGGAAATTTTTCAGCATGATGTCGTGGCAGATTATAGTGCGTATACAAAAAAAAAAAAAGGGCAAACACTTTTTGGAGGGGCCATATTCCCAGCGCATATATTTCGGACATTTATTTATATTGTATAATTGAATACGAACTCCTCACCTTACAATAATACCTTTCTTGAATCATAAATGTAACGCATAATGAATGTGGCGGGTACACAATCCATTTTTTACAAGGTTTTTGTCAAAGGATGAAAGACTGAGTGGATGCTTTAAAAGGGGTCATGTATCATCGCAGTCAATCCTATTAAATGCTATGGGACAGCAGGGACAGCATTCTTTTATTTTCTTAAAACTTGGGGAAATGGGTTCTGTTACTGTACCTGTCATCTTCATTTGCCAGTTTCTCAATAATGCTTTACACCTATGATTTTAAAAAATGTATCATTCGAAAGTAGGTGAGTTCGTCTTTAATTATATGTAACATATGAACAGGACAAAAACAAATGAGCTTGGAATTAATATGGGCACTCTAAAAATGGATAACCTTTATTTTGATACGCACTGTAGAAGGAAGCAATTATGACGGGGAGTGAAGGGGGATGGATGAGAAGAATGATCTAGATGATAGGCGGGGCTACGTGAGGAGGAGGAGCTACGGTGATGGGGTGAAGGAGGGGCTAAGAGATGGAGGACGGAAAGGAAGGAGGCTGGCAAGGAGGACTGCTCTGAAAGAAATGACCGGGGAGAGGAGCTATTTCGGGGAGAGTGTGTCATGTGGCTAGACACTTAATTCGATCAGTTACCACTGACACTCAAGTTTGCTTCTCCCAACATGGAAATTAAACAAATAACAATATCAACAAATCAAATATACAATGCTTGAGTAGCCAGGGGAAGAAAATAAAAGCATAAGCATGATAAGTAAATACTTTAAGACACAAGTCAGTAACAAATCAGTGGTAAAAGGTAAGAGGAACATGAAAGACAGAAACAACCTTTAAAGGGGAAGTTCACCCTGGAAATTTATTGGTTCTAATAAATACAGGAAAATAAAATAAAATATGAGTGAAAGTTTGAAGAAAATCGACCAATTAATAGTGAAGTTACGAATATTCAAAGTTTTGATTATGTGACGTCACGTGCGAGCAGCTCTAGTTCTCCCATATGTTGTGAACGTAAATTCCATAAATTTGTCTTTTTTCATGGTTCTTGATAAAGGAATGGGTTGAATTGAGAGAGGCATGTATATGAACATATTTTTGATCATATATCAACCACCCAGGTGAAATAAATAATTTTTTTTTGTTGAGAAAATGACACTTTATGGAATTTACATTACATAACACATAGGAGAGCAGCTCGCATATGACGTCACAGAATCAAAACTTTAAACATCCATAACTTCGTTATTTTCGGGTCGATTTTCTTTAAACCTTCACTCATATTTTTATTTTATTTTTCTGCATTTTTAGAATCCAATTTAAACCCAGGGTGAACTTCCCCTTTAACCAGATGAGAGCCTGCAATATATTATAACTAAATAAAATATCTATCAAGGGGGAAAAAATCACGCAGTAATTTACTTGTTTGTTGTTTTAATAATGTAGTCTTTTAGATTTTACTCAAATATCTAGATTCAAGAAAGGAATCAATTAAAATGATCTTGTCAAAATATATGATCTCCCATGCTGGAGGTTGTCATTGACCAAGACTACTAACATGAGAGTAGATAGCAAACGTATTCAAAGTTGGGGATAGTTATGCTCAATGCAATGGGGGAGGGGTGTATACATGCACAATTGTAAATACATAAACAAATGCAAAAGCAAATATTATATTATTCATTATAACAATTTTATTGCAAATATACATTTATATAGAACATTCAACTGTAGAAAGCAGTGGTATAAAATTTCCCACATTAGGTAATAATTCTTATATACAACAGTTTCCAGGCATAATAGAAGCCTTTACAAGAAGAAAATATTGGATGGCAGCAATTTGGAAAAGTGGAAGGAATGGTTAGGTGAAACACTGATTGGAGATGAAAGAGCACCCTTCTCTGCGAATGCTCATTACCAGCAAGAATGAAACGTGCAACATTAAATCAATTTTTACTACCAGCCTAAATTTACTCTCAGAATACATGCAAATGAGATATATAGAGAAATTTTTGTTGATAAAAGAACCATTTTCTTGCTCTCAAATCCTCAAAAGATTTTCAGGAAGATTACACACATAGAGATATTTAGAGATATTTACAAAAGACCTGTAGGTTTTGCAAGATTATTGGAAGCGAAGTAGTTTGCACCAAAATATCATCTTTCTGTGGTGATTTCATCATTTCATACATGTACATCTCTTTGAGACAAGTACGTTCCTATGTGCATGTTTTCAAGTTAGCAAGAATTTGTTAAAAAGTACATGTAATCCTGTTATACACTCTGTGTCAAAAAAAAAAAAAAAATGGTACAGTCGGGAAAAAATTATTTAGGTATGAAATATTCTCAAATGAAGTGTAAATGTGGTACCAAGTTAAAGCCAAAAGATTCTCTTGCTGATGCACTTGAAACGGATGTTTTGTATAATTTGCTTTTGTAAAACAAAAGTTATGCTAAATTTTATTTTTGTGCGGCGATGAGCTAATCGAAAATACACACATCTATTGTTTCTTTGCGCTGAATTCGTGGCTATTATGTGCGAAACCCATAGAAAGGCATGCGCAAAGTACATTTTTCTTGATTATAGAAAACTGGTCATATCTCAAGATCTACAGCACCAAAGGAGATAAAAAAAAATAGCGGAAGAAAGATTGATTTTCCTACTTTATGAAAATATCAAACACTTTTAGAATGTGATTAATTTTCATACTAAAAAAAAAAGGTTTTCCACTTGTACTTTTTTATTTGTCTGTAATAAGCACAGATACAGGATTTTGTAACGAGGCAATTTTCCAGATCCCAACTTGTTCAAATTTGTGTTCCATTGTTCAGTTGAATGAGATTTCGATAACAAGGGAGTCGACTTGGCCCTGAGCTTCTCATTATAACAGGGGTGGACTGTAATTGGCTTGGTTCCAAAGTACATCTTTACCACAGGAGTGGACTGTAGTGTTACATATTCTATAGATGTATATATTTTCAAGGTTAGTATATCTGATATTAACTTTATCTAAAAGGGTAAAATGCAGATGTAAATGTTTTGATTGACAGATGTAATGTATGTCTTCCACCTGTAGTCCTATCGTGGCATCTCGTACAAATCTGAATTTGCTTGAATTAATATCCCCTTTTCACATTTTCACAGGTCAAATGTCAGCTTTAGTTTTAATTCTTTTTCTTCTCCAACTCCCAGCACCTCTTTCAGCAGAAAATTCTATATGGCCAGCAGAGGGCACTTCTATGGTTAAAATAGCTTGCTCTCTGGTGCTTTTATTAACCCATTGAGGACTGAGCCCGAATATATTTTGGCTGAGGTCTATGGGTAATGTGTGTTATAGCCAAATCAACTAGTCTCCAACAGGTTAAAACATTATTTTCTTCTTCTTGAGACCTTTCTCTCATTGTTTTGTTTGATTGTATCAAACTGTTTACATTTGAAAGACCATAATTTATGTTTATGATTCTTAAAGGAATTAGAATCTGAATCAGACTCTACACATTTAATACTGAACGTAGGTGATCATATTAGGCGAAAGAGTTGTGAGATCAGCTTGGGAACAGGGGTTAAGCACAAGAGGGCATATTGTAGAAGGTGACTCATCATGGTCTCCTCCTCTCCGTACTTGCATAATGGCCGTATGACAACAATAAATAAGGTAAGATACAGTGATCCAAATTCGCCTTTATGTTTTGGCAGAAAAAAAAAGAGAGGAGAAAATGTTCAGTGCAGGAGATATTCAAACTCAAGTGGGAGGGAGTGAGATTTTTCAATAATGGCCTTTTGGTGGGAAATCTCATGCCAAAAGCAGAAGAGTTGGAGTCTCTGTAAAGACATAATGCTCACACTTCAAATTTGAGCAATACCTTTTATTCTTTTAACATCCATAGTCTTAGTTGACGGTTACATATCAATTCTAGTTGTAAACTTAAGGGGAAGAGGGCGCTATCACTCTACGCAAAGTGAACGCGGCCATAGACTTTTTGTATTTTGCACAGTTTTTTCACTTTGTTTTCTTGATCTATGCGACGAGATATCTTTTCAAGAAGATCAGACTTGAATAAGTCGTAAAGTCCGAATTTTTTCAAAAATAGGATAACTTATGCAAAGGGAAAAAAAGTCCTGTCACTTGTGGCCAAATTCGAATCCTAGTAAGATCAAATTCCTGTACAATAGGCCAATTTTGCTCTCAAAATAGCTCATACGCTGCATATCATCTTCCTCGATTACACAAATTATATTACACCTTAAAGCTGGTGTATAGAGTGTTGGGAGAGAGAAACATTTTTATTTGGATTCACAGTAATAATATGAAAGCCTGAATCCTATAACTGTAACAAAGAAAGTTATATTTACATGAATCTCGTTTTAAATGTCTTTATTTCACGATATTATATAATATAAAAGATAAGACGGGGACTCCGACTCAAGCTTTGTGTGCATAGGCGTCACATGGAAACCAATGGGATTAGCTGTGTGTTGATACACACAGATCGCTACGGTCCATTCATCCGGGAAGTTTCCGGGGACAGGACAACCAGCAAAGGTCTCAAAACCGTTACAAATTGTGTTTGATCAAATTCACTGAAATTCACCGAAATCGTGAAAGGAAATCACAAAATCTCTCACACATGTCTTTTAGTGCAATGTGAACAACATGAGACTATATTAATTGGTTTATATGCCGATTTTTTTTTTGTTACCAAAACATACTACCAGGTTAATGATCAAGCCAGTTTTAAAAGCTTGAATTCATCTCACTTCCAAATATGGTACAATTCATCTCGATTGGTTTAAAAAAAGTCCTGTCACTTTGAACATTATCACAAACGAATCTTACTCGATGGTCAATATCCGCATATCACATGCATATCGAATGTGGACGGCGTCTTCGCAAGATGTGAACAAGATCACTATTATATCAATAATCGTTAGGAAATCAATCTATGGAAATAAAGATTCTGCATTACACTTTAGCACAATGGTGATAGGCTTTCCAAAAATGTCTTTTTCCCCAATCTGGTCTGAAGCATCTACCCTACAAAAACTATGATAAAAGTTCAATTATTTATTTCAGTCCAGGACTATTCTCGAACGGATCGACTGACAATTCCATTTAAACGACAGGGATTTTTCTTAGGCGATTTTTGTGCGCTAAGTAATAAATTGCATGCAGTTGTCAATCGGTCGCTTCCCGCCGTTAGCGCGGGTTTTGTTTTTCAGCTGCGTGCATTCCACTAAACTTCATGAATGTAAATGTTGCGTTTCCTCCATAAAATGGACACGTCTTTATGTTAAGATTTAATGTCATACGTTAGATTTACATTTCACGTGGAGTAGAATTGATACGTGTCTTCCAATTGTAGTTTAGTTGTAGCACTCTGTGACTTTGCTGTTGTGACATTGGGGTAGGGAAGGGATAGAGTCTCAATTCACAGCTATGTCTTTCATCTCTAGTTTTGCTGTAGCACTCCTTGACTTGGCTGTCGTAACTCTCGATGGTGAGGGTGGGGAAGGGAGGGATTCTCTCATGGTGAAGGTGAACTCGTATGGATCCTGCTGGCTTGTCTTGAACTGCAACCTCTCCTCTGAGAAAAGAGCAAGATAAATGAAGAGACCAAACCAAAAGCTTAAAAGTGAATTTTGAAGTTCCTTAGACAAACCATACTTGAAAAAGTGGCGACACAAAAGGCAAATCTGAATTAAAGGACTCCTCCAGGTTGGAGATTGTATGTCTAGAAAAATAAAGTGAAAACTAAAAAGCATAACACTTAAAACTTCATCAAAATCTGATAAGAAATAGCAAAGTTATGAATTTTCTTAGGTTTTTAATTTTTTAAGAAACAGTTCTTGGCATATTCAAATGACCAAACTGATGATGTCACAGTCCCACTACTTTCTTTGTATTTTATTGTATAAAATACCAATTATCCACATTTTCTGCCCCAAGGACATAAAAACAGAGATTAATCCTTGTGGAATGTTCAAGGTCACAAGTGCTTTTACTTATTTAAGTATGAGGAATAAATTTTCTTTAAACGCAATGTTTGAAAAAATGAGATAAATAGGATGTCATATAATAATGAAAAAAAAAAAGTAGGGGGACTGTGACATCATCAGTTTGCTCATTTGAATATTCAAATATTCATGAGACAATGCCAAGAACTGTTTTACGAAAAAAATCAATAGTTAAAAAATGCATAACTTTGTTATTTTTCATCCGATTTTGATGAAATTTTCAGTGTTGTGCTTGTTAAATTTTACTTTCATTTACTAAACATTTTAATTTCAGCCTGGAGTCCTCCTTTAAAGAGAGGGTGCAGAAGGGTACTGTCTATGATAAAATTGTATTAACATGTATGCTGAATGTATGATTCTCAAAAGATAGAGGGGTGTGCACCCCTTACCTCCCTGCATGGACCTCCCATTGATAATATGTACATACTATACATGGACATGAGCAAAGACCTTGAATCAAATTTCACACATAACTTGGCTATATCTTATACAGTCTACTCCTATTACAAAAAGCATATATACAAAATTTTGTTTCCAATAAGGTGTCTCTCCTTCCTGTACAGAGTTCAAACATGTGCCTGGTTCAGTATATATACAGTGCATCCCAGATAAAAGTATACCCAACTTTGAGATCCTCATATTAAAATTGTATAACTTGTGTGTAATTAATTTTAATTTCATGACAAAGAATAACTCATATTCCATCTAATGATACCAAAATCATACTGATACTGTCATGGATGACTGAACACTCGAGTGTTTAAAAACATTGGTCAAAAGTGATCTGTACCAAGTTGTGTGAGAAGCAGCCCTAGCCTTCTGATCATTCATTGTTTGTTTGAGGTCAGTGTTCCTGAGTCCATTCATTAGGCACAAAGGATTACTTGATCTATTGAAATGCAAGGGCTGCTTTTGCTCAGACTTGGGACAGGGCACTTTTTACGCTTGTTTTTTAAAGCCCAACTGCTTAGGCATCCGTCACAACACAGGTTTAAGTTTGGTATCATTGAAAAGAATAATTGTTGCTCTTTATCATGATATATATATTTCAAGGTCACACAAGCTATAATATTTTAATATGAGGCTCTCAAAGTTGGGTATACTTTTATCTGGGACGCACTGTATATAAAAAAATAATAAGAAGAAAGGTAATACATGTAAGTGTTGTCCCATGCACCTTGTTGTAACAGAACAGTATGTTTCTAAATTCGCTTTGTCTTATTTAAAACAGTTACATGAAGGGGTTACTAAATATAAGTGGTTATCTTTAAAGTGGTTTTCTTTTTCAGGAATTTCATGAGTCAGCCCTATAAAATATTTCACTTCAATGTATGGCTATAGACAGTGAATGAAACATCTCAAAATTTACAAGATTAAGCTCTCATGAATTTCCCCGTCTATTTTGAAAATATTATATGGATAATATTGGCTTATACAGTAGTGCATTGAATGGAATATTTGGAAGGTATAATGGATTTTTTTTTAGTAATTAGGTGATCTACAGACTTAATCCAAGTACTTTCTCATGTCTTTACTCACCTATATAAGTCTCTGATCCTGCAGAGGTGGCTATCTCCTGCCAAGATTTCTGGTAGCTGAAGAAACATGATAAACAATAATACGTATAATGATACATTTCTGATCTTTTTCTATATGGGTCACTACATTATATTATACCAGTCCAGGGTTCGACACAGGACTTTGCTCTGGGGTTGAACCCTTCCAGGTCTTCAAGGGTACATGCGCTTCCCCACACTCACACAAAATTCGTCCATCCTCGTTGTATTCCTACTTTTCCAAAAGGACCTTGCAGTTTTCTGTGCCTGTCCTAACACGGTTCAGGCATGACCATGTGGGCCTCAAATAATTTATGATAATAATCTAAATAATAACGTTAACAATCATCATATCAATGATAGTGGTGATAATGATTATGACGAAAGTAACAAGACATGATTATTTCATCTTTGATATTTTTTCTATTTATTAAGAGGCAGGCAAATTCTTCATGGCACGTCCGCTTCAAGTTTATTGCATCCACTTGCCAAACTATACACACACAAAAAATGTAAAAACATAAAGAGACTGAAATAGAATCACTGAATTAGCTCTCAGAGTCCTATATTTAAAAAAAATCACCAGATCCTTATCTTTTATTGCAAGTTTTTTTCCTTTTTAGAACTTGTATAATCTGATAATTGGAGAAAAAAAGATGAATATGGATTTTATTTCAGTCAACACTTCTATGATAACAAACACTTATATGAGATTTTATTACAATGAAGGTGATTTTCCTGGCACCAATTTCCGACATTTGCACATGTGTCTATGTTCCTCTATTTTCAGGATAAAAAAGTTTTATTATAACAAATTACAGTAACTGGCTTGGTCCTAAGCATCTCATTATAACGGAAGTGAACTGTACTTACTCATCGAAGTTCAGCCCACTTGTCCATTGAAGAAGTTCATCAACCTCCCAGTCATCTACAGCCTCAGGACCCCTGTTCTCAAGCTGAGCCATGAGACCATCAGTGGCGTCTTCTACGAGAGTATTCAGACCGTCATCTGCAGCTTGGGCCTGCAGCATGCCCTCTTTGTACCTAAGGGTTAAAGGTCAGGAGGTCAGGAGGTTAAAGGTTGAAAACTTGGGTACCAATTTATTTCTACGTCTACTGCATTAAAATTCCTTTTTACATGTAGTTGGAGTGTAGTGTTGAGGAATTAGCCAAACTTGAGAAATAAAAAAAAAACAAATCTTTCAGTCTTTCCTTACCAAATGCTTAATATTCATATTCATACTGTATTTAATATATTTTGAAATATTGGTAATAAATATATACCATACAATACAATACCAGATGGCATGGGCACAGATGCCCATAATGAATAGCAACAGTGAATTTATGTTTGGACTATACGTTTGTAGGGCCTATAGCAGAGATGCCAACACTACAGAATAATTAGAACATTAGAAATTAGAACGCAAATAGTTAAAACAGTTAAACCAAACGACTTCTCACAAGAGAAAGCATGAATAATAACATTTTATTCTGTCATTCAATTTCGGAAATGCATTCTAAATCAATAAATTTATTTCACTTGTGAACCAGACATTTGTTTCAGCTGAGTTAACTATTTGCGTTATTTGCATGTTTATTTCTAATGATCCAATTATTCTGTCATGTTGTCAACTCTGCTATACATTTTTTTTTTTTTCTGACACAGCTATTACTACCTAAAGTGAATATCTGTTATTAATCTGACAACTGTGATAATACTGTATATGTGAAAGCTATTAGTGTCTGTCAAAGATATAATAATGATTAAAAAGTTCTGATTGTAACCATTCTTTACTTCAATGATTTATGGTAGGAATTCATTACTTACACTTTTATTCAAGGGCAAGGAAGTTGACGATTTGAAATTAATAGAGGGGGTAATAAAAAGAGGGGGCACAAAGGCAACTTTCAACTTTATAATTTTATTCATAAATTTGCTCTGTGTGTGATTCTCAAAAAATATAAGGGGATCTCCCCCTCCCCCTTTGCATTCCTGTGTATAATTATCTGCAAATGCTAGATTGCTTTATTATACTTACATCTTTTTCATCCAGTCAAGTTTCTTCCTTTTCTTCTTCTTCTCAACGTCTTCTTTCCTCTTGAGTTTGGAGTGAGGGAAGTCTTGTTTTGTCTTAGAACTTTCCCATGTTACTGGGTCCTGGTCTGCTCTCAAGATTAACTATGAACAACAAAATAAAAATAAGTTTGGGTTGGTTAGAGTTTTATTTTAGATAACAAACAGTACATATTTTGGTTCACAAAGATGGCACTTGTACATATTCTGTAGAGCTTCCATTACAGGAGTCAAATATAAGTACACATGGGGGTAAAAAAAACCTATGAAAACAGACCACGATGATTTCCCCCCTAAAAAAAAAAATAAATAAATAAATAAATAAATCCAACAATACTTCAATTGTGTGTTTGTCTATTTTTGTATAAAAATATGCTGCTTTTCTTTCAAAGAGGTGAAAAAAGAAACAGAATATTTTCTATACTCTTCCTGTGAACTTTACTTTCTTTCCATTGGTTCATTAAAAATGATTTCTGATGAAATTATGAGACTGCCAAAACAATTCCCTTTTTTAAAAAGACGACATAATATCATTACGGAAGAAAAAAGGGGGTACAGGCTAAAGGTTCTACTTCAACTCAGAACTTCAAATTACAAATTAGGACGGGGGTAAAATAATCTGATGAAACAAAACAAAACAAAACAAAACATTAAAGGATGACTCCAGGCTGGAGTTTGTATGTTTCGAAAAATAAAGTAAAATTTAAAAAGCACAACACTAAAAAAATTTCATCAAAATCGGATGAGAAATAGCAAAGTTATGAATTTCTTAGGTTTTGAATTTTTTAAGGAAACAGTTCTTGACATAACCTCATGCATATATGAGCAAGCTGATGATGTCACAGCCCCACTACTTCTTTTGTATTTCATTGTATGAAATACTAATATCCAGATTTTCTGCTCCAAGGACATAAAAACAGGGATAACTCCTTGTGGAATATTCAAGGTCACAAGTGCTTTTACTTATTTCAGTATGAGGGATAGATTTTTTTTTATACGCAATGTATGAAAAAACGTGATAAATAGAATTTAATATAATAAAATACAGAAGAAGTAGTGGGAATGTGACATCATCAGTTTGCTCATTGAATATGCATGAGGATATGCCAAGAACTGTTTCCTAAAAAATTTCAAAACCTGAGAAATTCATAACTTTGTTATTTCTCATCCGATTTTGATGAAATTTTCAGTGTTGCGCTTTTTAAATTTTACCTTTTGCAAAACATTACAATTTTAGCCTGGAGTCTTCCTTTAAAAAAGCTACTATCTACCCTGTCTGACACCAGCCTCCATCCATTATTCTCCTCCCTCCGATACCATCCCGTCTTATCAGCGACCTCTGCACTCTGGGGGGCTGGACTGCCCCCTTGCTCCCTCCTGTTGTGGACATCTCTGGCAGCAAACCTCTTGGTATTAGCCTGGGTGTAGTCTTTGGGGCTGTTGGCGCACATGTCAATGATGGTCCGATGGGTGAAGATCTTGTAGTAGATGTTGGGTGGGAATTTGGCCTGAGCAAGATACAGGGAGAATCATTATACAGTGCGTCCCAGATAAAAGTAAACCCAACTTGGAGTGCCTCGTATTAAAATGTGATATTTTATATCATGACAAAGAGTAACTCATATTCTATACAGTGATATCAAAATCATACATACACTGCCATGGATGACTGAGCACTGGAGTTCTACAAAAAACTTTGGACAAAAACAAATTGTTCCAAGTTTTATCAGAAGCAACCCGGGCCTTCTGATCATTCATTCTTTGTGTGAGGTCAGCCTTCATAAATCCATTCATAAGGGACAATGGATCTCTTAGACTATTGAAATGCAAGGCCTGCTTCTCCTCAAACTTGGAACATTTAAATTCTGATGTTTGTTTTTTAAAGCCCAAGTGCTCAGTCATCCATCACAACACAGGTATAAGTTTGGTATCATTGAATAGAAAATGAGTTATTCTTTATAATGAAATAAATATCAAGGTTACATAAGCTATACAATTTTAATATGAGGCTCTCAAAGTTTGGTTTAGTTTTTTCTGGGACACACTGTATAGGTCGGCCAAATCCTAATTTGATATGAAATCTTCTTTTACACATTGATGAAATAATTTATCTGGGCAGGAATGTGGCCTCTACAACTAAGGGTGCGTTCATGGTCGATTTTTAAAATTTAAACAGGAATATGAATCATGATACAAAACGCAATTACAAAACAGACATACAGACATGTTTAGAGAAACAAAAGTTGCGGCATGATTTCACTTTCCAGTAAATATAAACTTCCTTCAGATCTCTATTCTGATTAAAATTAAAATGCCAAAATGGGTGCTTTTGAAAGGTGATCAACTTTGGTTTTATGACCATTATGAACGTGGCTATTGTGAAGGCAGTAAGCTTCACCAACAGCAAGGGATTTAAAGACACTTCAAGAATGATCATTGTTAAATTTTCGACCATAAACAGTGCACCATTGACCGTGATTTTGTTCTGTGTTTTGTAATTGCATTTTGTATGATTTATGTTCTTGTTATTTTGGTTTCGACCACGAACACACCCTCAGGTATACAAATGAATCAATAAATATTACAAAAAGAAAGTTCTTCCCTAAAAATTTTGTAATGATTTCATAACTAAGGCCTATGCAAAAATATCACCATGCTTTTCAGTACTTGCTTTTTCACGCTGAGCGGCCTCAAAGAACGTTTCTAAGCACGCAATTGATGGCTTCCAATACAGGCATAAAAAAGCATGCTCATTATATTCGCGATTTTTTAAAATCGAGCCTGCCAATCTTTGCACGAAATCCGCGAAAATTAATGTACAGCAAATATTTCCAGGTTCACAGTATCTGAAAATGAAAAGTAGTCCAACAAGTCACAATAAAACTTGTTGAATTAGAGCATGATGTACAAGAAACTAAATATTATGATTTTGTTTTTTCCGAGAGACTTAAAATAGTATTTAATATAAATGTTGAGCTCACCCCAGCAAGTCTAAACTTGACGTGGATCCCTGCAGCAGCATCGAGCAGACTGGCCTCTTTAGGATTGATGCAGCGTAGCATCATAGCAGGGTTACCACGGCAACGGAAGTTGATGAGATCCCTGTAGTAGCGGTACACCTGCACATCCTGTGATGCGAGGAGGATGAGAGAGATGATGGATGGTTGAATTGGAAAGGGTGTTGTTTTTATTGCTTCTCTATTGTTCAGGTGACAAGCCATGCAATGTACACATCCAAACATGCATTGATCATATCTACATGTAGTATGCATGTCGACTACTAAATGCCTTAATAGGCTGTTATACATTCTTTCAAGCCCTGGTAGATGATATCTTTTTCTCACGGAGGCATGATTTAGGATTATGGAGAATTATGAAGAAAAGAGATCTGAATAGGAAAGAATTTCCTCTTCACGAATAAGTAATTATAAAGACCGACAGCTGTTTTTTTGTTCTCTAATATAACAAAATATAATGTATAATAACAATCATGACACAATGCTGTTATCAAAGCTCACTTACTATATGTCTCCTCCATGCAAGTTGGATGATAGCAGCCGCCTCGTTTGGCAGCAATGGCTCCGTCCTCTTCTTCTTCTTCATCTGCACCGACCTCCTGGCTCGCCTCCTGGACTCCACCTTGATGGACAGGGGCGGTGCACCAGGGATGTGGCTCTCCCCCATGACCACGCCCGTTTCTGGGGAGATGACGATGGAGACGGATTTATTGATGGAGGAGGCGCTCTTGACAGGTGTGACGGTGGGCGTTTCCATGCTGCGGGAGATGCCTCGGAGCTGACGTCGGGTTTGGACCTTATGCCACCAGCTCTGGATGAAGTGGGCACAGAACTCTTCAAATCTACAACACAAACAGAGAAGTAGTCTATCAAGGTTTATATCTACTTGGTCTTATGGCAGTTGGTTCAATTCTCTAATTTTCTAATACCAAATGGGCTAAACCCATTTTGTCTAATTCTCACTTGGTCTTATGAATACTTCGTCTAAGTGCCAGTTCATCTTATTTGATTTGACTAAATGGTATTACACCAAGTGGTCATGGTATGAAATGGACATAATACGAAATGAGAATTAGTCAAAATGGTACATAGGCGAAGTGGTATTTAAACCAAAAGGTAGTTAGACGAACTGGTTGCAAACAAAATGGAATTAGACGTAGACCATGTGGAAATAGACCAAATGGGCATTTATAGCAGGAGTTGCTTTAGACCAAGTGGCAATCTACCATCTATCAATGGATATCATCTGCTTAGAACTAGAGTTGGTGGTGCACCAACATCTGCTCAAGCGACAATTGCTGCCGTCTTTGTTTTGTCTAAGATGTAGATTTAGGGATGGAATAGGGTTTTATGTTCAGTTTAAGCTTATAAATTCATCTAGGTTGGAAGTTAGTCATTCGATTTAGTACAGAGATTGAGAGCAGACCTGGAAAGTTTGTAAAGGATTTAAATTGATTGTCCTTTTTAATTGTGTTATTGTATGTTTTTGTGTTTTTTTCTTCATGTTCATATGGATCAGGGAACTTGAAAATACTTTATTTCAGAAGCTAGGTTATGTTAGGTTTAGGGTTAGGTAAAATATTAACAACACAGAAATCGTAGATGGGACAAATTTCAGGGAAATATATGTATAGGCACAGATACGAAAAGTCGCATGATATTAACTTACAATGACATACTCTGTTCCTTCAGAGACTACATTTCCTACTGCAGACAGTTAAGTCAAAGAATATCACAAGAAAACTACAAATGAAAGGTCAATATTTCAACTGGGATAGTCGATATTTGAAGAAAAGAAAAGAGCTGAAAAGGGAAAAGTGTATTTTGACGACTATAAATCTTCACTGTAAGCATCATATTTGACCAGCTGGCTTTCATTATCAAGTAGCCTAGGGATTTTATCTTCAGTTAATGGTTTGAAATGTTTACTACTCACGTTATAGGTGTCTCTCCTCTCTCCTCAGCTTTCTGGCAGCAGTTCCTATAATATTCTTGCAACTTTGACTGCTGTCTACCAGGCTGAAAAAAAAATACGGAAATATACATGTAATTATACAGTCAATATGAAACAAGGTTTGATTTACTCAAAGATATCTGTATTTAAAACTCATTTGACCTTCTTCGTTTGTAATTCTTCAAAATAAAATAAAAAAATGGGTATTGCAACTTAATGTACACAAGTTTTCTCTTAAATAAAAGATTGTATCTTTTTGAAGCGCTAACATATTTTTGAAAATGATTTTTAAAAAAAATTCAATTCAAGACCCCAACAGATTACTTGAAATATATACATGTAGCTACAATATTTGTGTATATTTATATTTTTTTATATATTTTTTTTTTATTTGTCTTATGTGGACTTCGACTTACACTGAAGAAATAAGAAAAGTATCATTAAAATAATAGAATATTTGCTTTCGTGTACAAAGCTTGCATACTTTCCAATTTAAGCCAAATTTGTGTAATGTTTGTTACCTCTTCAAAGGTAGCTACCGAGCGCTTATACAAGGAAGACGGCGAGTCTACCAGTCTATCATATGCAGTTGACAGTGGTCTAATCCTCTCAATACTGGCCTGTGCATTCAGGACCTCAAACCAACGACATCTAGAGGACAAAGTTAAAAATTCATTGGTGAATTGTTATTGAATGAATAAGCAGAGAAAAAGATCAATGTTTAAAAAGAAAGTTAATGGTAAAATCAGGTCTGACTTCTAAATATTGAAAACAAGTCAAAGTTCAAAGTTTATTTCCACATTCCCATATATACAAACATTATATGATGAAGGCACATTTACTATAAAGCAATCATTGCAAAAGCATCACTAGAAATGGAGACATTATAATATATAATGTCTTCAAGACTATGATACTTTGCAATGAAGGGGGGGGGGTGTGAATAAGGAGACAGATATTATTGTGAGAGCAGTTTTTAGTATGCCAATTTGATAGGAAAACACACACAGTGAATTTTACAATACATACAGATTCTTGAAAGATGAAGGCAAGATAATGTGCATTTTTAGTGGCAATAGAAAATCTGCTAGCATCTACATGTAGGTGTATGATAAAAGAGGCAATATTCAAGAATAAATGAAAATTTTTCTAAATGCCCATAATTAGGGTGAATACAAAGATATGATAATACATAACAATGTGCAAATGGAAAGAATGAATGCTACCTGGTATGAAACCCCCTCCATATCCTTTGCAACTCTATGGTGGCCGCACTCCGCCTTTCCCCCTCCTCGGCGCCCCCATCATTGAGAATGAGGGCCCTTCGAACCGACTTGGGGGCGGCGGCCAGGTGTCTGTCTGGTGGAGGTGAAGGGTCATCTGGGCGTGGTACAGGTCAGAGGTTAGTTAAAGAGTGTGCAAAAGAAGACAGGGATCATGGTGAGGTGCAAGAATACGAAAGAGGACAGATTAAACTTAGAGAAATAGAATAAAGTACACATTATAAGTTACGTCGTAACAGAAAAAGAAGAAGCTGTGAGATGTTCACTAAGCATCAATCAAAACCAGCAGGAAATGAAAAGAGAGGCTTTTAAAGAAATTTAGGCATTTGTTATAATAAATGGTAGGGGTAGGCACAGATAAAAATGCAGAGGAAAAGATCCTACTGACACAAGAAGAGAAATATAAACTTTCACAGTTGCTCACTTGATACAATTAGAATGTACATGAACCTAGAAAAGTTATACAAGCACATTTTAAGGAAATGTGATTTTTTTTTTCTTAATTGCTGCAAACATGCCTGTGAAAACAATGCACAATATATGGAACACATTTATACCCCAGTATACAAAATGGTAATAATGTATGTTCTGTACCATGAAGTCATCAAAGTAAACAAGATTCTTTTAAAATGCAGGGTTCAGCAACAACAGCAAAATGCAGATGAATATATAGACCTGTATGTACTGTAGACTCTTTCAGTATTTTTCATTTCAACGCCTCTCATGATGAAGTTTGTTAAGGCAAATGTGAATTCATATAGAATGATAGAGTATGAAGTGGTGGTTAGTGTGTAAATGAGAATGATTAGCTTATACATTTTTTTATCATCTAGAGTCTAATACATTATCCCTACCCCAACCTAAATTGAAGTAGGGATACAATAATCAACAGCAAAAAAAAAAAAATAATAATAAAATAATACAATTTTAAAAAAATATGGGCTGTTTACCTTTGAATTTGATGAATCTCAACAGTCTTGTTGCATCTTTGGAGGAGAGCATCTTTTCATCACTTAATGTACCTGAGATGGGAGGGAAAATCAAGTCAACATTAATCAATTTATAGCAACTATTAGCGAATGTAATGGGGAAAATGAAGTACTTAGTCTGCAGCCGAGTTTCCATGTCTATCTGTCATCGAGGTTAATATAATCCTTCAGTCTAATCATTTACAAATAGTTTGTAGTTTGTAGATCTATCTTTGAAAAAATGCATTTATATCGTTCACGGTAAAAAATATATACGAAGTTGTTAGCAAATATAGTTTATACTAGTTTATTTCAATTTTGGCAGAAAAGAACATTTTTGCCTCCATTGCAAAATTGTCAAACATATTAAAAAATAGTAAGATCCTCTGTGCAGAAAATAATTTGCCATTCCTTGAATCAGTTTTAACGCACATATTCTATGTTGAAACTATGAAAGTGAAAAACAGGGGGGTGATTTACTAGCAGCTAAAATCAATCCCAACTACATGTGTATGGACACACAGCACTATGCCATGAATGCTTTAGTATTAACCTCGTAAAACAACCTGCCATACTTTTTGGGAAATTTTGCAACCTGGTCAATATTTTTTTTCTTCTTAGGTTTTTGTCCTTTTTTGCAATAGCTTTCAGCTCTGAAATTAAGTACTAGTAGTCGTACACTTCTTTGTTATTTTAAGACACAGAGATTAGGTTCTGGATAAACTTAAAATCAATATCATGAAAAAAAATTTAAAAAATAAAAACATCAGTGTTTTTTTTTTTTTTTCCTTCCCTGCCAGAAAACTTGTGGGGTACTTGTCAAAAATTTTACTTTAAAGCTGGTGTATAGTTTTGGGAGAAGAAAATATTTAATTTGGATTCACAGTTAGATAATATGAAAGACTGAATCCTATAACTATTAATAAAGAAAGTTATATTTCATAAAATCTCGTTTTAGTGTCTTTATTTCATGACAATAGTATCAAACGAGATAAGTCGGAGACCCTGACTCACATCAGTGTGCACTAGGCGTTCACGTTGAAAACCAATGGGAATTCTCTTGTGTGAGTGATACACACAGATAGCTATGCTCCGGCCGCTCATGCGGGAAATTCAGGGGACTGGACACCCCAGCAAAGGACTAAAAAACCGTTACATTATGTTTGGGTTCAAACATTTTCATATATTTTGCCGGAAATCGTGAAAGGAATATCACAAAATCTCTCACACATATCTTTTAGTGCATAGTGCAATGTGAACAACATAAGACCATATTTAATCGGTTTTATACCGATTCCTTTTTTGTTACCAAAACTATACACCAGGTTTTAAAAAAATTATATTTAATCCAAAAAGGCGGAAAGAAAATTAAAAACATCAGGGATAGTGACAGGAACATCCAAACATTCATTTACTGAAAAAAAAGTAAGTGGAAAATATTATTTCAAAAGCGAAAAATAAAGTTTGTTTTTTGAAAGTTTTCTTATTGAATCTTGCCATTAGGCTTAGGTGCATGTGTGTATGGACATATGGAACTATATCATGGCCATTGATATGAAATTTGTAAACTTTTCTCTGAGAGCTACATGAAGTGCCGAGTGTTCGCACTGAGCTCCACCCCCAGCTATCTAGTTTCTGTTGAAGGTCAATGTACATGTGCGTTAAATAAACATGACTGAGTGATAGCCTAATCAATGAGAGCCCATCCCAACTACCCATCCTACTAAAAAAAAAAATGACATGAATCGTAACAAAACACTTTTGAATTGAAAGTTTTGTGGTAAAAAAATTAATGTTTTCCGGTCTCTAACTTTGGACTTTCTTTAGAGATGGCCATGTGTTATGAGGTGGGCCCTTTTCTGTTACAACCCAAGTTTTCCAAGGAATTGTACCGTTTTTATTCAATCGAATATTCTTCTTACATTTGACATCTTATACCTATAAAAGTATACATATTCTGAAAGAGAATTGTCTAAGGAATCCAAAAATACTATCAGAAAAGGGATATGGGGAAGTCATAAGGAGTTACAGAGCCAAATATGTCGAAAACGGTTGGAAAAAAGTACTTCCAGAAAAAGGTTACCATGGAAACAAAATTTCACCCTACAACAAAAGACATGCATATTTGAACTCCTCAAAGTCAGACCTTTCCAACAATGTATAACTTGTTAGGGGTAAGCTTTTTTAAAATAATTTTGCGCGATCATCTTTTCAGCGAAAATTTCTGATAGGAAAATTTGGGTAAATATGTGTTACAATGAGTAATGCATGATTTACTTCCCAAATATGACACAGTTTTGTCTTATAACCTATTTGAAGTTATACAGTGTTACATAAATATAGTTTGCAAATACTTACTACAATAAAATATATCTACAGTGCTTATTAAAACAATTAATTTGATCTGGTTCCTGTTGAGACATGTCAACAAACACATGCAAGGTATCTCTGAGATGATCTATGTACCTGGTGAGGATAAAGCATATCAAGCCAATGCAGTGATATTCAATTGTAAAATGTAGTTTGAATCGTAAATAATCAATCAACCATGAAATAACTTTTATGGCAAACAGATGTTATGCAATACTGAATCATACATGTGGTAGAGCCATCATCATCATCATTATCTCACTTCATTAGGGAAGACAATGCCTTTAATAATGGAGTTGAGGAATGTCTAAGATGGTGGGGTTTTTTGGTGGTTGGATTTGCTGTGCCTCATCAATAACTCAATCCAATTATTACAGTTCCTTTTGTTTTGTGTAAACAAAGCATAGGTAAATGGTAGTGAGAATACAATTAAACATGTAGGCTGAATAAGTAAACCCATGTCCTGGCATCAACTAAAATTTTACTTCACTTTGTGAATCGTAGAAATACCTGACGACCACAATCTAGACAAGTTAAATCACATTATTTTACTGATTTTACATTAATTAATTAAATTGATTAACTTAATTAGCCTAATTAGGTATTCTTAATTTCATATTTTACACACTGTTATTAATAGATAGATATAATATTCCAATTTAACGGTCTTATGTTAGATTTTATGATGTTAAAACCTGATTTATTAATGCAACAGAAATTTATGCTCCTCCTCCTCATGCTCCTCCTCCTCCACCACCGTGCAAAAACGGCTACTTCAAGTTAATTAATTGCTAATTACTTGTAAATGAGTGCACCATTGGTATTTCTTCTAATATTAAGTTATTGGCAGATATATTTCCTTCACATTAGTACCAAATATACCCATATGGCACATGTATTTAAAATTTTATATCATTTTTCATGTTTGTGCTTGTCGCGCAAATGTAACGGCACCACCTATATGGGGGCCCAGTTTAAAACACATGGCCAGATCTAAACGTAAGAGATCTAACTGTTAGATCTAGACTTTCTAGAATTCTAGTTAGTTTAGTCGATCCCCTAAAGTGATATGTTTTGTTTAATTTATCATTATGAATAATGGAGTGATGGCATAATCGTGATTGAGGAAACAACCATTCACTTTGGTCTTTGTACAGCAGTGCTTCATTCAGTCACACGCACTGGTTTCCTCTTTCCACCCCCATTCACTTGTGTTGTGGCTTGTGCACGCCCTTTCATTTGAGTGAGTGGTTTCTGAAACGAAGATAAGGCCTGAATGATGTTCTTACAATGATATAGATCTATTAGGATGGGGGGCCCGTTGTCCGGACACTTAACATGTTAAGCAGATAAAAACATCATCTTTTGCTCTGGATTTTCTCAAAATTTGTGCAGTAATTAGCAAAAATATTTGTGAATATTTATGCTTTGTTAATATTGTCTGATATTACTTTCAATCGATTAACATTAGTCTAAACTAATGATTAACAAAGTTAACTTTGTTAGATCTAAAGAAATATTGATCACAAAGCTCCGAAAATTGCCTTCTTGTCCGGACAAACAACCCGTCCGGACATACAACAACTGGGTATACTGTGTAAAGTAATTGAGATAACAACTTAAGATGTAAGAAAGACTAAAATATTTATTGTGCCCTGCATGATGACTGACCCCCACCCAAGCACAACCACCCGATATTGAGCGGCTTCCACGCCGACAGCTCGGGGGACGAGTTCTGTCTCATACCGATAGGCGATAGAGGAGCTCTGGCTGTCGTGCTACACTCGGAGTCCGTTGTCAAGTCCGTAACCACGTCTATAAACACCTCGAAAAGGACCCACACTCTCTATTTTTTGCAAAAGAAAACAAACACAAAACCATTTTTTTAAACATGAATACATAGATTAAACATAGAATCAAAATATACAAATACGTAAATTCGTTTTTAGAAATATACCGTATTTACCAATTCATAGTAGAGTTCCATTCCACATCGACTGTAGATAATATATTTCGATAGCGCCCTCTATTGTTCTATCTCGATTCGGCGCGGCGCGGCTGCGCTATAGCTTATTTTTAAAAAAATAAATAAAATTCACACACACACACATACCCACACACTCACACACACACACAAACAAAGGAACAAACAAAACAAAACAAACAAAACAGAGTAAAAACAAGACAGAACAAAATGAAAACAAAACTAAACATTTTTTTTCCCCCAGAGACTCATTATTGTCCATCCTTCTCCATGAGAAATCTTTGGCTATATTCTTCTCTCTCAACATACACGGGGTTCATCATGTTTATATGCTAGCACTACCAAATAATTTTCAGTTTCTGACTTTATCTCGTATTAGGCCTAATGAATATTGCAATTAAGCTATCTCCCAACACACACACACAACACACACACTCAGGTCACCAAAATCGATCATGCACGTGTTAGGCCCCTATGTACTCGTTGCATTTTTGTTTTGTTTGTTGTTTGTTTGTTTGTTGTTTTTTTTAAGAAATAACCCCCAATTTTGGGAATTAAGGAAAAATCACGCCAATATTACCCCTATTATAATAGGCCTAAAGGCTTTTCAGGAATGGAAGCAAAATTACCCCTCTATTAGCAGGTTTTTGGACCATTTTTTGGGACCCTATTTCAGGAATTTCAAATTAGAAAACATAGCTTACAACCCCTAATTTAAATAGTTTCAGGGAAAAGGGCTAAAATACAATATGTTAATGATTTTCGGGGTCCCCAAACTGAGCCCCTAAAATACAATGGGCGAATCCAGGAGTTCATGCCGGGGGGAGGGGGGGGGGAGGCAATTGGAATTTCATATCTGGGGGGGGGGGATGTGAGCGGGCCATCAAAACTGTTCATGCAAAGTTTCGGTCACAGGCCTAGGGTAAGGTTCGTTAGCCCATCGGGTCTTTTGTCAATTGTCCCCCCCCCTTTTTTTTTTTTTGCTGGGGAAGGCGGGCCTGGCAATTATAACCCCTTTAATGAGGAAATGCTCGACAGCCTAGTGTGTGTGTGTGTGTGTGTGTGTGTGTGTGTGTGTGGGGGGGGGCTACGAATAGATATTGTTATGTAACATGTAAATTCCAATTGACCCCTGTCTCATTTACGATAATATTGTAATTTTAGAGCCTGAACATTTTTTTTTTTCATCTTAACAGTTTTGAGTCTGCAAAAGTGGTTACATTGCTGGATTATAAGAATAACCCCTTGACCGTGACATCGATCTTTAGAAATACATTAATTGTTATATATAAAAAAAACCCAATATAATCCGGTTTTTTTTTTCAGGACATGGGGAGTGCACTGGTGAGTGACTCCCCCCCCCCCCCTATTACCCAACTCCTCCACCCCACCCCTCTCTCTGCCTAAACGGTGGACAACGGCTCCGCATCATTAGTATTAATATTCATGTTTTCAACTTTAAAAAGTGGATAGTAAAATTCCCCCTCACTTTTCATTCTAAAGCCCAGCGCACACATTGCGATGCGATTGCACTAAGATCCGATTGCAACAAATTGCCAATCGCATCGCAGTGCAATCGCATCGCAGGCCAGCGCACACATTGCAACAGGCGCTGCATATCACCATGGTACCCCTCTTTTACGCGCAGGCGCGCAGTAATACAACCTCCATCTCTAGCCAATCTGATTGGCTGAAATTATCAAGATCGCAGGAAAATCGCAGGAAGATTAATTTGACATGTCAAATGTCTGAGATTTGGTCTGCGATTCTTCTGCAACAAATCGCATCGCAGTCACAGCGTGTTGCAGATATAGCGCACACTCTGCGATTTTGTTGCAATCAGATCTTAGTGCAATCGCATCGCAATGTGTGCGCTGGGCTTAACACTTTCTTTTTTTCCCCTTCTTCATCAGTACATTTACTTTAAATAACAATCATTTCCGCAATAATTTGCTCACAAGATCAGAACAGCCTAGCTAATTATTATAGGCCATATCTTGCCCTTCCTGTACCGTGTAAATAGGCCTTTTTATTAGAAAGGGGCACTAACTGCATTATTCCTGAATGTCAGATTATAGTGGAATAGCAGCAGTTGTCCAGATCGGTAAACCCCCAAAATCGGGTGGGCTGAAAATTAATACTCTCGGTTGAAGTTACTTTAAGTTGAATGAATATTTTTTTTGAAAAAATGCATGTAAAAAATGTTGATAGCAGTGGTGGATCCAGGCGGGGACGTGCCCCCCGCCCCCCCCTATAATCTGAAAACCGCTCATTGACTGTAGGCCTATAATTATTGTTATAAAATGGGAAATTCCCCCCCCCTCGACTGGCGCCCCTACCCTGAAATCCTTGATCCGCCACTGCATAGGAGAATTTATTACGTGGTGGTTGAAACCGAAACTATTATTTTTATCATTTTTGTTTGCCACACCCCCCTTCTTTCTAACCATGGACTTATAGGTTATAAGTCCATGTTTCTAGTACTAGTATTGTTTTCCCAGGTTTATTATTATAGGCCTATCCTTTTTTCTTTTTTTTTTTTTTCTTTTTTTTTTAAATTCTTTTAAAGAATTAAGTTGGTTTAAATTTAGACTACCCCATAAAACAAATTGATTGGTGTATCCTTTAGTCATTTCCATTTAATTTCTTTGATGGAATATTGAACTTAATTGTAAAACCATCCAACTGACACTCGGCATGCATAATCATGATCTGACTTTGCCGTCGAAACGCCTCTTTCATTTTCAAGTTGAACATGCTCATTTATATGCCTATCATTTTGTGCAGGCAGTTGTGTACGTGTGTCCAGCAGAAAGCAATAGCACGGAAGCTGCTGCAGTCCGTCCACTCGCCGTGTTTATTTCCCCAGGAGTGCCCCGTACACTTTGCCTACGTGTCCGCTGTGCGTGAAATCAGCCGAGCAGCAGCAAATCAATTTCCCATTTGTTTGGATCGTCACCGGAAACATCATCATGGCGGTCTTCATGGCTAGATCTGCTTGAAAAGGAGTTTGATAAAGCTTTGTAGATCTGGATTTAGTGCTGGGAGAATAGATCCAGAGCAGTGTGATTTGACTTACGAAGGGAAGCTAAAATGACTGCACTCAGCTCCGCGTTTGCTCAACTTTGTCACAAAGCCCAGACAATTTCAGAATAACGCGAAATTAGAGGTGTGTAGTGTATTTTGTATGATATATTATTTTATGTTCGGTACTTAAAAAAGGCTTGTTATTTTTGGTTTGTTTTTTGTCTTTGTCTCTATGATGAAAATTTTGGATCAGAATTAAAAAAAAAAAATAATAAAAAAAAAAAAAAAAAAAAATAGATCTAGACTGTGAGTTTGAAGTGTGTTTTTCAGTAGGGAACCTTCAGTAGTGTAACATATTGAATGTTCCTGAGCGAGCTGAAAATGAAATGATTCTAGTCCACATCTGTAATTTTGTTGATATAAGGCCAAAAAAAAAAATTGTTTGGTTGTCCATGAAGCTTTTTTCAAAATCGGGTCGGTCGGTCGGGTTTTTTTTTTTTTTTTTTTCCTCCATTGAAACAAAGAAAACACAAGAAACGAATGACTTCCATTTTTGAGATCACTTTTACGTTTGATTGAGTTATGTAAAATGGGACTGCATGGAAAAATAACACATGTTATAAGTACTGTTTATGAAAAATATATACAAATAATATGAGCTGTGTATTTTCGGCGTTTGGGTGAAAAAAAAAAAAAAAAAAAAAGAGGTTGGTCGGGTCGGCCGTTTTCAGAGGGTCGGTCGTCGGGACAACCAAACAATTTTTTTTTTTTGGCCTAATGTACAGGCCTATCATGAATTCCCTCTAACGTTTAGATCTAACGTTACTCTTTACGAATTTCAATGCAATTCTAACTTGTTACATGTAGATTCTAGACTCTAGATCTTTTTCAATCTAAGAATTCTAACTGAATAATAAATGTTCAGACTGTAGGCCTAGGCCCTAATGTTAGTCGACAAGTTTTACTTTTGTCTAGAGTCTAAAGTTTATGTTTAAGATCAAAATCTGAAGAGAACACTTAAAACTGAACTTGAGAGATTAATTTGGACACTTGTTCGAGCTCCGAGGTTAATTTTATGGTGGTTAGAATAGGGTGTGATACACCAGGTTTAACATTCATCCTTCCAACTTAATTTTAAGCAAAAAAGGAGGCAGAGTCGTAGAGATCAAGTTTGATCAACAATAGATTTATAATTTGTTTCCACACAGGCACATATTCTGAACATGAGAGCAGACCTATGCGACACTAAAGCAAGCAAGGTGATCATGGAGAAAGAGTTACATAATCAACTCATTCAGCTCCATGCAGTCCAGCTCCAGCTACATTCTAATATGGGCCAGAACGTCGACTCTGAGGCAATCATGAAGAAACTGGTACGTATGTGAAACTGAAAGAAAGGGTTTGACCAAACTAGAAATAGAGAGAGAGAGAGAGAGAGAGAGAGAGAGAGAGAGAGAGAGAGAGGGGGGGGGGACTAGACTACAAGTTACAATGTAAACTCTGTATGTAAACTTTTAAAATTTATGTAATTAATAATCTGTGCTGAGCTGGCTGCTTGTATACTCCCACCAGCGCAATTTTATCCAGGGTATTATTTATGACATGTAAGCTTTTAATTGACTATGAAGGAAATAAATTAGAGAATAAGCCCTTAGCAAGGAAGTTGAGTTATGTTGGATTGTAGCGCCTTTGTTTGCACTACAGTACTACAACATTTCTTTCTAAAAGTAATGTTTTCAGCCGTAAAAGATCTGCTGGTACTTGCATGTGTTGCATGGACTCTAAAATCTGAAGGAAACTAAATTGTTTAGTAGATTTGACCCCCAAATGTAAAGGCAGGGTCTTGGATAGATCAATTTACATTGAAATTGTATGGAAGTACAGTTTTTGTTTTTCTTAACTAAAAAGAAATAAATCTTTGTTATGCATGATATGTGATTATTATTAGGACAGGAAAGTGTAAACAAATTGTCAAATCTTAACAGGAGATATTTAAATGGAACTTCCTGTTTAATTGATTAGCATAAAAAATCATTTCCTTATTGCCTGATAAGGTACATTCTAAATACAATTTGTATCAAATTTTGCTATAAATAGACATTTGGAATACTTGATGTATTTGAAACCCATGCGAATTAAGGCATTTAACTTCACTGAGTTTTGCTTTGATAAAATAAAAAAGATACTCCAGTGGCAGCTTTGGAAAATTCCAAAAAGACTTTAAAGGGATATATAGTACTTACGAAACATGCAAGAGAGACTGAGTGTAAGTAAAAATCCTATTGCTGTAAAAAAAAGATAAGAGAAAGTCTCAGAGCAATGGAAGATCATTTAGTATTTAAACAGTGAAAACAAACAAGGCTAGGTCGTTTGCGGTCCTTGCTACGATTCAAATGAACCTCTGCTCGTTAGTGAGCACAGTGAATGGGATTGCCAGTTAGGGTGTATGTTATGCTATGGGATTTGGATATTCATCTGTATCCGGGTACTCTTTTTATTATTGAGGGCTCCAATGGCTTGTAAAGTGTATATTTGTTGAAAAAGGTTGCGTGAGTGAGCGGTAATTCTGAGTTTTTTAAGATCTGGTATGTGGAATCATAGATATTGTGGATTGGAGTTATATAGCTAAAGCAATGATATAAAGAACTTACCAAGTCTATTAACATTTTCATTTTTGGAGTTTTTATCAAGTAAGAATGGTTAATCCTTTTTTGTGTGTAGCTCTAAAGAGGAATTGGAATACTATGTATTTTTCATTCATCTTTGCAGGCATTTTGGGGCAAGAATTCAGTGACATGTTGACAAATTATACACAAGATGGGCTCATGTATAAAGCAGTAGACTTCCCCATGATTATATTTGTTTGCCGGATGAGGTATTGGACTTTTTAAAAAAATTATCCTATTTTGGTTGGTTACTTATGTTGGATTTTTGGTTCTAATAGACGACTGTTCATTTTTCGCGCGTTAGACTTTTTAGCTTGTTTGTAGAAGGGGCAGGAGCATTTTCTTTTTTTTTGTCTCAACCACAGGTTTTCGTTTCAATATCTGGTTTATATGGACTAGGTGAGATGTGCATGTAGCCCTTCCAAGCTTAGACGCGCGTTCTAAGTCAGGTGTATGGTTATCAGAAGGGTCTGAGCTGGAACGTGATGAGGAAGGAGAATGGTGAAGGCTGAGACCAGCACATCCAGGGCTCCAGGGGGAGGTATATGTGGAGCGCGGCTTGGGAGCTAAATATCTGGACAAGCTGGCTTGCTGGCAGGTGAGTTGACCAATAACTGCTTCCCTGGGTTCTTAGTTTGTGTGCCGGTATTTGATCATGGTGTTGTTCGGACGGGAATTAGTGTTACAGTAGACTTTTAGGAAGAAGTTCTCTTAGTTATCCCTAGTTGGCTGCAGTATATCTTTGGAGCAGCATCCACCTCATATGGGGGGCCTGATAATCCCATGAGATGCTGCGCCAGGTGAGAGGTTGTAAGGTGACTATTTTAAGTGTGCATTGAGGTATGTGTATACTTGGGAATACTGAGTAGGTTGTCGAGTGGTTGGTATAGTTAAGTTGCAACCTGGTTTTTAGGTTTCTTACTATATCTCTTTTGTTAGAAGACAACCCCCTCTCGAAGCCTCCAGTGTGCTTCCGGACTGTTCTTTATGTTATTTGTTTTTAACATTGTTTGACTGCTTTGTGTATTTTCTCTTGGTTTTTGTGTGTTGTGTTCATGGCTTGTTGACTACTTTCTCTCGGCTTTTATTTTTTTTTTATCTTGTTTTTCTTAGATTTTGGGTGTTAGCGGTTTTCTTATGTAGTATTAACTTTCAATTCCCTTGAGTAATGTGTGAGATTTCTGTTATGGTTTTTTTCAATTGATGAGAATTGTTTGATTTATATTAGTTTGTTATCTTAGTAGATTTGCGTCTGTATTCATTCTTTTTAATTTCTCTGTGTTTTATGTGAAATTATAAATTTTGTAATGGATAAGTGGATTGTGGGTATCTGTCTTTTCTAGCATTTGGTTGAAGTTTGGATCAGGTTCGTCATAAATCTCCAATTAATAATTAATTTGGGTGCTCATTTGTGAAAAGAGGACATAACCCTTGACTAGAAGATGGGCTGGGGTTTGGTTTTGTCCTCTTTTCCGCTCTCCTCGCGCCGGCCTTGTGCTGAGGTCTTGAAGTAGAATTAAGAATGTACGTATCCCTATAATTGTTTATGATATTATTTACGGACGTAATAGGATCCTGTACGATCCTCTATATCTTTATTGCTGAGAAAATCGTTTTCTACCCCCCATAATAAGGTTAGAATAGAATTTAAGACGATTTAATCCCTTACGCCTGGTTTATGTGCGCGGGTCATCGCTTCCGTGCGATGCTGTTACTGAGTTACTGTGTTCTAGTAGTGGTGACGTTCACGGCCGGGTATTATTACGGCGACAGAACAGTTAATAAAGCTGGCAGCGCAGTTGATTGTTGTGTATACACGGACAATGCTATTGAATGTAATTATCTTCTTCTGTTTGTCAGTAACTTGTTTATTCATCGTTATGTGAGTATTTGAGGTGTGTAATGTGTTGTTTTTTTATAAGAAGAATATGTCGATCTAGTAAATGATGTGATAATTGTGGTGTGTCATTGTAGTCAATGGATATGTGTCTTCTTAGATATGTGTTATCTTATAGTTCTCATTTGTTAGCGTTGTTATAGTCGATTTGGTTTCCTGCCTGTTGTGTTTCTTCGTGGGTTGTGTTTCGGCGTGAGGCTGTTAGTAGTTTTCTCGTTGTTGTGGTGGTGTCTCTTTGCGTGGTTGTTGTTGTGTGTGGGTTTTTGGATGGCTGTGGGTTGGTTTTTTTGTTTTTTTTTGGTGTGGTTTTCGTTGTTTTTTTTTTTTTTTTGTTTGTTGGTTTCTGTTTTTCTTGTGGGTTTTAGCGGTGTTTATTTTGGTGGTCGTGTGATTGATATCAAGCGTTCAATTGTGATATGTGTGTATCATATCTCTAGTGCTATCAGGTTTGGTTGTGCATAATGTAATATTTGTGTCGGGGTTTATATAGGAACTTGTGAAATTCGGTATGATAGGGTTTAGAAAGTAGTTTCTGGCCTACTTCTTGTCCAGTATATGTAAACTCGTCCCTCAAAAGAATGCATATAGATCTAAGATTAATTTCAAAGTAGTAGATTAGATGTATGACATTTGAGCGAGGATATTCTCACCGGTCAAACTACGTAGCGGCCTGAACGCTTAATCGTGCTATTCGTGATCCGCGTGTGTGATGCGGGGCTTGAAGAGAAGAGGAAGAAATAAAAAAGAAAACAAAAAAACAAAAAAGATCACGTCGCCCAGCGGAATTTTCGGGTCTGGCGTGGCCGCGCGGCGCGGCTGGCGTAGCTATACCTGGGTAGCCGATTCGATATTTTCGCGTTCATTTTGCTTTATATGACGCTGATATATTAAGCTTATAAGTTTTCACTAGCCTGAATACAGAATCATCGTTATGTTAATTTTCACCGAGAAATATATGTGAAGTAGATTCTATGAAGTTTCTATATCGTGTTGTGTGTGTGTTAGTGTCCGGCCAGGTATCTACTTTAAACAGAAGAACTCGATGTACTCTTGGTTGTAGAAAACAAGAACCCAAACAAGAGAAAATTATTGAATTAAGTAACCATTGATTGGCAACTAATTGTGCACAAGGTAGACTTGAAAACCGTTAATTATAATCCTTTTTCTATGTAAGGATGCGAAGTAAAGATTTGTACATATGGATTCGTAATTTTTATATAGCCCTACTTCGAAAAACATTGTAAAATCATACTCTCTCTGCACATCATTGTAGAATTTACAATCCCGGGCACTTCGAATATACTCAACACCCAGTCCCGGACGTCACCTTACAGCGTGTACTTCTGTTATACTAGTCCTAATCGGGGCTGGGAGCAGCCTATTTCACAGACTGTAAAAAACCAGAATATCGAGAAGTCCAGGGGAGTTTTAATGATATGCTATTGTTTGAGCATCTTATAAAAACTATATAATGGGTGTAGAACCCTAATTTATGCAAATTCATGCCCTTCTTATAGCAACTTTAAATTTCTATATTTTTAGGGCAAGGTCACTTGTTCATTGGGCACATTTTTATACTACTGCGAAAATAAAATAAATAAAGGGCACAACAAATCTCCAAGGCCAATGAGTGGGGCATCAAGGCCAGTCATTAGGGCATCCAAGGCCATGACCTTTGATGGCCTCTGGCTTTAAGCCCTACCCCCCCCCCAAGAAGTTTTTATTTAAAAGTCATTTTATTAGTTGAGTTTTAGATGTAGATAATGTTGAGTAGGCCCATGTGTACACATACACTGTACATTCATTCAAAGGTGCACTGAAGAGCACACACTACCACCAACATTTAGACTGAACTATAATTAAATTACAGAAAGTCGGACCTGTTAGAAATGTCAGCAGACAATGTCAATTGGCGTTGGGAATTAAATGCTTGAAATAGGCAGACAGACTAATTTGATAAATTAGGCTGGTGTTTTTTCAGTCAACAAATTTTAAGAGGCTGAATAATTAAACTCTGTCATGTGTTGAAATATTTGTGTTATTCATCACTTATTAATTTTGTGTTTAAAGGAGCATTGCAACTAGTTTTTCTTTCTCGATACACATGCTTTTTTAAACATAAAATAATCTGCAATCTGTAAAAAGAAAATTGAAAAAAAAAACGATAGAAAAGCAATTAAAAGCTGATGAGTTGCATCCATGTTGTCAGAAGGGACAAATTTAAAGAGAGAGAGAGAGAGAGAGAGATAGACAATGGGGGATAAGAATGACATAAAAAAGACAGAAGATTATAAAAAAAGAAATCAATCAAAGATGAAAAAGAGAAAGAATTTTGTTATTGAAATTCTTATTTTCAGGGCAAATCAAACATGAATCTCTTCATGGGTCCTGGCAATTTGTATCATGTGGTACAGTATTTACCTTCTATTAATTCTGCAATCAATGAATTGGTAGATCAGTCAAAACAGAAATTATATACTTCTACATGACATGTATCATATCCGTTTCAAGAGCAAAAT